>VXAY01005880.1:620777-656948 GCA_013399855.1 Oxyruncus cristatus
GGCCGTTGCCATGGCAGCAGGAGGGCCCGCCCGGCCCAGGTGCAGCCGAGCGGCGCCGCCGGGACATTCTCCGCGGCCCGGGGAGCCCCGTGTGTGCTCCTGCTCCGCGGCTCAGCCTCTGCTCGGCGGGTGAGCGGGTGGCGGCCCGGCCGGGAGGCGGGAGGGCCGGGGAACAGCCCTCAGGAAGCTTAACGCAACTTTCCGCTGAGTCCGCGGGGCGCCGGGGGCGGGTGTCCGGGCTCGACTTTGAGCCCGGCGGCCGCGCTGAGGTGAGGTGAGGTGGGGGGCGGTGGAGGGGACAGAGCTCCGGAGGGGTCTATGTGAGCAGGGAGGGAGCTCCTGGACCCGCTACCCGGGTTCAACCTGCACTTGCTGGAGCAGCCTGGGCCTGCAGCCATCCCAGAGGTGTTAGCTGGGGCTTTTCTGTGTTTCGGAGCTTGCAGCAGGGGGAAATGTTTAATCGTAAGGTAAAGATGCTGTTATCGTTGTGGCGTGTTTGGTATGGTCAGAAAACCTTCATCACAGTGATGAGCACACTAACTCTTACTAGTATTATAGTTAAAGACTGAGCTTTGTCAAGTGTAGGGAGGAAATAGTTGAAAATCAGGCTGAAGCCTCACTGCTGGTTACGCAAGTGTGAGGCTCCTATAGGATGCTGGTGTTCACTGCTTCTTGTACTCTTCTCTCTAACTAGGTGTGCTTCTTTTAAGACCAGTGGGGCAACAACAGGCAAGATGACCGCTGTGAGGTATGAACAAGGGACAGACTCAACAGAAGCATCCGGGTGAGTGAAATGAACTGTGCCAGTCCGGGGATTTGGGATTGAATATGCCAATACTCAATATATATGATTCCCTGTCTCTAGTTTCTTAGTGCTTCAAATATAACAAAGGGAAGAAATAATGATGCAGTGTTTGAAGTTCATACAGCATATAGCCTTTTTATCTTCCCCCCCTTGCCAGTGCTGTTGTCTGAGAGGAAGGATATCTTTGAGAGAAATACGCTGCTGTGATTGACTTCTTGTAAGTAGTTAATAAGTGACTAATGAGTGCAGAATATCCACCCTTGGTATAAGCTCATGGCAGTAAATTCTGCTCTTATTTAGCATCCAGGCTGTCAAGAGACGTACCAGAGATTGTCAAGGTTTCTTGTAGAGCAAGGTGCTCTTGCTATGCTCTCTTTAAAAACCTCAAGTCTGAAGTTGCCTTTGCCTATGAGCAGTCAGAAAAGCTTATGCTCTGTAGAGAGAGTATGTGTGTGAAGGAAATAATTTCTATTATTCTTCCTTTTCTCCCACCCCACTAGTCAAAGGCTAACTGTAGTAGCTTGTGGCAGAGAGCTTGTTCTGGCTTGGACAAGAAGATGTAGAATGATCAGCAAAACAAACTCCATCTGAGGAAAGCATTATCTAGAACTAAATTCTTGTGTGAGAACACAATGCAAACACTGTACTTGGACTTGGCTTCTGTTTTGTTGTTTTGTGAAAGATTGTTTTCCTAACTCAGAACACTTCTGTTTCTCATTCTTATTGTGGCTTATTTTATTCACAGTAGAGGATAAGACAGTGGCATTTAGTGCATTTCATGTGTCCACAAGTATAAGCAAGTGACCTGCAGCAAAATTGCTGTGGCAGCAGCAGTAACATGCTTTAAGAAGTGAAGCATTTCTGCTGTTCAATAAGTGTAAATGCCCACGTGTTATTTTGTTATTCCATAAGAATAGCTGGGAAGCAAACCTGAACAGCTCCACATCACTAGAGCTTTACTTTGGCTCTAGGAGCGAAATGAGGGCACTGGTATCTGGAGATAATGGAGCTAAAAAATTAGGCATAAATACTGAAATTCTTGTGGTAGAATCATTCCTCTGTTGAGCCTAATACTGAGTGCAGGTGGCAAAACATCAGTGCTGGCTGCTGAAACTGTAGAAGAAGCATCATTGAACTTCCTGCTTAAAAAGGTGGTTAGCCCAGACTGCAGAGGCAGTGGAGGATGAAGAATACTTGAATCCACATTAATGCTTCAGACATGCTAGGCTGCCTCAGAACAGTGGGGAAACATCAACACTGAATATGTATGTAGCTGTTCCTGCCCAAGAAGCAATGATGCCAGGGCCAGAGCCTCAGCAAACACTGTGGCTGTCCTATTATGCACCACAGTATTTCTGTGGAAAAGGTTGAAATAAAAACTTCTGAATTTGGATGTTATGCCTTTTCTCTGAAGTACTCATGTGGCCTTCAAAAAACAAAACCTTGATCTAAAGAGACCCTTTTAAGGAAGTTATGGCAAGCAGCCACTACCCCAAAAATATGCTGTTCTAGCACTAGCTCAGCTGCTGCTCTGGTCTTCCAGTTTCCGGTCTGGTATCCTGCTCTGTACAAAAACATCTCTGTGCTATGGCTTTTCCTGGTGAAAACATTCATTCTCTGAACAAGAAGTTTACTGTAATAGCATTAGTGTCACTTGGACTCTTTGAAGCCATTTTTCATATGTACACTTCCGGCACTTCTAGAGCCTGGACTGTTAAGTCCTTAGTGGACTCCTGAATGCCCTGTTTTAAAGCCCTATATCCTACTGCTGAACACATCTGTCTCTTTTGGGGGTTGGAAAAAGGGAAAACTCTTGAGAGATGGATTGCTAATGGGAAATAGGTCACTACAAGCCAAGGGATTCTGCTCTGTCAACATGGGGAAAGTATTTCTTCCCCTCGTACTAGGCCTATACTCTGCTGCTCACTGCCCAGGTGACAGTTAATTCTTTTCTCTGGAACAACAAATAGTAGCAATGTATTGAGCTGATGACTGTATTACTGTGGGACTTGTATTATTCCTTTACCAGCTCTCCGACAGCAGAAGAGCCCACAGTAAAGATTGATGATGGTCGTGATGAGGATAACGAACCCAACAGCTGTTCCCAGTAAGCTAATGATATACTAAATTACTTGCTTACCCCCAAAAGTGGAATCTGATGAGCCAAAATATACAGGCAGATGGCTTGCTGAAGTAAAGATAAGCCCAGTAAAATGCTTGATACTGATGTTTGTTCTAGTACACAATTAAGACAAGTAAGTTGAGGAAGCTTCTTTATGCCTGTGGAGATGAAAGCCTAACCTAAGGACCCAAGTTCATTATCTTATGGAGAATGGGTAGTCCAAGCTGCATTGATTAAATTTTCCCAAAGAAATGAGTTTGTGGGAGCACAGAAGAATAAGTGCTGGTGAGAAAATGAGGTGAATGAGTATCTGGAGTAACCAATAAGCCTCATGGCTCTCATCAAGACTAAACTGTCTGAACTTTCTCATAGTTAACTCTCTTCTTGAAGTAGTTATTTTCCAATAGTGTTTAGCTCATATCACCATGTTACTGACTCTTATAGCAAACGTAGTCAATGGACTTGTTTCTCTGTTCCTGCAGCTCAAGAACAGCAAGACTAAGCCTGTTATCTTAGTTATCTTATGTGATGTGTTTTTCTAGATGTCAGGAGTTGACATTTACAAATGTATTTCACAAAAGCTTTAAGCTAAATATGGCAAGTGTGCCATATTTTCTTCAACTGGTTAAATATGTAGGCAGGCCAAACTGGAGTTGTGTGTATATATATTTCAGTCTGTAGTGTATCTAGTAGATGTACTTGTCCATAGACTGTGGAAGCTGAAATCTTGGTGTACCTACTTCAATTGCATTTTGAGTTCACTGGACAAAGCCACAGACCAACAAACAGTGTAACTATTGCAGTGTTTCCTTAGATATTTGACATTCATAAATGCAAGAAAACCTTCTATGCAAAGCTGCGTCCAGGACAAGACATGTCATAACATCCTTGACTTCTGTAAGAATAGTGGGTACTACAACCAAGTATTTCCTTCCTGCTTAAGGATGTAGGTGTTTGCTGGTTAGACCTTGTACCTTAGTTTAAAATAAGAACTTAATAATGAAGAGTATGGGTGAATTCAGTGACCCCAGCAAGATGCTGCCTCAGAACTTCAAAGGTATCTAGCTGTGTCTTAAACTGAGTTATCGAGGTGTACCAGGTGAAATGTAATGCTTAAGTTATCCTAGAGGAAACAGGTATCTTGGACAGGATCACTGGGGTGCAATGTGCCTTACTGAGCAGACAAAAACTTCTTGTAACAATGCAAGAAAAATCTACGAATGCTCTTTGTCGGTATGCTAGTACTTATGGTAAGTCCTACTATTATTGATATGCTTGGAAAAGGTGTTTTCTTTTAAGTTTAAGAACAGACTCTGTGCATTACCAAGTTAAGTAATCTTGGGATTACTTAGCAGACTGGCAAACTGTTTTTTGAACTTTCAGAACTGGGGGTGTCCAGGTTCTACACTAAGAACTTCTACCTTAATTATCAGTGTAACCTAAAGAGACTTCCCATCAATGAGAGAGTTACATTAAGGCCTGTCTCAAAACCTGAGGGCTTAAAGCAAACCAAAGAGGCAACAAAATCTACTGTAACTGAAAGTGGGAGCTGTGATTGAAGATAACTCTAACAGCTGGAAGAATTTGGCCGTAGAAACTTTCTTAAAACTCACTTGGGTTTCTAACCTGAAAGCCAAACTGATATTTCCTTTAAAAGTAGAAGTGGGATTTGTCTTCCTCTATTCCAAGAGCACAGGAGCTATTAACAAGTGCAGCATTTTCCAGGCTAAGGAAAAAAAAATGATTTGATACGATGACCTAATATATCAAACAAGATCCCTGAAGGGATGTTTAACCTCCAGTCTTCCTCTTGACCAGTAGTTATTGTATAAGCCCACTTCTTATAGCTTATTAAGCCAGAGTTCTAGTATCACTGGAATTGTGGCACTGAATAATGTTACAGATAAGTACATACTGCTGTACTTCTAGGGTCTGTAAACTGATAAATAATTTTTCTAACAAGTGGTCTAAGCATTGTTATCAAATACTCTCTTAACCTACATACTTCATGAATGCATTTGAATAATCTCGTCTTAAAGAAACCACTACTATACAGAATACTAAAACCAAAAGAACATGAACAAAAGGGTATAACAGTGCTCTTGTGGCTAGTATCTGTAGTAAAATGTCAATTGTCTTGATGTCAGTTCTCTTGTCTTGCAGTGCAATTAGGAGAAGAATTTCCCCGTTTGTGATGTCATTTGGATTCAGGTAAAAGCTCATGCTTATAATGATATATGGGCAAGGTAAAAACAGTCCTTGTTTCTGGTGTAAGAACTTGGAGAATTACAACAATAACTCCAGCCTGCTTTTCTGAAAAGTACTGAATGCCCTGTCACCCCTAGAAAGGGTGACTTGAGACAAGTACTGGGATTGAAAAATAAATCTTAAACAGATATGACTGTATTCTCCAAGGAGAGCTGAAAGTCAGAACTAAAAATGCCACTGACTGGGATAAAATGCCTGTAATGGCTTATTCTAGGCTGGCAGCCGTTGAGCAAACAGTTGGTCAGCTGTATGCAGTCTGTGCTGGAACAAGGTAAGCAATTAAAGGCAGTTATTTTTAAGTGACTGAATTAAGTCATGAATGGGATGGAAATTGAGTAAGATGAAAGTACTGACACTTGTGTGCCTTAAAGTGTTCAGGTTTGTGCTGTTTCTAGGTAGCTACAGAATTATAAGGTACAGCTGTGTCTGAGGTAAATGTAGGGTTCCACATGGATGATGCTTTCTGTGCAATTGGAATCCTTCAGCTGCTAATTAAGCAGGCCTCCATCTATGTAAGAGGACAAACTTTTGCTGGAACAGCTTAAGAAGAATCTGGGATTGTGCTATTCAGTTGATAAATGTCAGCAATTCATTCCTACCTCTCAAGTTAACTTGTATTTTTCTCTTTGCAGAGTATTTGGAGTAGTACTTATCATTGTGGACATTACAGTCGTGATTGTGGATCTGGCTATCAGTGAGAAAAAGAAGGGTGTTAGAGAAATTCTTGAAGGTGTTTCCTTGGCCATAGCACTCTTCTTTCTCATCGATGTTCTTCTGAGGGTGTTTGTTGAAGGGTAAGACATGGACAAAAATTAAGTCAGAATGGCAAATCCTCAGGCTAGGAAGGAAGCAAAAGTTCAAGCTAGAGCTATGAACATGGATACCTTGTAGGCCAGTTTTCTGGTCAAAGATGATAGCCACATCTTTTCTTGGCTGTGTATGTTGGTTGTTACCCTTCTATAGAATAATCTGTAAGAGCTTTTGGTATAAGTGAGTGATTGGAAACTACATCATCTTTGCCATACCTTACGTATGTAAATCAGGTGTAAGATTACTTTTAGTGAGACTTCAGTGCTTAGTGCTAAGAACTAGTTCAGGAGAGCTTCTCTCCAGCAGTAGCTCTGTATGGATGATTCTGTTCCTGAAGATGTATTTCAGTCTTTAGGAACCTGTCTAAAACTCTCCTTGATTTCAGCTTCAGGAACTATTTCCGGTCCAAACTGAATATTTTGGATGCCTTCATAGTGGTGGGCACTCTCTTAATTAATATGACGTACTCCTTCTCAGACCTTGCTGCAGCAGATCAGATACCAAGGTAAGAATGGCATGGCAGCTGGTAAGTGTGAGCTTTTTCTTGATAGTCTTCTAAGAATTTTCTTGGGCACCTCTAAGCTAGATATGTGCATACTAGATCACAAATATGACTGATAGTGTTTCATGGTACTAATGAAGGACAGACATGCGTAACTTTGGTCCACAGTTATATTGTAGACTGTCCCTGTCTCATAAGCAGAGGTGATATAAACATATCAGTTGGAGTAACTAAAAGTGAATAGTGAGGCCATGAAATGCTCTGACTCAAGTAATTTTTGGGGAAAGGTGTTCAGCAGCTCCGATAGAGAGGGTCTGAAGGCCAGAAAGAAAAGTTGGATTGTAATAGGAAATAGAACAGACAACTGAGGGAGGATCTCCATCTAATGGGTCTTGAAATAGAGTTGCCAAACCGTTTGGTTTCCTTCACTTTGCTTCTGAAAATCCTTATGGTAACATATGTTGGATTTTTCAGCCATACCCCAGGGAGAGAAAACATGCTGTTTATGTGCGTAAGCTAATTCAAGTCCTATTTCCTTCTGATTTCTGTAGCTTGAATCAGATAACCTGTGAGAGGAATCCGTTCCTGATGGAGCAGAACTACAGCTGTAAGATTAGTTTATCTGCACTAAGTTTGATTTAGTGAAACTTGCTTGCATCAGCCAGGGAAAGAAGTTGAGCTCTTTTTAAAAAAAAAAAATCAACTCCCCCCCAAATTCAGCTGACTAATTGGCGTAAGGGGGGAACATTATTTCAGAGGAAACCAACTCAAAGTTTAGTTATTGAAGAATCCAGTGCTGGACAAACATCTGTAAGTACTAGTTGTCTCTTCAAATGCTGGCTGACCTCAGATTTCAAAAGTAAAACTGTCAAAGAATAGCTTTTGCAGCCTCAGTCATAAAGGCTCTTTCCTTCTAGGTTGTCTTTAAACATTCATCTGAGTTTTTAATGATTAATTCCCACTTCTATGACCACATTTTTCTAAAGCAGCTTCATCCTATGGCAGCATCCAGTTAAAGGTAGGAGAAGGCGCTGTGACAGGGTAATGTGCACTGCTATCTTTACTAGGCTGTGGTCGTTAGTAGGCCTGATTCTGCACTGACCCATCCAGTTACAGATTGGTGTGTGCAAGTTCCCTGTATTCTGATGTGCTGAAGTTGATGGGAATTGGAATAGGCTTTTGACTTGCGTAAAGAGGAGTTCATGCTGGTGCTCTCGAAGACACTCGGCTGAGGCCCACCATCTCACCTGTTCAATCCTTGAGGCCCTCTGTAAGGCCTCTCTTATTAAAGGTTCTTAAATCCTGTTCTGACCAAAATATTATTACCTGACACTAGATAATACCTCAAATTTGACCAAATCCCAAATTTTGAGGTGAAGTAGTCTTCCCACTTAGCACACCAGTAGTGTCCGCATAATCCAACTAATTCGCGGTAGCCAATGTGGGATTTATAACTTTTCTTTCCTCATAGCCCTTCCTCAAGAAGCAAACAGCAGTCTTAAAGCATCTGATACATTTTAGAATAATTAGAATTTGAGCAGCTTTTGTATGGGTGAAAACTAATATATGACAACTGACACTTGAGTGACAGTCCATAGAGGTAACTTGCCCTGATGAAGGAGTATGGTTTCTGTTTCTAATCTGGTCTAGCTGGGTGTGTGTTGGGATGAGTTGACTCCTTCCTTTAAGTCTAACCTATAAAAGGACATGGAGAAATGAGAGCTGGGTATCAGTCTAGGAGCTAATGCTTAACTGGCTGACTTCCTAAAGGGCAGAATGCAAACTGCTTTTATCTTGAAGAGTTGCTTCTTAAGTTGTGGTTCAGGCTGGGGAGAGAGGCTGTGGAGTTTTCACCCCGGTGTTAGTTCATGTAATTTGCTGCTAGCTCCAAGGGAATTCTGTTTTCAACAGAGGAGGGTGATGCTGATTTAGGAAGATGCTCAGGGGAAAACTGAAACTTTCCTCCAGGTGTCCAGGACAACCTGGTCTTGCTCCACATCAGTGTAGAGCAGACTGTCTTCAACTGGAAGTTAGTCTCCCTTACTGTTGGTATTCACCAGGATTCTTACAGAAGTGTATCAAAACCTAAAATGTGTGTGTGCTGCTTAAAGGTATTTGCTCACATATGTTAATTTCCTTCCTTAAGAAGGTTAGTTTACCCTAGTCCCTAGAGCTATGGGAAAGCAACTGCCCCTGTTCAGTTGTTTTGGCAGAACCACTCACCTAAGCATCTTGCCTGCTTCAAAGTTCAGCAGCAGTTCAAAGTTCCCCAAACCAAACGTTCAAGTTGCTGAATGATTAAACACAGGATATATACTAATCTGTTCTCAGATTTCTTTATCAAGTAATGATATACATAGACTGTCTAGCTTCTCTTTTCAGTAATTTTTGAGGTTGCTACATAAACTTAAATGTAGAGGCAAGAATAAGTTTCAAGGAACAAGAATTTTGTTATGATAAGTAATGTTAATGGAATTAGTTGCTTGCTGGCCAGAGGTGCCTGTGGAAATCTGTTTTAGCAAGTAGGGGATTTCCTAGTTCTGTTAGCTGTTAAGAACATGTAGTCCCTGAAGCCCTTAACAACAGAACCATAGTATTCAAGCGTAGTACTTTCTCCAAAATCAGCCTGAGGAATCCTAATTCAATATATGAAACGCAGCTTTTAAACTGTCTCTGAAACAGCTTTTAAACAGCTTTATTCTTTGCCGCTAAGTTTAGTTCTCTTTGTTTTCTTTCACGGTGAATCTGGCATCTAGAATGGTTACTTTCCTCCGAGTTCTGAGAATTGTCATCTTGATAAGAATATTTCGCCTGGCTTCCCAAAAGAAGCAACTTGAAGTGGTGACCAGGAGAATGGTAAGTTTGCCTCTTAATATATCTAGGCTATCACTACTGTTTCCAACTCTAGCTCTTTCTCCAGACAGCCATCAATAGTAAATAGCAAGACTGGTGTTCCAGGGAGGGTTCAAGGGGATGCCGGGACTGAAACTGAAACACCGTTGAAAGCTCAAAAAACCCAATATTTGTTACAAAGAGGTGGCCAACAAAACAAGAAAACAGTAGGCAGAAAAGAAAAGGGAAAATAAGCCCTCGGTAAACCCCATGAACACCCAGGTGTAACTTACAAGGTTATCTTACCAACTCCGAATACCAAGGATTCTCTATAGCACTGCGTCCTCAGAGGGTCTGGCTCACACGCAGCGGCGTCCCCGCAATAGGCAACGTGGTCCTTCGTGTGAAGCGTGAGCCCCCCGAGCACGAGCCACCTGCTTTTTTATCCAATGTGCCGGTGACGTCTACCTGGGCAGGTGTGGCCAGCACCGCCCAGCCAGAGGCCCTCGGTCCCTCCCCCGTTATGTCAGTGGTGCCCCTTCTGCGCACACGTGTGGACATTGGAGGGTCTTCCCTTAGTGGGTCTGCGGGTTTACTTCATCCTCCTCCTCTTCACTTTCTCCTTCAAATGCCCTTGGAAGGCCGTCAGCCAGTAGTGAGAGACCAATTAATTTTAGTTTATACAAAGTGCTGCGTTCAAGGACGAAGTTTCCATTTATCAGGCCTTGTTTTCCCATATCTTGGCAGGAAAAGTACAAACCACAGGTGGCTGGGCCAAACAGAGACCAACAATAGCAGGGTCTAATTAAGCATGGGTACAACTGGCCACAACCTATTGCTCTGCTATTGCTAATGTTGCCCAAGCAGCACGTCTGTTCAGTTTCCCCGACAGGGTACTGGAGCTTTGTCTCTGACTTCAGCAGAACTAGTCATTCTTAACTTTGCTCAAGTAAGCAGAAAATTGACCTGGAAGGCTGGCATATCAATGTGATTGCAACACCACCATGTGTCTCAACTGACAGTTTCTAGCTTGTGTGGTACATAGACTGTTTCCCCTCATGTGGGGGAAGGTAGGAGTTTTAATGCTTCTGATGCTTTATTTTGGATGAAATCAAAACAACTTTACTGTTGAAACCCTATCAACTGTAAATACCTCTTATTTTCATCAGGGGCGTTAAAGTGGTACTTTAAGCTTCAAGGATATCCTCTTGCTCAGCAATGAGCAGTTTTAGTTATGCTGCCCTTAACTTTAGTCATTCTTCCTTCAGCCTCCAAACACTCAAATAACAATGACAGATTCATGCTGCAGTCTGTAAAGAATGTGCAGTGTTCTTGTTACTAGAATAAACTTTGATACTTCACGGTAAAAATTCTGTACAGAGTTTCTACCTAAAAGCTATGTTACTCTCAGCTAATACTGTGCACTTTGCTATAGCAAAATGAGGCTCTGCTGCTCAGGCTTAAGTTCTGAGTCTAGCTGATGGCTGGTTTTCCCTACTAACAGGCAATACTCAGTGATCTTTGGCATTCCTGTGGAAGACTAACTCTCTTTTTTTAATCAGGTCTCTGAAAACAAAAGGCGTTATATGAAAGATGGCTTTGATCTGGATCTCACTTATGTTACTGGTTTGTATAAACAAATGTCACTTTGCAGCATGTTAATCCTGCTAAGATTTGTTATTCACTTAAGAGTTTAATGTGACATCCAGACAATGTTTTAGACTAAGGAAACTTAAGTATGAAGTCAAACCAGGCCTACTTCTTTTCTGTGGGATTTTGAAATATGGATTCCTGACTCGGACACTGTTCTCAAGAATTAGCCCTCTGGGAGAGGGTTGTACATGGTGTATGTAATGATAGAAAATCTCCCGAGGCCTAGGGAATCAGAGCTGAGAAACTATTGACTTAGAGTATTTTTGCTTCTGATTCTATGGAGACTGACATTTATGGTGTCTGATGCTTTGGAAAGCACTATTTGTCTTGCTTTAGCTGTGCTAAATGTAGAGGAAAGCCTCTCAGAAATGGGTAGGTTGTTCTTATAATTAGGGTAGGAATAAGGCATTTTATAAGGATGTTCCTCAGTCACATAGTTCTTACGTCTAGGGGGACTTTCTGCTGTCACTACTGATTGCTGTCTTCTCCACAGATCGAATCATTGCAATGTCATTTCCATCTTCTGGGAAGCAGTCTTTCTACAGGAACCCCATAAAGGTAAAAATCTCATCTACCAAGTTCCCTGTTTCTGAAACCCATTTCTTTTATAGGTTCCCACTAAACATGTAGACCGTGTCAGTCCTAGTTCTGCTGGTGTGGCTGGTTGGAATGACTGACTCATGGTCTCCACTGTGCTGTCTGTGTTGTAATGTCTCAGCTAAGCCTAGTGGGATGTATCTCAGTGTGGACACATTGGTGCTCTGATGATCTTGTTCCTTGGAAATGCTTTGAAGAATCAAGGCAGTTCTGTCCCAGGCCAGTAATAGTGATAAGATCTATTAAGCTAAAAGTTGTTTAAAAGGTCTGCATAATGTCCTTTTCAGAGATATGCTGCCTCATATTGTAGAAACACATATAGGGCAAGGAAAGTAGTTGCAGTAATACTTTTATTCCAGATGAGAACCTGAGTTGGAAAAGCTTGCTGTCCAAGGGCTGTTCATGAATGCAGTCGCCGATCTCATGTGGGGGGTTGAGGTGGCTGTAGAAATAAGGAGCAGAGCACTAACTAGTCTGAACTCTTATCTTGTTATTGCTTAGGAAGTTGCAAGATTTTTGGACACCAAACATCCAGACCACTATAAAGTCTACAATCTCTGCAGTAAGTATGCTTAGCTGCTGACTGTGTTGAAATATTGGTAAACAGAAATGCATCTTTTCAAGGTATTCTGCTGACAATAGCAGATCTCAAAAAATATGTATCCAATCAAAAGTGCATATCTGTCTCTGGCCACATTCTGTCCTGAATGTGGCTACTGACTGTACCAGAGCCTGCAAAGCTAATCTAATATTGTACTGAAGCTTGCAAAGGAGATCCTGGATGTCTTGCAGTTTAAACTTCCTTGTTCATGCTGAAAAATTGCTTTAGTGTTCCAAAGTTCTTATTAAAAGTTGAAAACTAAACCTGGGCTAAAACTTGAGGTAATGTTGGAGAATCTTCTGATGAAGACTTAGAAGGAGGTGGAGAATAGTTAAAAAGCCCTTCTGTTTAGAAGTGGGTGAAGAAAATTCTTCACGAACAACTGTTTTGTGGTTCCTGCTTCATAGCAGTGTGTCAGAGCTGGAAGCAAGGTATGTTCTAGAAGCATTGATACTTGAAGTCATGAAAAACTAAAACTGTTCTCTGGCCAGCTGAGGGATAGATAGGGGAGGTGAGGTGTGAGATGTGGTGTTAGTGGCTCTTTACCACTTTGACTGCAGGTTGTTGCTGTGCTTGACTCTGACACTACATCAGAACACTAACTTTCAGATCCCAAGTAATCTCTGTGAAAAGGAATGATGCTCTGGGCCTGGAGATAAAATTTAAGTGAGAAATGTGAAACTAGAAGCTAAACAATCATGGCTGTAGCCAAACTACCTCACAGGTTTTTTCATTTTGGTCTGCCTATTTACACACAGTACCTTAGAAACTAGTATATGCTCAGACCAGCAGTTGTGTGTCACAAACCACTTTCTTTGTTGCAATCCTCTTCCCCTTCCTGGCATAACTTCAGATCTTTTCCTGTAGGTGAGAAAGGCTATGATCCCAAGTACTTTCACTACAGGGTGGAAAGGATCTTTATTGATGACCACAATGTCCCAGCACTACAGTGAGTCTTGTCAAGAAATACATACGTTGCAATAGTTCTGTGTAGGCATTTATGTTGATCCACTAATTTTCCTC
This sequence comes from Oxyruncus cristatus, assembly GCA_013399855.1. Classification (NCBI taxonomy): domain Eukaryota; kingdom Metazoa; phylum Chordata; class Aves; order Passeriformes; family Cotingidae; genus Oxyruncus; species Oxyruncus cristatus. Next base: position 633,991 of record VXAY01005880.1, read on the forward strand.
TTATTTAGGGACATGCTGAAATTCACGAACAGTGTCCGTGAATGGATGAGTCAAGATGAAAAGAACATCATAGCAATTCATTGTAAAGGAGGCAAAGGTAGAATTTCTCGTGTGTAGTCTTTGTATGCTGCAAAATTGCACTTTATTGTTATTATATCTTTGATATAAGTATGGCCTTACACTGTAACCCCATCTCACAGTATGGTTTAACTTGACAAATTCTGCAGACACTGACTAGCAACAGTGTAATACTGAACAGTATTACAGAACCCGTAGGATACACTCAATCCCCTTGTCCAGATCATTGCTAAAGGTATTGGACAGAACTGGCCCCAGTACTGAGGCCTGCAGACACCAGTGGTGACTGGCCACCACTGGATGTATCTCCGTTCACCATCACTTCCTGGGCCTGATCATCCAGCCAGCTTTTCACCTAGCGAAGTGTGTGTTTGTCTGAGTCATGAGCAGCCAGTTTCTCCAGGAGAATGCTGTGGGAAATGGTGTCCAAAGGCTTTACTAACATCCAAGTAGGTAACATCTACAGCCTTTCCTTTGTCCATTAAGCGGGTCACCTTCTCATAGAAGGAGATCATGTTGGTCAAACAGGACCTGCCCTTTATAAACCCATGCTGGCTGGGCCTGATTCCCTGGTTGTCCTGTATGTGTTGTGTGATGGCACTCAAGATGATCTCCTCCATAACCTTACCCCCATAGAAGGTTCTGGGTGCTGCTGAATCTTAAGATACACATGGTATTAGGTGATACAGTACAATTAAGTCTTATGGAAAAGAAATAGTCAAAGCTACCTAATGTGAGCTAACCTACAGGTGCTATCTGCAACCAGTAGTAGTGTGGGAGATGCATAAATAACTTCAAGTTTACTTAACTGTTGAAATGCATAAATAACTTCAAGTAAGCCAAACTTCCCTGCAAACATATGCCAAGCACCTGCTGTTACTATCCCTTAAGCAAATACTTGGCTTAAGACAGGTGGTTCCTTAACATTAAAAAAGTTACCCCGAGATGAAGCTTTGTTTTAAAAGGTTTTGCAAAACTGAATGTTGAAGAACTTGAAGAGCTTGAAGAACAAGTGTAGGGAAGGTGACTTGACCTTTGAGTTTTTAAATTAAAAACTGAAACTATACAGGATTTTCATGCTGGCAGACTTGATGGCTTCTTAGTAGGGTTGTGGGAAAATAGTTGGGGCAGAGAGACAACTCTGGGACTTGTAGCACTGGGAAGTGCCAGTTTATAGCCTTGTTTAGTAGAGTGCTATCCTCTGTCCCCTGCTGAATGGAGAATGTAGATACTGACCAGTGTCCTACGTGTCTCTAGTAATACTACAAAGAAATGCAGGGACTGCTTTCAAGGGACAGGTTAACAAACTGTAGTATCTTGTCTTTAACTCATTCTTCTCTGAAATACAGCTACTTGACTGTTACAACTCTTGAAATAGATGAGATCACAGGAGGTGACTTCACAAAAATAATCCCAAATACCTTTGAACTGCTGTAATTTAACTTGTCTCATACTTCTAATACAGGCAGGACCGGAACAATGGTCTGTACCTGGCTCATAGACAGTGATCAGTTTGAAAGCGCAAAGGTAAAAGCTGTTTATTTTTGTTTAGTATACAAAATGCTTTTTAGAATCTACTGACTCGGTGAAATGCAATAATAGTCTGCAGAAAATTCTATACTAAAAAAAGGATTCAGGAAAAAAATCTATGCAAATTCTGATGCAGTCTAGTCTTGATTAGCAAGAACTGGGAAAGTAGCATTTGACAGGATACCAACTTGAAGCACTCTTTTTTAGAGGCATAGTAGACCTAGGGCCTTGAGCAACAATGTAAACTGTAGGTGACTTCTGAACAAACTCTACTAAAGATAGTGTCACTGTTTTTAAGTGGTCTTAAGCAATTTTTCCCCCGTCTCCCTGCAAGTAGTGTGAAGCATCGAGACTTGATTTGTCTTGGCAGCCAGCAGACAGCCCTTCTGGGGAAAGGGAGAAAGATCAGCATGTCGCAGCCAGGACAGCTGCTTATGCTGCTTTAGTGTGCCAGGTCTGGTATATCAGTCTGGAGACTCGGGATGTGGAAGGCCCAGGTCACTCAAGGTAGTCTGGGCAGACTGTATTCATTTAATCGCTTGTTTTCCTCAGTCTCGTTTGTGAAAATCCAAACTAACGTTTGGCTTTGTCTGCCACAGACCACTTGAGAAATATAGATGGTTCTAAAGAAATGGCTTAGAAGTCATATTGCTCTCCTTCACTCTTTCATGGGTGACAGACTTAATGTATCTGACTTCCTAATTACTACTTCCTTATTCTGGTTACAAATCTCCTTTAGAAGGTACCAAAACAACTATTGCATATTTTCACTTGCACTCTTATATTGGACTTGAGTAGTGTAGTTCTAGTTTGAAATCCACTTTTCAGGAAGGGGAATAGTGGTGGGATGGATATCTTAACCCTTGAAATTTTTTTCCTATGTAGGAAAGTTTGGACTACTTTGGGGAGAGAAGAACCGATAGAAGCACAAGTACTAAGTTTCAAGGAGTTGAAACTCCATCCCAGGTAAGCTTGAGCAGGTTCAGTAGCAGTAGCCAAACCAGTGCTAACCTTGTGAGTGCTTGTGCTGCCCCACATCCACTGCCTTGTTCAGAGTTGTAGGTTTCTACTACTTCCTGAACTTTCTCTACTCTTTCTTTACTCTTTCTGTAAGAGTTGGAAGGCTAAGAACTGATAGGGTTGCACTGCATCTTTCCCCCTCCCCTTATGCCTTTCTCTTCATAATAACATCAAATCTGAAGTATAGTGTCTAAGATAACAGCATTCTTGAGATTAGAACTTTCAGTCCAACCCCACTGTTCAAGCAGGCTGAGCTGGAGAAGGTTGCTTATGGATGTATCCAATCAGGTCTTAAATATCTGCACAGATGGAGACTCCACAACATGTCTGGGCACCCTCACAGGAGCATGACACTGTAAGACAATTGGGCTGTTTATCAAGGATGCACAGAAGCCTGTAGCCTAGCCTGGGATGGGACCAGGGCACAGATGTGGCTGAGTGGAGGAATGCATTCTCTACAGGCTGCGTTCACTGGGAAATACTACACAGGTTTTTTGCCTCAGACCATAGTTTGGGGCTTTGCTCATCTTAATTCACTGTACTGTGTAATGCAGGGGTGTGAAGTGAATCTAGTGACAGGTACTTTAGTTGATGGTATAAAAGTACAACTGTCCTTCAGAATGTACTTCAGTAAAATGAAACTATCTGGTATGTTTAAAAGTTCAGCTTCTTAGAACTACACTATAAAAGCTCCTCACTGCTTGCTGAACTAAAAAGTACAGAACTCCTCAAAACATGAAATTTAATGCTGATTAAAAATGTAGATGTTAAATTTGTCTAGAGGATTGTTTGAACTGGGAAGGGGAAGGATAAGAAATGGCTTTCTTCTTATTTTGGGGCTTTGGAGAGCTAAAAACTCAGAGTGGAAGATCTATTTAAATCCTACTTCTGCCTAGAATTAATCTGTATTGGGTACAGAAACTGCATAATGTGTCTGGGTTTTTTGCATTACAGAGTAGGTATGTTGGGTATTATGAGATCCTGAAAAACAAGTATAACTTGAAACTCCCACCAGAGAGACAACTCAAAATAAAAAACCTCAAAATCCACACTATACATGGTAAGAACTCTTGAATTTGGGCATTCCTCTATCAGGTAATTGTTTCCTATTACAGGCAGCTAATATCTACTGTCTCTCTTGCTAAACCCAAGATAGGAATGAAGATTTACTTGGATTTGAGAATTTTAATGACACAGAATACAATGAAGAGTATTTTGGAGTCATTTGCTCTGTGTTTTCCTTTCTGGGTGTCTGGGTGAACAATACAACTGGCTCTGTTTTGGAAAGAGAATCACTTTTCAAGTTAGACTAACTCCACATGTGGAACTGGATTCACTGATGTTTCTCAGCTTTATATACATGCCTGTTTCTGTACACGTTTACAGGTAATCTTAATCAAAGGCTGGAAATTTATCCCTCGTTGTTCTAGAGGGCTTCAAACTGCAGTTCTTGTTTAGTCAGTGAAACTAGACTCTACATTAGCCTGTTCCACTAGTGCGATTCACTGCTACTTCAGTACACAATTTTCAACCACTGAATACTGAGTTACCTTTAGCATTTGAGTTCTGTAGACTCTTTTGCAAGGCAGTCTGGAAAGAACACACTTTTGAATGGGATTGCACTTGGTTTTGAGGACCACTTTTATATTTCCAGGTAATATGTGTGCACTGATATAATGCAATGCTTTCTTCCTAGGAGTTGGGAAGGGTAATGGAACTGATATGAAAGTGCAGATAATAACAAAGAAGCAAGTTGTACTAGAATGTGTATGCGCCAGTCAACAAAACTGCAGGGTGAGTACTGTGAAATCACATCAGTTGAGTCACAGAAGCTGGAAGCTGACTTACAGGTCAAAAATGTCTTTGTGCAGAAGTTGAATACTGGACATAAAACTATCTAACTAAAAGGATGAGGTCAATTCTGAGAGGATGAAAAAGCTAAGCTTTGCTAAATCCTAGGAAGAATAGTGAAGATATTGAAGTTAGTGAAGATTTCCCTAGGAGTCACTTAAATAGCTCGCTCTATCCTGACTAGCCTAATCTGTTAGCTATTATTCTAGCACTGCTGTTGTATTTGTATACCATGAATGAGTAGCTAGGTATTTTCATGAATTGGTTCCTTGTCTCTCTAACTTCTCATAAAAAAAACTTTATTCTGTTACCCAGCTCTTCTTTGATTCTGAAAGTGACTCTGTAGTCATTGGCTTGGAAGACTGCCCTGTTATAAGTGGTGATGTGAAAGTCAGATTTGAATCAAATTCTGTAAGTATAACAGTGTGAAGACCTTCTCTTGGGTATGGGGAGAGGCTGCAGTACACACTGCAGCCGAGTCCTGGCTGGCTGTGTGGTGTGGGGCTGTTTTTCCCCGGTGACTCCTGATGTGTAGGGTGGTCTCACTGTGCAGTGAGGGATGCAGCAAGTGATGGTACTTCAGCCTGGGCAAGCAGGGACGTCATCTGGCTGTTCATACAGCAGTGTAATCAAGATGTCTTAGTTGAGTACTTGCTGCTTCTAACATGAGGCTCTTACCTCATTGTATTGAGTGACCTAGTGCTGAAATAATTTCAGTGAAAATAGTGATCGGTGTGTGATATTGGGATCTTCAGGTGTACTGACTCTGGCACTGTGGCTTTGTAAACCAAACTACTGAGGACAGGTGGGTACTCTTGCTCTGCAAAAAGACTCCTGTTGTCTAACACAGTCCTTAAACAAGTCCTTAATCCTTTGTGTTTAGGATCTCCCAAAAGGCTATGATGACTGCCCATTCTTCTTCTGGTTCAACACTTCCTTTATTGAAAATAACAGGTAAGCGATCATGATAACTGTTTTCAGGTTTTAACTTCTGGTGTCTTAACTGAGCTTAAAGTTCAAAACCATAGTAAATAAGTAAAGCTGAGATAGGCATGATGAGCCAGCTGTCCTAACTTCCAAGTTCATACTGGTCTTCGACCCTCAACTGTAACTTGTGAGAAGGCAGCTTCTTGCATTGTGCTGAGTATTTTAAACGTATGTGAGCTTTTTATCTTAAGCCATTGGACTATTTACTCAGTGCTCTAAGCATTGTTAATGAATTTTAGGTCAAAAATCTAATGCTAACTATTCAAATCTGCCATCCTTTATAGTACAGCTGCCTGGAAGGCTGGAACTCATTCAGTAGCTTAGCAGGCAAACATTGACCACACTTAGAAGTACTGATGCTTGGCATCCCAAAGAAAGGCTCTCTTATGGCTTTTCATGTTTTTGATAAAGTTAGAAATCACTGTGGTTTTGCTTACCGAGACTAGAACTCTTGGGGAAGCTCCAGCCAGTGAAAGTTGGGCTTGTCTGTCTTGCTTGGGGAGTGATCTGGAAATGCAGAGACAGGAGATCCTTATCTTCTGTCTAACCTGCTTTGACAGATTGAGGCAGAGGAACAGTGAACTTGGCATAGGAAATAAAATTACTGTGTTCCCCATGACTGGAATAGAAAGGAAACAATTTTTACTTAACTGATCCTGTCAGAGTATGAGGAGAGGTAGCCTCTAGTCTGTTTGTAACTGTAAACTTAATATGCTGAACCCGCAATGCACCTTGCTATCTAGGTGCAGACACCTCATTAGACCAAACCAGTGCCAGGAGAAATGTATGCCTGCTGTCTGACAGCCCTGAAATATTGCTATTTGGAGAGTTTTGCTGAAGTGCTTTGTTTCCTCCAGAACTAGGGAGGATGCCCCACCAGGCCTTCATTTCTCACTTCCTGCCCAGAGAATTCTGGTAGACCTGAAGTGGACTAGGTCTGATCAGAAGGAAACAGCTCTTAAGGCAGTGCTTCTATCTCTCTAATTCAGCTATAGCTGATGTCCAAGTGCTTTTAAATGATAACTAGACATGAATTTGGTAAACATTAAAATTGGAGAATGTGCCCGATGAAATTGAGTACTGAATTGAAACCTTACCTCTAGGAAGATCAATTAATTTAGTGACACTCGCATCCCATCAGGAGGCCTTGAGCTGAACACAACATTAATTTTACTCTAACAGTCTTGCATTGTGGGGCTCTGGGGGGGGGGATGGAATCAACCCACAAACCCATCAGATTGACTTTGTTTCTCAGACTACTTCAGGTGCAAAGTATTGTGCAGGCATGGCTGATGTCTGTTTCAATTCAAGATCTGGGACTATATTTAATATTCCAGGGCTGAGCTTGAAACTTTTGCAGATGGCTGAAAGGAAAAGCATGTCCTAGGCTGTGAGATATACTACTGAATTTTGTCTTTCAGACTCTACCTTCCCAGGAATGAGCTGGATAACCCTCACAAGTCTAAAACCTGGAAAGTGTATAGTGAGACATTTGCTGTAGAGGTGAACTTTATTGATTCATAAGGGAAATCTGAAAGAAGGGAAACATGTAAAACTCATCTCTTTCCTGGAGAATGTCTTGCTGTTTCTGTATGAAGTGAAGCAGTCTAATTTTCATGTACTTAATGTATTTCTGTGTAGAAACGACTTCTCAAATAAAGTTACATGAAATTCTGTTGTGTAGGGCAATAATACTCCAAAGAGTTACTTACTGTCAGCTGACTGCCACATCATCCTTAGGAGCTTAGGTATCTCTGCATACAGGTAATTCCTGTTTTAGTAATCTAAGCTAATTGCTGGTCTTTAAGCAAGAACATTAGCTCAAGGGTGGGTGAAGACCAGCAATCTGCATGAGACTGAAAAAACCTGACACACCTCCCTCAGCACCAAATCAGTAGAATATGGGAATTTTGAGGGAGAAATATTAGTCTTCCTGTGTCAGATTACTGCTGCTTGAGTAGAAACCTTGGTATTAAACTGCTCTTCATCAGGAGCCATTGATGTAGGGGTTTGAGCCACACATGTCCCAGGAGCTGCCCATGGGTGTTGGAGACTGCACAGCTACTTTTCTACTGCTTTACCTCCCCACAAAGGGCTGGGATGGCCACATGCCCTAAGACTTAAGTCTGTGTCTCGTCCACTCATGAGCATGCCAGCTGCCTGGGATCACTTAATGAGGCTTGCCTTAACAGCTGCATGTGGTGGGTTTGATCTGTGCACCTGCCCATTTGAGCTCATAGTGCAAATGCTCACTGACCCCTCCTGAGCTGTACCAAGACCTGTAATTCACAAACTTCCAGGAGACTTATTCTGCTTCCAGCTGTTCTCAGCAGTGCAACTCTTCTATGGAGACTGTCTTCCTCAATGTGAAATATGTTCAGGTGTTAGCTTCTTGGTTCTGTTGCTTCCTTAGTCTTTATGTTGTTAGGAACCCAGAGTGGAAGGGGAGTGATGTAGCTTCCCAGTTAATGGGGTAAGCAGAGGTAACATACCTTCCCTGTGCTCACTTGGGGGTAGTGGTGTACTATGAACTACCTGTGTGGACTGAACTTTTGCTGTTGTGTAATAATCTAGTACTTAGGAGCTGGGCTCTTGGAAGCTGCTTCTATCAGCACTTCAAGTGTGGAGGCTGAAACCTGTCTTGAATGACCAACAGAGTCCCATCACTTGTTTGCAGTCCTAGGTGCAGGATAGGGTGAGCCTCGGTCACTTCAGTACATGCAGTCCAAGCTCCTCTGCAAAACAGGCCCAGGTAGAGCTGGATCACCCAATCTAGTTCAGTTCTATGTATCTCCACAGATAGCATTTTTCACGCAATACTTAGTCTTGTAACTACTGTTCCTTTCTGGTTGGAATTTCCCTGATTCCAAGTTGTACCTGTTGCATCTTGTCCTGTCCCAAAAGCCTCTGCAAAGAGCCTGGCTTTATCCCCTCTCATGAATGAGGTAACTGTAGACTCTTCAGCTTTCTATTATGGGTGAACAAACTCTGTTTTCTCCACCGTCTGTTCTCCCTGCCCTCTGCTTAACTTGCTGTAGTCTGTCACAGCCTTTCTTGTACTGGGGAACAAGAAATTGGATGTGGTATTCCATGTCTGCTCTGACAGATGTGAGAGGTATGAGCAGAGGGTCAGAACTGCCTTACCTGCTGGCTCTAGAAGCAGCCCTAGCAGCCTACTGTTTGCTGCAAGGGTGTCCTGCCTCAAGTTCAACTTCTGCAATGCTGTTCCTCAGTCTGTGGTGTTGCTTTGGAGTTAATTGCCCCTCGAAGTTAAGTGGTGCTGGCAAGGTTAATACAACCCTCACATCTCTGGCTTGAGAAAAGGAAGAAATACCCAGTTACACAGTTGTGAGATCCCAGCTGCAGCACTAGAGGGCAACAGGGCAAGCAGGCACATAAGGTCTCGGTGTCCCCATGAATGTGCTTGGGGCTGGAAGAGGATACCCTTTTTATTGCAGCTAGAAGTGGCTGATGACCAAGTTCATTTTGGCTTAGCTAAGGCAATTGGATACCACTGTCCCAGGATGCCCTTTCTACTAGCTTATGCCCTTTCTAATAGTTGGCAGGGCAATTAAGGTGATCCCTCTTCCTGCTTATGGAGTAAGCCAAGTTTTCTCAGGTAGCAGTAGCAAAGGCTGTAACAGCAGGTCAGATTTTTCTAGCTGAAGCACATGCAGTTAAGTAAAAACAATTGTGTAAGTAGGAATGAGGAACAGAATAGCTATTTAAGGGATATACTACATTTCTCTTGGGCCATCCAAGTACCACTGCTCAGGAGATGGTAGCCATAGGTCCTGCATTCCCTGTTCCACTGACCTTCACTAGGTTCAGGGTAGTGGACACATCCATTACATATGTGAATTTGTGACCTAGATGAGCTTGTTAAATGGTGTTGCATAAACAATCATCAAGTACTCAGTAAATCAAATGAAACTTTATTCCCATGAATTCCTGTACCATTTCGAAGTTCTTAGCTGAACAACTGATACATGTGTACAGCTTAAGCAGCTGTGAATGGAAAAATTACTGCTTACATTAACTTCAGAAGGTAAACTCTCAAAAATGTCACCAGCTTCTTGCTGTAGGTTCAGTTTTAAATATCCTGCTTCTCTTGAAGCTTCCACTTCTGTATTAAAAGCTGCAACCATGAGCTTTAAAAAATGAAAGCAAAGACAAATCTAAGAAATAGATTGAAGTATTCCACTGATGTGGAGTCAGTCCACCTTTTGTAACTATTATAAACATGTACAAATGTACTATTTCCTCTTAGCTAGACAACTTTGAAAAGGAGAAGTCTAAGAACTCTTAAACCCTCACCCTCCTACCTGAATTATTTAAACATTTGGTATAAATTCCTTTTAAAGTACTGGCACTGCAGAGTTGCTGCTCCTAGTGCACTGGTCAATCAAGGTAAAGTGGTGCAATAGACACTGAAGATTCTTCAGCCATGCCCTGCTTTAACTGCCTTTTTTGGTGGTGTTTGAAAGGGAGGTGAATTGTTCCTTCTGCAATTGAAAGCTGGAGGGGCAAGAAGAGTTTGTGGAACTGCAGCAACCACCTGTCATCAAGAAGCCTGCAACAGTGCAAGAAATTAGCCAGCTTAAGTGCACCCTGGCTCCACTGCAAGAGGCAGCAGGTTTTGAGATGATTTCATCTATGCCTAAAGCTTTCCCCTGTTTCTGGGATCTGAAAGGGAAGCTGTAACATGCAAAATGAGACTGTTCCAGCTCTAACAGAGGTGGTTGCTGTGGCAAGCTGCTACTCTCTGTGTAGCTGCGATGACATCAGAGAGTCAAAGGGCTTTGTCTGTGCCCCCCCGTCCACCCTGCACTGGTGGGCTGCACTTAGAGCACACAGCATTGCTGTACAACTCCAGGCCCAAGCCTGTGCTGATCTGAGACTGCTTGGACTTATTCCAGGATAAGACAGTAACTGCTTCTTACAATGCAGAGCATGCTTGTACAAAGAACGATCTACCTCAAGAGCAGAAGTGGCATCTAGAAATAGGTGTCACTCCATCATTTTGGGTAATACTCACTAACTACATATTTAATCAAGTAACATGACTAAGCAGGAATGCCCTCCAGGCCTGAAGGTGATACAAGCTATCCAGTCATATGAGCTTTTTCCACTCAGCTGAAGAGTCACAGCAAGTGGCAGGACTCAGCCCAAGTAAGAGTGTGCTACAGCAAAGACCATGGTGTCAGGTGTCTTTAAGAACAGTTCTGGCTCTCTGCTCCTCTTTAGCTTCCTGTCCATCCAGCAAATGGATTCATTCATGACAAGGTGACCCAAACAGGAGCCTGCACGAAGTTACAATTCTGTGCTCAGAGCCAGCAGATATTTCCAGCACTGTCCCTTATGGTAAGCAGTGCTTAACATATTCCACCACTTCTTGAAAGAATTTAGAAAACAATAAAATGCTGCATAGATTCCTTATCGTTGTTACTGGGTTTCTTTTATAAAAAATGCATGCATATCTTTTGTACAAGGTAGCAGGGGGTGAACACTTACTCTGTCCTAGTAAATGGGCTTATAAAAGTAGGAAGTCAACACCATCTCCCATGACCTTGGCAAGTCACAGGGCAGCTGGGAGCTGGAGAAGGACAGGGGTCTTGTTGAGTGATATGTCCAAGTCACCCATAATCAGCATGATTAGACAAGACTGTTATTTTGAGTCACACACCAGCAACAACTGGGAAAGGTCACTACCACAGCAGAGACGTACAACCAGTGCTTTGCTATAGGCAAATCATAGCCTACTGTTGCATGTTACGTTAAACCCCACAGGTTAATAAGTCTTTTTAGCACCATTACAGGTCAGGAAATACATTTATGACATGCAATGTACCTAGTGTGCAGAATCTGCAAGATGGAGATAGTTCTGCTTGTGCAATTCCAACAGTATGTACACAGCTGTATAAAATCACTTGATTTGGAAAGATTACAAATCCTAGACTAGAGTTGAGTTCCTAAAATTAGGTCACTGATTTGGGCCTGCTCAGACCATTATGTGATCTACATATTTTTGATCATTTATTTAAATGACCCTTAAATAATCTTTTGTTCTTTATCTGCTAGAAGGTATCAGTGAGAATCTATTTGTTTCATCATAAGTTTCCGGCTATACTCATAGGCAAGGAACAGTGCCCCGTTGGCCAGGAACGCACGGATCATAGTTGGCGTTAGTCCAGAATACAAGGCAAGCACACCTGGAAATGAAATCAGAGCCAGTTAGTAATTTAGTACATTGGCTGTCTGCATCAACCACCTTTGAGGACTACTGAAGCCATGCTTCTGCTTAGAGGAACATGAACACAGAGCTGAACTCACTGGTGTTGCTGCTAACACAGTGTTCCTGGATATTGATATAGGAGCATCTAGCATCGTAACAGGAGTTTAGCCATGTAAATGCTTATGTTAGAAGCTTACTTCAGGTGCAACAAGGTCCTGGTCACCTGAGATAAACTTCACAGCAGATATACCACAGCTGGCAAGGAGACAGAAAAAAATGGCAGGACTGTATTGGAGCTGTGCCCCAAGTAAAACTTAAGTTCTGAGGAGCATCTTCCCTATCAATGGGGGCAGGATTCATATTTGCTGCCATGTGTGTTCTTAGACCATCTTCCAAAATGCCTAACCCAGGCCTTTTCCAGAGATGAGATGCTGAGGGAGATGTCTCCATGCCAGGCTGGACAGGGCTGTTTCATAAATCAAACATCAGCCATATATTAACTTCTAGAGGTGAAGAAAAATTCTGCATGGAACTTACCCAGTTCCTTCAATTTTCATGTACCCTAGGGTTGGTCATAGGCAATGGAGCTCATTCCTTTATCTACTTTTAACACATCCTGAGCTTTTGTTAGCTTTAAGTGAATAGTCTCCTAAACCAAGAAGCAGGGCAGATGCAGTAGGTCTCAATTCCTAGATTCCAAGCTTTCCAGACTACATGAAGCATTAATATTTGTTTGCTAGGAACAGTTATTGTCTGTCTTTAACACATTGTCATTGGACTAGATTTCTTAAGCAATTTCAGGTGTTGAAGAGCATAGATTTCAGTCTGTAGCCCTGTAAGATTCAGCTGTTTTGCTTGCATACTCACCTTCAGTTCTCACAACAGTTACAAATGTTCCCATAAAGCCTGCCTGTTTTCCAGCCATTGAAAGAACCTGAATTCTAGATTTGACACAGTCCACAGGATACACAGCAATCCACAGACAGCTGCCTCCAAAACCTCCACTTAGTAGCAAAGGAATGGGACCTAAAGTTAACAAATAACCTTTTATACACACCACAATATTCACCAGCACAAATATAACATTATTTCATCTACAAAAGTCAAAGAGAACAGAGCAACCTGCTTATGACAAAAGAGCAGTTTCCCTCCCAAACCTTTAAGTTAATTTTAAGCCACTGGTAAATTACAAGTTTAACTAGACGCTCAAACGTTATAAGGAGTACCTCTTAGATTATTTGCCATGCTAAAACCCCATAACTCAGAATTCTGTCTTGTCTGTATTAACTAAATTTACTGATTTAACGCTTGTAACCACTTTCCAAGGCTAATTGTGAAATGGTTTATGTCATATAGCATTACTCATCACCTATACACAGATTTATTTGGTACAGTAGAGTAAGTTATTTTGTGATCAGTCATTTTTTCATGATGCACCCTGATTTTGTATTTCAGATCAGATGTTTATAAACGTTTTGTAACAAGCCAGTCCAGAATGCATGCAGCTGAAATTCTGATTCCCAGCAAGACACAGTATTACTGTTCAGTCTTTCAGCAGGACATAGGCAATCTTTATTCTGGCATTGCCACATTTTTTTCATGTCTAATTTTCAATCTCCGTGTTCCCTTACTATCACTGTAATTACATCTAATGGTCAATATACATTTCAGCATATACTTGAGCATGCTGTTCAAGAGAATGCAGCTAAACACTTCAAAATCACTCTAAATGGCTGCTGAAGTGAAATAGTTCAGAGTTGTGTTACACTGTAGGGTCAGATATTTCAGCAGTTTTGTACTGTTAGCTCACTGTATTCATTTTCCATTTATAATACATCCTGCTTCATTAGAAAGTGGTCACTTCAAAAATTCATTACTATATATACACAAAATGCAGACCTCCATATTTAATATGCCTGGTTTCCTTCATTTTACATGCATTTTACAACTGCCGTGCATCATTACTGTATCTTCATGGAAGATATGCCCTCCCTTATGTCCCCCAGAACAACATGCTAAAACGCACCTGGAAAAAGAGTCACCATACCTAAATCATCTTTTGATCTCCCAGAGGCAAAGAACGTCCGGCTCAGTTCATACCCTCCAAAGAAGAAGAAATAGCCTGGGACTTCCCGCAGCAAAGTGCTTGACAGGCCACGGTAAAATCCAAGGGGGCCATCCTTTTGAATAACACCCTTCACTACTGACCAAACTGTACTGATAGAGAGGTTGATCCAGTTAGTGATGCTTAAAAGTCAGATAATGAGAGGTTACAGAACAAAGGCAATTGCAGTGACAGTTAAGGGCTAGACTTATTGTGTAAACACCAAAATTAAAGTAAGATTTCAAACAAGATTCTGCTGGGAGCCCTTCACTGGCATCCAGCTTTGCTAGTACCCAAAAGGCCTGCAGGCTGTGACCCTTCCAGCCACAACTCTGCTCTGATTAACAATTCACTACAAATGTGACACTGAGCCAATACAGAATTTGAAGTAATAATACACATAAAACGGTTTCAGAGATACTGGGCAGGGTGCATACTTACTTGTGTCCCTGGATTATCTTTCCTGACAACTGCATTTCATGCATGGCCTGTAGCCGGCACTTCACCAGCTCTGTGGGGCAGAGGACAAGGGTGGCAAAGGCAGAGGCGAAGGAGCCTGCAGCAGCGTTCTGCAGATCACTGCAAGAAAGAAACTGCAGAAGGTATTTGGGCAATGACCTTCAGTGCAGTGGAGCCACCGCACCAGCACTCAGCTTCCTGAACCTGTACTCTAAATATCATCAAGAAAACCCAACAATCTTGGTGGAAAGACTCTCAAGGGAAAAGGGCAGTTACTTGGACTAGAGAGAGGAAAAAACTAGCTCATCCTATCTTCTTATACAACACAAAGACATCTTTTTGACATCCGAGAAGATATATTGCAACCTCTACCCTTTTCTGCTATAGTTCAGTGATTGCAGCAGAATAAACACCATCAAATACTCCCCTTCTTGGCTTTTATAAAGATTTCCATAGACTTGTTTTACTGGGCAACTTTTGGGTACTAGTTACTTTCTCAAAGACAACAGGAGCAACAATCACCTTATATAGATAGATGTCAGTGTTTTCAAGTTCACTTTGCCAGTATTAATACAGGCTTTCAGTGGAAGAAGCTAGAGAACTGAAAGCAAGGCACAATGGATTACTGTAATCTTTCTATGGACGTCTTGCCATGAATGCAACCACATGAATCAGAGATAGCACAAACATAAACCGCAACACTGAACAAGATAGCACTGTCATCTGCAGTGACTCACAGTATTCCAAAAGTAGGGCTTACTTTGTGATGATTTTACACATATCACAAATTCTGGGGTTGCTAAACTGCCAGGACTCAAAAGGCTGGTATTTGAGGGTCATACTGCTTTATGATGCATTTTAAACAGGCTCCTTCAGATACTGATGTGTTAGACAGGAGCTGCACAATGGCATAGAAGTGGAGCTTCTCTCTTCTTTCAGAACTGGGCGAGTCAGCACAGCTGAGACTGACTTCATTGCAGCACAGAAATTCTTTACATACAAGGGATATGTTTGCCCTGTGTCCAGCAGTTTGATACATCTATAATCTCTGATACTAAAGCTAGAATTTTTCACCTTGCAGAAGCATCACAAAACTAAAGTTGTGACAGGAAGCAAAGCTCATGACGTAATCAGATATGGCAATGACAGCTATACAGTCACACTGTTTGATCTTGAATCAACAAGACATTAAGCAGCCATCCTGGATCTGAAAAATACCACTATCTGACCAAAGAAAGAAGGGTCAGATGCCAAATGCACTTGCTGTTGTTACATACTCAAATTACATTTCCATTCTGTATCTGACTCCAAAGGCAGTAGTACACCAATGTACAGTTCAAAGTTTCCTGCACTACCTCCCTTGCACACAGCATAAACATGCTGTCTCAGTCACATGAGATGATCCTAGGACCTCTGCACATCTGTGGTCTACCTCCCAGGATGATAACAAAAGAAGGTTAAGAAGTGAAAGATGCTGGTAGGCCTACCTCCACCATTTTAGTGGATAGGAAAAGGTAAGGGATCTGTAAGCTGAGCAAGCAGAAACCCCCAGATTTAAGAATAAGGAAAGGCGAAAACAGTCCTGTCTCAGCTGAACTGTCTCAACTGTCAGAAAACAGTGAAGAAGAACACAAGTAGAAATAATATAATTTGTTCCTTCATCACTTCATATTCCCCTCATAGCAGGCCTCAGTTTTAAGATACAGCACATCTTAGTGTGACAGGAGAACACCTCACTTAATGTCACTTTCAGATAATTGTCTTTCACTTAGGAAACTACCCATATCATGTCAGAGATCTCAAATGCAGAATCGTGGCCTCCCCTGCTACTTCCACTGGCACCACATGTGACAGAGGCAGAACAGAGCTATTAATACAAAGCTGAATGTGGTTAACCTTGCATCACCCTTTGAATGGAGTTAGGACAGTAGGAGAAGTCTTTTGCACCCTGTGGCACAGCACAAGGATGGAGAAGGTGCAGATAATCTTAGTGCTGCAAAAGAGACATACCTTTAGAAATGCATAACAATAAGGCACACTGAGACTGCTGGACTACTGACAGCTCTAAAGTGATGCATCTGGAGAACAGCCATCCTAGCAAGAAGATCGTAATCGTTGTGCCAGTGCATAAATCCACAACCTGTTCACATCTTGAATACTCTGCACAACTCTGGTCTCATAAGCTAAATCCCCAGACACATTAGAATTACAGGGGTTTCAGAAAAAGACAGCGATAACAGCTAAAGGAACACTGATTAGGAGGGCTGCAATTCTCCCATATAAGAAAAGATTCAGGTGGGGAAGAGGGGCAGGGAGGAATGGACAGAGATCTACAAAATCCCAGGTAGCGTGAAGACAGTGGCTAAGGATCAACAGTTACGGAGTTAATGACTATCATCTGCAGGGCTCCCTGCCAAAGTGTACTTCAGAAGCAAGGTAATTAGAAGAATTCAAGAGGAGACTGAACAAGTCTCCAAAAGATCCAAAGTCACTGACTGGATCAAACCAGAATCAAGAAATCCTCTGAACTAAGAACAAAGTCTGGCAGAGGACTCAGTAAGTATTAAACACTTCTTTCTTATTCTTTAGGCAACCACTTTTTGCCAGTGTTGTAGACAATACACTGTTCAAAATGAGACCTTTCATCTAACCATCATTACATTCAAGCTTTTGAAACTTAAATAAATAATTTTTAAAAACAAGGCAATATTAGAAAACTGTCCTTTCCCCTTATTATGCTTCCCTGTAGGAAGAAACACTATGTCCCCTTAAAAATCCGAACAACCTAGACATCAAGGGAATACTAACTTTCAGGTGTTGTAATGCTCAGTCCCATTGATGAAAATGTTCCAGGTCTTGAATACTCCAGTTAAGTTCTTATTATCTAAACCAGCCAGCTATAGTGACTGGTTAGTAGGTGGCTCTATTATATTTAGACATCATATCGTCACACAAAAGGTCTATATTCCACTTTATACTGTCAAAGAATGCAACCAGACTTGTCTATCTCGCATTGGCCATCAATGTGCTTGTATCAAGTGTGGGTAGAGTCCTCAAATCTTCGTTCACAAAGCCTAGCCATGATGATGATGATGATGACTGGCAGAGAAAGGACTGGGACATCACTTGCACCCTGACAGTACAGTATTGGCAAGTAGCAATGGCATGATTTTTTATTGGTTTATTTTAAAATACAAGCCAGATTTTTATTACTAACCTGAGCTTTGTTTTCCTGTCTACTCCAACAATTCTTCTCACAATTTGTTGGCAAAATCCATAGCACATGAACAGAACAGAGTTCTCTGCGATGTTGGCTAGAAGTGCTGGTGTGGTTCCCTTGTAGAAGCCTCGAAACCCCACTTGCTTATAGGTTTTCACAAAACAGTCAACAAGTCCTTTGTACATGTTGGGGAACGTCTGCATCTTCACCTTTGCGGTGTCAAAGGGCTGGCCAGTCACCACACATGCTGTCCCACCTAAGCAAAAAGTGGAAGTTAAGAGGGTGGCTGAAGGTTATCACAACTTTGACGCCTATACTCAAGCACCAGTATTAGCAAAATCACACAAAAAGCAGAGATGAATTTAATTCTCTGTAGGAAAAGAAAAGCACACTGATTTTAGCACAATGGCATCAATGGTTAGTGGTGAATTTAGTTACCCTAAGGGAAAAAAAAAAAAAAAAAAAAAAAAATCAGGCGAGGGAGCAGTAGTAGCATGATTATCATTAAACATTTCTTTATCTCATGAAAAGCAAGCATCTAAATGAATCAGCTCACTTCTATAAGCTTGTGCTGGATTAAAAGTTGTTCTGCAATCAAGTCACTTGTGTCAATGAGTTGAGTAGCATTTTTCCTTTGCTTTTTAATGCTGTGGTTCAGAAGCCATCTGATTTTACATTCCAATAATAAAAAACAAAAAAACCCTGAAAGATTAGTAATCAAGTTTTTCCTCCAGGACAAAAGGAACACTGCTGAGAGTGCTAAACTGATAATATATAACAAGTTGATAGCAAAAGACTCAAACCCTTTACTTCAGAACTCCAGATGGCTTTTAAGTACATTTATTTCCACATACTGGAAGAAAGTGTTGAGTATAAGCTGAAAAAGGACAAAAGGGCAAAGTTTCTCAACATGATATCTTTTCCAAACTGAACTGCAAGGTCAATACCCTGAAAACTTGTGAGATATTTCCATCAACGTCATCAGTAACCGTTTTGCTCACAGCGCAGTGTCCCTCCACAAGACCTAACTCAATTCAGTAGTCTGCAGAAAAAGCTAATGTTACACTTTTTCAGTAAGAGTGTACAGTGATAGCAATCTATTAGAAGCAGACACCTGCCAGGAAGCACATGACACATGTGCCTTATATAGGCTTTGTGGTTTTGCTTTTTTTAGCAAGAGAGAAGAACTGTCCTAAAACAGAACCAAAGCACACTTGACATTCATATACCTTAAATTACATGTAAAGGGAGATAACAGAGTAACTGAAATGGAAACAAATGTGTGAGTCCAATTAAGGTTACTTCTGCATTTTTTATGTAGGGAGAAGAGTAACCAAGTATGTGTTTAAGGAATGTTATTTACAATCCGTTTTACTCTTTGCAAACACATATGTGTTACATTGTTCTTGCTCCTCTGCAAAGAGGTGCGTCAGGCTTTTTGGAGAAATTCAAGATCTAGCAGCCCTAAAACCTCATTCTCAACCAGATGGTTAAAAGCTTCAGATCAAATCATGCATGGAAGCATGAAGAGTTTCCTGTTCTGGAAGGATAACCAAGGAGAAAAGTAGCTGGTTCAGACCAGTAACATCCATGTAAGCTTCAAATGAAAAGCAGAGTTGGAAAGCTCAGCCAATGGTATTTGCAGGGAAGTCAGGTAGATATTAACCTACAGGACAAATGCTAGGTTCCTGTAATAAAATAATGGCTGCTGCCCAGGAAAACCGGGAATGGTCTTGGAAATGTAAAGCTGAAAAACTGGGAGCTGACAGAGAATGGTTGTTCCAAAAAGACTGTAATTGGAGGTGGTACAAAAAGCCTAGTAAACTACAGCAAAGAACTTTGTAAACCTCAAGACCAAGGGTCCCAGTTATTATGTAAAGAAAAAAATACTTCCTTCATCCAGCAGTAAAGAGTCAACCCAACTACAAAACAAAAACAAACAAGAAAACCAAAAAAGCCAAATCTGTTTGAACATTTAGACAAGTGTGGTCCTAATAACAATAGGGCAATAACGGGAAAAGTCCTACTGAATCAAAGAAGTAATTAGATGTTGCTTAGATCCTAGATGAAGGACTATGACCCACAGACAGCTAAATGACTTATTTGTGTTCTTGTTCAGAATTTACTTGCCCCCATGTGTCATTACTTAACAGGTAGTCAAGAGTTGTATCTTGAGAGGAAGGTAAAACCAGGTTATGAATTTGCTGGAGGAACAAGCTGTTTGCTTACTTAGATATATTTTCTAGAGAGTGCAGAGAGTGCCACACTGGACTTGTGCTATCTTTCACCCCTTGCTTTCTCACTGCACTGTTAACTTCCACTCTGACAAATGACCCCAGTTAACTACCAGTGAACACACTTAACACCATTAATACTGTCATATTCACAGCGTTAACAAAGTCATAAAAGGACTGACTGTAATAGTTCTTGTATGGGAAAGAAAAAAATCCATACAATTGTCAAACTTGTTACAACAGTAAATTAGACAAATCTTCCACCTTTTCTCTATAAACACTGTTGGCTTAAAATGTCAAAAAAGACACCTTTTCCCTGGCAGAATTAAAAGCCACATCCCTCAGACACAGACATTACCAACATGGCAATGTAAGCAAGACAATACAACCATTTCCACGTAACTGGTCCAGCAAAACTTTAGAGCACAGACTATACTAAAGGGGAAGTCAGCTAAGTGAATTCATCATCAGTTCTACTACTGAGCTTCACAGCATTTAGAGAATCACATCAGGATGTTGTCTGAGACAGTAAGCCTTCCGATAGCTTCTTGTCCCTTTCAATTAGAGAGGGTTCCTGTGACAAAAGCAGCACCTCAATCACTCCTGCCCTGACTTCATTCCAAAACTCTCCTTGTGACTGATTCTTGAATTCATGTAAACAGGAGAACTTAAACCTCCTCACAAAAGATGATTAGTCTGAAATAAATGGGTTACTCCTTCACTGCGTGGCAGGGGTTTCACTAGGGAAGAGCAATAGTAATACAGTTACAACACTGGCTGAGGTCACTGCTTCACCTCTGTATCCTTAAAGTACAGAAGGTGAGGCTTTTTATAGCAAAAGGAAACGGCTTTTACATTTGTCAAAGGCATTAAAACTATCTCCCAGAAGTTTTGTGGAACTCAGCTCTCTCTAGTATTACCTGCAGCTCCTGCTGTGAGGTCAATAGCAGCCTGAATAGCAGAGTTGATCCTCATGCTTAACACTTTTTTATCGGTTGCTTCAGAGCAAAGTCTCCAGTTTCCTGGTGGGTATGGAGATAGTTGTCTCCTGAGAGAAGAGAAGATACACAATTTGCAATAACTTGACAGGCAAAAGCATCACAGAAAGGCTTTCACATCCGCCCTTTCACTTAGAGACAAAAAATGCTTGTGCCCAGGAATGAGACTTACCATACTTATATTTTGACCAATTTTGCTGCATTAAGCATGTCTCCTGGAGTATTACACCTAGCTTCATCTTCCTTGGGCTTTCCAGCTTCTAATTTCCCTAGACATCTCAAATGAAAGCAAAGAGTACATCCAGGGAACAGTGCTGAGCATTACCTTTATATTGATTATAGAGCATAGTCTCATATCAGGTGTCTAAGGCTAGCTGGCAGGAATATTTCACCCCTGTCTCAGCTCCTCACCTATAAAGCAAAACAGAGACTCTCCTCTCCTCATGGTGAAGAGCAGATAAGAAAACTATCCATGATGATACAGGTAAATTAAGTGGTTCTCAAAAGATGAGTAGAATGGAAATGAACATGAACATCTTGAATTGTGTCTGGCTGTCATGTTCCCAGTGCAAGTTCCACACACCAGCATATTATAAATAAGAATTGCACCTCATCTCTCAGTAAGGTGGCTGGAAAGCAGAAATACAAAGGTGACACTTTGAAATAAAGCATTCAAATTAATTCAGTTTTTGAATTTGAAGGAAGGTACATTGGGCAAGCAGTTAAAACAAGCTTATATATCTGGGGCAAAAGAGCTCTAACTGTTTCAGAACCATGCTGCTGAGCGAGACACTTGGCTGGTAGTGCTGTCAAAAAGCTGCATGAGTCTTAAAATTTACCACACAAATACACATGTGAATCAGCACCTCACTGACTTTTAAGCCTGGCTTCAAGCACAGTACATCAGTAAACAGAATAATTTTCACTCTTCTACCTACCGTAGTACTTTTTTTGAAGCCTGTTACCTCTCAAAATGTATTTTAGGGTAATACAAATGGAAAACAATTTCCAGTAGGCTACATTGAAAGGATAATAAAAAAAATCACACTGTATATGTATATGCTCCTTTGTACAAGAAGAACAGATACTTGAATACAAGCGAGGCTTTAAGAAAACCTATCTCTAAACAGATTTATTATTTCTGAACCTTAAAAAATACCCCAGTAGGCCAAATACTGTCCCTCAGTGACTTTACCCATCCAGTCCGTTTAAGATGTGCTGCATAAATCTGAACATAATGTGTTTAAAACAAAAGAAATAATTACTCTTGTAATAAATGGCACTAACACATTCAATTTCCAAATTGTGGCTTCAGATTTGAACTGCTGCTACTGAAAGCATAACATGCTAGGTGTTATTTCAAAACGGAGAGGCCAAATTGCACTGTTATCCTATATACCTCATTAGTGTTCACACAGCACTCCGCAGTTTTCCACCTAATTTAGAGGAAAAGGACAACAGATCAGTGAGACAGACTTTGAATGAAAGGAATTACTAGAGAGCAACAACTGCTTGTGCTCAGTAAAATATACACTGCTTTCATCATGCTGAGTGCTTATCGACTTGTGCCAGTCCCCAAAGGGAGCACATGCCAAATCACCCACAGAAAACTTGGCAGCAGAAGGAAAAAAAAAAAAAAAAGCCTATAAAAACCTGGGCTTTAAGAGCCAGGGAAGTCTTGTTGCCAGTGTCACTTTCAGAAAATATAAGCCTTAGTCAAAACTAAACCAGTATTATATATGTACTTACCTATTTTTTTTCTTATTTGTAATAACACTAATACATTAAAAGCTGCTTGTAGATAAAGCAAGGCAATAACTGCTCAGTTATTTCCAAAGCCAACCCAAGCCTCAAACCTGGAAACACAGAAGCATCAGTTAGCTAACAGGTCCTGCTCGGTCCTCCGCCCGCAGCCCCAGATGTCTTCTCCAAACACTGAGCAACTAAACCCAGAAGGCACGGTAGCCGGCACGGGCAGGCCGTGACTCCGCTCCCCAAGGTCACAGCAGGCCGGCACCCCAGCGCAGCAGCGGCGGGGCAGTACCGGGGCTCGGCGTGCCGGGCTGTCACACGTGCTCGCGGCCGCCGCGGACGGGCCGCGCACGGGCCACACCGCAGGTCCAGGGCTCCTTCGGGGAGGAAGGCTCAGGATTCCCGCTCCGCCGGCACCCGCCCCTTTGGAGCGGGACGCCCTGGCCCGCGTTCGGCGGAGGCCGCGGGAGCAGAGCCCGCCCGACCCCGG
>VXAY01005880.1:657008-705927 GCA_013399855.1 Oxyruncus cristatus
ACCCAGTCCTGCCCACCCAGTCCTGCCCACCCGCTGCCCCCGCCCGGCACCGCCACTCACCGGAGCCTCCGCGCGCCCACCGGAGCGGTCCTTCCATATATATATATGGAGGCGGCGACGGAGGCGGCGCGGCCCCGCCGCGGCCCCGGGGAAGGCGCCGGCCGGGGTGGTGGCGGGGCTGGGCTGGGCTGTATTTGATTTGGAGCTGGGCGGTGTTTAGGCTCACCGAGCAGGATGCAACCGAATTTATGAATTACAACCATAGTAATTTTTTTCTTTTTTGGTTGTGTGGTTTGGTTTGTTTTTTTTTTTTTAAATTTTGTTTTAAAGAAGGATTTATTTAGGAACTGCATACTCTGGAATAACAGCATTTTGTGTTATGACTCCCGAGACGCTCTCCTAAGCTGTCACGTTCATGATCCTGTGGCATATGTAATGGCCTAAACCACTGTGGTGCATGCTAATATCACTTTCAGCTGAAACTACAGAGCACTTTTTTCCCCCCTTTTGATTTGCAGTTAACTGAAGTGCTTGCAATAAGGCTTGTCAGAAACAATGCCCAGCTGAAAGCAGTACATAATGTGTATCAGTGATCAGTCATACTTGAAAAACATTGTATGCCTGTAATCCCTGTTGAGCTGCACACGTGTTTGCGTGGATTGGACACGCAGACCTACATATTTGAGCTTAGATCCATGTTTTTTTCCACCAAATAAATCTGATGGCTCCTACTTTCAAACTAAGGAAAAAGCTTTATAAATACCATAAAGTTAAATGAATATTTTTTCCCATCACTTTTAATTAACTGTAGGGTTCAGATTCGATTTTCTATATGATTTTTATTTTCTTGAAATATTTCTTTTAAATGGTTTATCACAGAATCATAGCATGGCCTGGGGTGGAAGGGACCTTAAGAATCACCTAGTTCTAACCCCCCAAGTTCTATCTCCTGTGGGCAGGCATACCTTTCACTAGACGGAGTCGATCAGAGTTGCCCGTGTGGGTTATGGCAACTTGGCTTTGAACACTTCTAGGGATGGGGTATCCACAACTCCTTTGGGTAATTTGTTCCAGTGCCTTGTCATTCTCAGAGTAAAGAATTTCTTCCTAAAATCTAATCTAAACCTTCTGTCTTTCAGTTTGAAGTCATTGCCCCTCGCCCTATCGCTACATGCTTTTGTAAATAGTTGCTTTCCATCTCTCTTGTAGGCTCCCTTCAGGTACTGGAAGATCACAATTAGGTCACCCTGAAGCCTTCTCTTTTCCAGTCTGAGCTATCCCAGTTATCTCAGCCTTTCTTCGTAGGAGAGGTGCTTCTGCCCTCTAATCAACTTGATGGCCCTCCTCTGGCCTTGCTCCCAACAGGTAGATGTCCCTCCTGTGCTTGTGACCCCAGAGCTGGATTCAGTATTCAAGGTGTGGCAATTGCGAAGAACAACAAGCTAGGTTACAAATGGCTTCAGAAATTGAATTGTAAATTATTTTATTTCTTTAATGTAAAAAAAATTGCTGGTTCTGTGGTAACCAGTTACTGATTGTGATTTAGTTGTGCAGCTCAAATAACCTGTAACACTTAAAGAGATTACTGTGCAGTTGCAAAGAATTTTGACTGTGTGTAGACTTCCATTTTAGCAGAATGGCAGCATTGTTGGAAGATCCAGTTGGTGAAAA
This sequence comes from Oxyruncus cristatus, assembly GCA_013399855.1. Lineage (NCBI taxonomy): Eukaryota > Metazoa > Chordata > Aves > Passeriformes > Cotingidae > Oxyruncus > Oxyruncus cristatus. The sequence continues at coordinate 658,680 of VXAY01005880.1, forward strand.
TTATCTAACTCCTAATGCAGTGAAGCTTGTGATTAATATGTCATTAAACCACGTGCTGCCAGCCATTGCCATTTACCAGCTATAACATCAGGCCTTGTGTATTTCAGGATGCTTCTTCATAGCCACGTTCCTCGGGCAGACCACCAGGATTAATCTGCTCTTATTTGGACCTTGTACAAAAGATCGAGATGGTGACAGCACTCGAAATAATTGCCTGGGAGATTTTATAGCCATGGAATGCAGCACTACAATGAGTATATTGCCACCACGTGGCTATTTCTGCTGCCTGCACCCGTGGCTACTCAGCCAAACCATACTTTTTGTCCTGCACTGGGCTAGCATGGAGGACTTATTGGTTTTAAAGAGGGATTTATTTAGGAATTGTGCACCCTGAAATAACAGCAGTTTGTGTGTACAGGGGAACCATAGCAGAACTGCCGTGATTCCCGAGACACTCTCCTAAGATGAGATGTCAATTTGTTTATTGGAGAGGGAGTTTAACTTCATGCTTCACCTCCAAGGATTTAGGCTTGACAGAAATGGGACGTATGCAGAGAGCTTGGCTTGCAAGTACTTTGCAGGAATGTAAAAGTGCTTTCTGGGACTAAAGGGGTCTGGCTTGGGGCATGTGTGATTGACTTCTGGATGTGATCGTCCACTGTGTGATGGAGGGGCACAACTTCTCTTCAGCAGAGTATTTTGGCAGTGGAGAATGCATAACTTCTGGGAGAAGAAAATATGATAAGGGGATGCTGTGGAAACTTGTCTGATGCAGTAGAGGTAAGGTTTTCCTTGCAACATATTTTTCTTTCCACCCTGTGGGATACCACCAGTCCCAGCTCAAGCAGGGTCATCCTAGAGCACATTGCAGAAGATTGCATCCAGATGGTTCTTGAAAATCTCCAGTGAGGGAGACTCCACAACCCCTCTGGGCAATATTCTCCAGTGTGTGGTCACACATACGGTAAAGAAGTTTTTCCTCATGTTCAGGTGGAACTTCCTGTGCATCAGTTTCTGCCTGTTGCCTCTTGTCCTACTGCTTGGCACCACTGAGAAGAGCCTGGCTCCATCCTCTTGGCACTTGCCCTTTAGACAGATATTGATGAGATGCCCTCTCAGTCATCTCTTCTCAAGGCTGAACAGGCCCAGCTCACTCTGCCTGTCCTTATAAGAGAGATGCTCCAGTCCCTTAATCATCTTTGTCACCCTCTGCTGGACCCACTCCAGGAGCTCCATGTCTCTCTTGTACTGAGGAGCCCAGAACTGGACACAGCACTCCACATGTTGCCTCACCAGGGCTGAGTAGAGGGGCAGGATCACCTCCCTCGACCTGCTGGCAATGCTCTTCAAACGCACCTACAACTCCTGTCACAAAGACCTCTGGGAGACTGTGGATGACCGGGATGGATTTGTTTGGGGGAGGCGCAGATCCCGGCCGGAGCCGGGCGGAACGCTGCTGCGCGGAACGCGCGGCGCGGCTCCTGTTCCCAGCCGGCGGCGCCGGGGAGCGCGGGCGGGGAGCGCGGGCACGATGTGGGGCCGTGTCCGTGTCCGTGTCCGTGTCTGGGCCGGCGGCGGCTTCTCATCGCGGCTCCTCGGGGCGGCGGGGGCGGCGCGGCTGCACGGCAGCCCTCACAGGTACCCGCGCTCCCCTACATCCTCACCTGGCCGGGGGGGGTGGGTTAGGGGGATGCCGGCGGTGGCCGGGCCGTGTCCCAGAGCGCGGCCTTTTGAGGGACGGGGTCCGCCTGCGCCGCCGGGGCGGGGAGCCAGTGACACCAGGAGGGACTGGGGAATGGGATCAGTGGGAGGGCATGGCGTGGGCTGTGTGTCTCGCGTTGCTTTCGTTGCCGTCCTTCCCATGGTGGAGTGGTGTGAGCGATCCGCCTGTGTGACCGGCACCGTGTGGCTCAGCAGGGCAGTGCTGCCTGCTGGGCTTAGTTGTACATGCCCGAAGCACCGGCTAAGAGCAGCATTTGGGAGTTCGTTTTCGTTTTTACTATCAGATTTTTAAGTGTTTTTAGTGACAGGTCAGTTGTACGTTTATTTATTTATTTATTTGTTTGTTTTAATTTCGAAGCTCCTCGGTGTTTTTGCAGAAGCTCTGATGCTGAGATGGCCTCATGCACAAAACAGCTGGGGCTCTTTGGTAGCTGTGTTTGCTTTCTCAGGCCGAGCTTCCCAGCAGCAGGCAAAACAGAGGGTGGGTGAAATAACAGCCGTGCAAACTTCAGTGCTGGCTTTAAATGTCTAAGGCTTGCAGTCTTGCTGTGTTTTCCTGGTTTTTTGGGGTTTTTTTTTTAAATCTTTGTAAGCAAAGTTTAGGCTGAGAAAGTTGGGGCTGTTCAGCCTGGAGAAGAGAAGGTTGCACGGAGTGGCTGAAGGGGGCTACAAGGAAGCCAGAGAGGCACTCTTTATCAGGAATGGTAGTGATAGAATATGGATATAAATTGAAAGAAGGGAAATTCGGGTTAGATATTAGGAAGGAATTCTTTACTGTGAGAGTGGTGAGACACTGGAACAGGTTGCCCAGATGAGTTGTGGATGCCCCAGCCCTGGCAATGTTCGAAGCCAGGCTGGATAATTCCTTGAGCAATCTGGTCTAGTGGGAGGTGTCCACTAGGGGGATTGGGACTAGATGATCTTTGAGGTCACTTCCAATCCCTCAACATTCTATGATTCTGTAACTTCTGAATGGTTAAATAGTGTTGAGGAGCATACAGCCTGAATTAATAAAAAAATGAGATTGACAAAGACCTATGGAGAACAACGCAGTGTAAAACAGCAGGGCTCCAACCTTCTTCCCATTAATGAGGTTCTGAAGCTTTCCTTAAATTTTCCTGTTGCTTCTCAACCTTGAAATATAGGGTTTAATGCTGACAGTTATGAAGTACAGAGTGACTGAAGTGTGATGCCTTCTGGTACTGGCAGATTTTCCTTTCTTTAGACAAAGAGAGATGTGTGTGAGCAAGGGAGGTATGTCACGATTCCTTCAGATTTGTGGAAATGTTTTATGATCTACTGAGGTGTTTTATTTTGAATCAAAATACGTATTTAATTTTTTTTCTTTGTTTCAGTAACTTGAGAATGATTTTTAAGCAAAATAAGCAGTTGTGAATTTAGAGATTTAAAAACTTCATTTTAGAATGTTAAAGAGGACAGTTCTTTGAATTTTATGGTAATTTCTCTAGAGAATGCAGTTGTGTCTGTGTTGCAGCAATCTCCTGATCAGCTCCCTGCTGTCCATGGCTTCACATCTTCACCTACACTGTCAGTTTCAGCTTGTTTGCAATGGTGTGGTAAACTAAGTAGAGGAGCTATTTCAAAGGGAAAAATAACCCAAATAATTTTTTATTTGTTACTGGGTTATCTTTCAGCAGAATCCATTTCTCCACTTGGCTGCTGTGTTGCAGGGTTGGGGAATGTGATCTGTAGTAGTGTCACAAGAGTGAAAACATGTGAAGCTACAGGTGTGTGTACAGTCTTTTTTCAGAAGGCTGGGAGTGCTGTCTTTATTGACTTATTTTTAAGAGTTTTGGTGAGTTTTCTGTACTACCAATGAATCTAAGTATCAGGTACCAGTAGATTCAAACTCGCTCTACTACCTAATGCAGAAATACTTTAAAAGTTTTAAGTTCATAGATTATTTTCTCCACAAATAAACAGTGTCTTAAAGTTGTTTACTTGATTTTTGTGATGAGGAAACCATAAGTAATCAAGAGTTTGAAATGGTGTCCCAGTGCTTCTCAAAAGTCAAAAGGTACATGTTTGACATATACTTAACATACTCAGAATGCACTCAGTTAGGCCTAGACAGTTGTAATTGATGTTTTGGGGTTTTTTTTCATAAGCTTACAAAATTCAGCCTTGGACCCTGTTTGTAACTTCTGTTTTTTAACTTTGTATATCATCTAGCAAAGTACAGAAGGCCTTCAGCACAGGCAGCGTGCTTTCTGCCGAGAAAGATAAATCTACCACCTCCAAAGGCAGCACCGCTGAGGAGGCATCAAAGAGGAAGGAGGGTACAGCAGAAACACCAAAGCAGAAGCTGTTAGACATTATTGGTAATATGAAAGTGGAAGTGAGCTACAGAAAGAAACTCCAAGAGTTAAAAGCCAGCGAGAACAAAAAGCAAGATACGAACAGGCAGGAAGGCCCAGACAGTGCAGGTCCTCAGAGAACTGCAGAAGGCATCCAACGGTAAAGTGTAACAAACTTTTCTTAGCCTTTTTTCAATTTTTTTTCATTATTTAGGACAAAATAAACCGTCAAATGCCGTTTACATCTATCGAAAAGAATCTCGTCAGGGAGTGTGGTGTACAGATGTAGCTTGGAGTAAATCACAGGAGAGAATCTGGTCAAAAGATGCCAGTTGCATTCTACGACATGCTACCTTCTGCACTGAGATTCTGGAAAGGCAGCATTAACATCTGCCTGTGGAAAGTTATTTCAGTGGGAGAGAGAAAATATTGTTCAGATAAAATACAATGAAACTGAGGAAAAAGAAAAAAATACATTTAAGAGTGGTGTCATGATTGTCAGGTCTTTGGACTGGCTCCTCTCCACAATGTGTTTCATCATATTTATTACCCCATGGGTCTATGCTTCTGGTGGTTTTCAAGCTGTATGTCCGATGGGCTGTGCAGTGGCATAGGGCTGCCATTTCCCCAGGTTTGAAAACAAGAGCTTGTCACAGTCATTCAGCATTTGATGATTAGTGCAATATAGGGCAAACCTGCCTGTCCCACTGGCCACCACCATTTGGGAAAATACCTGACTACCTTCTGAGTTATTAAGGCATAAAATGACGGTACTGAAATGACAATTTAAATATATTAAAGTTTTGGGCTTTTTTTAATTTCGTATCTCTTGTGACTGTTTCAGAGGAAAGCCTTTAAATCCAGAACTGGTGAAGGCTGCTTCTGCAGTCGCATCTTCCCTTCCACTCAACAAGAAACAGACAGAATCGGAACTACTTGCACAACTAAGAAGACATGAAGAAACCACAGACAAACAGAAGAAGGGGGAAACTATTAACATAAGGTCTGTTTATTGAATTTTATTCTCAATTATGTTCAAAATTCTAAATTTGCAGTGTCATCCTGAAGGTGACTGGGTTCTGTGTTGGAAAGATGGCTCTAAAAGACACATTTGGACAGTTTATCCTTGGGATTAATGAATATTAGTAACACCATTGGTCTGGTTATACCAAGCTCTAAATTTTGCCGTTGTCTTTCTAAAATGGTTTTGCAGAAACAGAATTGTTTTCCTGCCCAGGATCATTGCTTTCTTGGACAGGCTAGCAAAATAACAGCTCCTTTTTTTGAGTTTGTTTGGGTTTTTTTTTGTCACAAGCTTCCAAAATTTTCGCACAATGGATGGATTTGTAGACGTTTCAGACGTTCTGTCTGGACTGGTGAATTTTCATGACAGCTCTGCAGAAATGAACTAGAGCAGCTCTGTTTATAGTCCCACCCTTCCTTTCAAAACTTTCCAGTCAACCCAAGAAACTCATCTCTTGGCTTAACTCCATTTCCAGTGCGGCTTTCAAACAGATGAGAAACATTTGTTTGGAAACTGACACAGTTGTGCGTACTGCTCTTTTCAATGATGGCTGAAGACAGAATTTTCATTCTATTTTTTTTCAGCTAGTATTCAAATACTCAGAAAATAAGGCATTAAGTCCAGGTGAAATGCTGACCCAAACAGAAAACTGCATCTTCAACAGAAAATGAATGTGAAACCTTTCTTTTCATCTGTTTGCAATGTGAACTGCAAGCTGCTTATCTTAGTTTTAATTTATTCTGTGAAAATGAATTTGTCCCAAATGAGGTTATAGGTTTGACCCATCTGTTATTTATTATTTGTAGTTTACGTGTATAACTGTTTTTAGGGGTCAGTAAAGAATCTGTTTGGTATGGTCGACAGTGTACTGGAAACAGAGCAGCCAACAAGCTAATGATTTTTGTGGCTGATTCCTGCCTTCTAAGTGAGTGGAAATCGAGGAAGAACGTGACAGATGCTTGCAAAGAGGTTGAGTTAAATGGCTGCTCAGAGAGTGGGGTATACAGTGCTCAGTGGTAACTTTGTTAAGCAAAATACCTGTTCTTCAGTTACAAGGACTATTTATATAAAGCATATGTTCATTAAGTTGTTAATTACTAGTGGGCTTGTGCCCTCTCTGTCACTGGGCTTTTTAGAAGAGCAGAGTACACAAACATCTCAATAATGGCTTCGGCTGTGGGAGACCAATTTAAATGTAATTAGAACCTACTTGAGTATCTGATGGAGGACCATTGGGATACTCACTGAGCTAATATGTGCAGGGCTAACATCATGTGTGCTGTCTCCGTTACCTAAGATGTACATGCCCTCGTCTAGGTGTGGTTGGTCTGCCTGCTGGCATCAAGGGCTCACTGTCTTGTCACCCACTGCACTTTTCGTGAAGCACTGACCCAGCGCTGGCTGCAGTGGCAGAAAGACGGTGGCTAAGGAGCTTGTAGTCTAAGCAAAAAGGGTTTTTTTTCTCACGAAAAAGAGTTGAAATTCTTCAGAAATTTAAAAGCTGCAGCTATATGGTGCCTCTGTGTGTTGATCGGTGGATTGAAATGTGGTATTACAGTATTTTATGTCATGCTTGTGGATGAATCACTATCATTAGAAAAATGAGTTTTCGTCAACCAGAATGTCACGGCTGGCTTGGTGTGCTTTGAGTTGGCAAGTTCTGTTCCCTGAGGCAGCTGTGTGACCTCGCTTGTTTAGCTCAGGGAATACACTCCCCACACCCTGCCCTGCCCCACTATTTGCTGAAAAGTTTTAGTTTTCTTCCTTAATAGTTGAGTAACAGTTTGAAATTCTTATCAGTGGATGAGTTTTAAAGAAAGACCAGTAACTGCTGCTGATTTTCATGACAGAAAATTTGGTTATTGTAACCTTTCAGAGTTAGTAGTGACCTTTCAGTTCTTTTAGATAAATGTAGTACTTTCGGGTTTCTGACTAGTGTTTAAAAATGTTGATTTTATAAAGCCCAGCAGCCCTCAGACTTGATTCAGCATGATCTATACTCCACAATATCTCAATCCACACAGCACACTAAAATGCTTTTAATATATTAGAAAGCATTTGTTTATACGTTATTATTTTGTGTTGAATTTTATTTTGACAAGAGAATACAGGCAATTTAACTTTCAGTTTTTTCTATAAAGGTTTTGTATTCAATATGCTGACACATTTTAAAAGCCAATATATATTCCTCAGTTATTTAAAATATTTAAAAATGAGATACTTTCACAAGCAGGAGACCATATAGTGCTGAACTGTAAAAAACAGTGCTGCTGTGATTTATAATATGCAATAAATTGAACGTTTTCCTGATCTTTTGTACCAATTATTTTTACCAGGATAGTGGCACAACCTCCAGAGGTCACTGTTGTATGCAGTCATCTCCTTGCCTTGTTTTGTAGACAGCATGAGGGCAGTGTGTTTGCGAGGAGGGGAAAATATTAATGATACCGGAATTTATTTTTCTTAATGTGGGATAAAGTTTCACTCCATGGAAATCACAACAGAACTACACCAAAATAAAATATGCGTTTTAAACCTACAAGTTGAAATTTCAGCTCCTATTTTGGGTGAAGAAGAGGAAAAGTAGTTCAGATCTTTGACTAAAATATATTCAAAGCTTTGTCGGTCTTCATTTTTAGTATAATAATTATTGCCTGGTAATCAGGAAGGAGAGAGAATCTGTGGTTGTTACAAAAGTCCTACCTCTTCCTATTTCTGGATGGCAGAAGTATCTAGGAACTTAGGTTTAAAATGTTGTGTTGGGACATGAGGTAATATGTAATCTCTAACCACTATCGGTACACTGGGTTTGGAGTGTGACTTTGTAAATTGATGGGGTTTGTTACAAAAGGCATTAAAAGGATCTTTGTAGTTTTATTTTTGTTAATATGGGGTACTTTTGATGATGCAGGGGTACTTTTAATGATAGAGTGATGAATCTTGCTCTCAGAAACATTGATATGCCAGTGATGGGGTGACACTAGGATTTCCCAGTGAGAAATATGATACCACTGACTGCATGTACTGATGAATTGGTAGTGTAGTCTGTACAAACCGACAGTGCAAAATCGCAAGTAAATTGAGGAAAGGTTCTCTGAGCAATCCTGCCTCCCCTGAAGCACGGGAACGCTCCAGTCTTCTAGGTCACAGCCGAGTCAAGCCATTGGGCTGGGCTGTGTGTGTGTCTGACCTGAGAAATTATGTCCCTTTGACCCTCCTAAGTGTGTCAAGCCTCTGGCCCAACAGCAACTTATTAATGCCTGTAGCCACTTCAGAGAGTAATTTCTAATGTGCGATATGCGACTAATCTGAGATTGTTTTTTATTTAAGCTTAAAATGAAATTATTTAAAACTTGCTTTCAGATACCTTTCAGAGTAGGTACTAGAAGAGCTATGCTGTTCTTGTTTTGCCATTTGAAACCACATCTAAGACTGAAGAGAAATCCTGCTGTGTTGCTGTGGCAATTAGCTTTTATAATTTTCCAGAAGTATTTCTTTCTTGTCAGTAAAATCTCTTTTGAATTAAACTGCCAAAAGCATAGTTGAATTTCATTCAAATTTTCGTAAAATGGGTGTGCAGTATTTTTGACTTGGCCTATTTTTACTTTTTTTGAGACCATATTTATGTCTTAAAACTTGAGTGCTGCAGTTTTGGATGCCTGCGTGTGACTGGCAGCGGTTGGGTGGAGAGGACAGCTGTGAGGGAGAATTACCAGCTTGGCCTTTACCAACCAACAGACTTGCCAGTTAAGGGAGGCAGAAGGGTGGTGTGTTTTACCCTTTGCATTCAGAATGAGCCGCACACGGTGCTGGAAGAGATCGAGCATTTAGTCTTCACGTATGATTTTGACTACAGAATTACAAAGGAAGATGTGGTCTGTTAATGCTGTAATATGATTATGCAATGCAACAGATTGCAGTGGATCAGGAAAGGTGACCTACTTATTAGGGTGGCATGATTGGCCCATGTCAGCTGATGTGTGAAGTCAAGCTTCCTTTTGGTCTGCAGCAGCACAGCTCTGTCCCTGGGCAGTGTTGGTTCTTGTCCAAAAAACTGGTGATTTTTATCTCCCTTTTTCAGCCTATTTCTTGTATCCAAAAAAGTTCCTCATTTGCTTTAGCAAAACGTATCTACTACACTCCATGAATATTGGTATGCAGATATATGTTTCGGGTTTTTTTAGTTGGAAACTGAATAATTTCAAAGAAAGTGTTCATTGTAGATTTAATAGGCTAAAATAGCACTTTTCCTATGTAGGATGTAACAACTAAATGGTTGAAAAGTTAGAGTTGAGTGTTTGATGGTTTAAAGATGGGTGTATTTTGTGAGGAATGTATAAGTCTGTCTCATAGAGGCTTATGAAACCAATGGAGAGAAGAGTTTCTGTTTAATACATATGACAAACTTCCTCACTTTGTCAATTTGTTATTAGAATACATTTCATGTTTTTAATTTCAGCAACGTTATTTCAGAAATGACAGTCAAAAAGCAGTCCCCAGCTCAGAGGGCTGCGAGGATATCCGGTCGCATTTCCTTGGAGTTGGATGATGATGGTCAAAGAATAAGGCCGGAAAGATTTTCGTCTCAGTCTTTTGACTCCAGAAGGTATTTTTGTTGTGTTCCCTTTAAATAGAAGGAGCATGCAATTACTAATGGATAAGATTTTAAATTTACTTGCCATATCTGAGAGCTTAAGGAAATCACTTAACTATTTTTCAAGAAAAGTACCGTTAGCATTGAAATAAACTGTGACAACATAGTACTTATGTTAGCCAACTAATCAAATAATGTACAGTTTTTTAATATTACATTTTAGATAATTAAAAATACTTGATGCTGAAGTGTAATTGTGTTTGTTTTAACTAGTTTAAATTTTTCTCACTTATGTATAATACACTTTCATGTCACTTTCTTAACTTTTTGGGAAATGGAGGTTTTAATGTCTTGCTTTCCTCTACTGGAAAACTTTGATAATATTGCATGTTGAGAAAAGTTTCATCCATTCTGTTGGGGTTTTTAAGAGATTATAAAGTTTGTTTGTTTAATTTTACCACCTCATTGCAATTAATAAGTCATTCTGTAATTTTTTTTTCTATTGTCTGTGATATTATAATTGTCTATGAAATTAACTTTAAAATTTACATTGTATATTGCTTAACCTTATCTTCCTGTTATTGCTGTTATCTTGTATTATGTGGCCAGTCTATTTTTTAATGAATTAAGGGATGCTCTTACATTTCTGGTTTGCTCCTGTAAGCTGTGCTTTCTTGCCTGCAGTCTTTTGATTTTTTTGGTGGCAGCTCATCATCACATTCCTTCTCAGTATATTCTTTCTCTAGCAGTTTTTAGTAATATTGACTTCTCTTGTCATTAATTTACTTTACGAATTAATCCCCTTTTCTTGGGGTTAGGGGCTGGAAGTTGAGGGAATCATTTGTGTTTAGATAGATCATGTTGAAGACAGAATTTGGATAACTAAGAGATAAAAAAGCATAAGTTTTTTTGGTGAGTAGATGTAGAGTATTCTACCCTCTCTAGTCATCTAAGGCATCTATTTCAGTATATCATAAACAGAGAGTTGTGACTTCCCATAAGGAACAAATTGGAACCCAAGCATTGGCCGTGTAGATCGTGCAAAAACACCAAAGTGGCTTATGGCCATTAGAAGTCATTAGAAGAACTTGAGCAGCTTGCGTTGGAAGGGACCTTTAACTTCTTTGTTCTTGGACTGCTAAACTGCTGTGGTGCGTTAGGGAAGCATCTCTCGGGCCTCTTCAGTGTTACAAGTGCGCAGTGGTTTCTGTTCTGGTGCAAAGCTGGTAGGAGGTGCAAGAGGGGCTTTTGGTAATGGAAGTTGAAGGGAGAAGAAGTGGAACAAAGGGTTTGACCAAGCCCTCCTGACTTAGATATTTCTGTCGTGGGTTTTTCATTCAGCTACAGGCTGCTGGTTTGAGGAGCAAAGAAACTGACTTCATTATCAGATGAACAATAGCTCTGTAGATATTTTTTATTCTTTGGATAATTCTCAGACAGAGGTAATAGTCACATGAAAGTAATTTTATTATTATGCTGCAAATCTTGACTGACTGAGAAATACTTTATTTAAGGTGTTGGATTAAAAGTTTTTCAAAGTATGAAAGAATAGAAATAATATGATCTAGAAGTATAAATTGGAAACCTGAGCTATTACGTGCTCTTACAGTGTATATTATTTACCTTTGCTAAATTTCTTATTTAATAACATACTGCAAAGTGAGTTTCACTTATCTTTGAAAAAAATTATTAAATTTATGATATCTGAGAAGCTCTCTTGCCCTCTTTGTGTGATGAAACTATACTTGGTATATAACTTCGGGATCAGTACTTCAAAATTGTTTTTAAAATTCCTATAACGAGTAAACTGTCTCCAGTTTCAGGCCTAGGTTTCATTCTGCATACCTGAAAATCTCACGGACTTACATTTCGATTGACAGTATGAAAAGGATGGATTAGGAGGAATATCTTAGTTTAAGTCAAGTTAGTAGGTTTCAATGAAATGAGTGATGTTGCATTATAGTAATTTAAACTTGTCATTTTAAAATAAATGTTCTTCCAAGTCATGCTTGTATCTTTGGCCAATGTGATTGGGAGTTACACACAGGTAGGAAAATATAATCCTAAATCAACATTCTTTTAAGGCTCTGTAACTAGATTTCTCTGTGCTGAAACAGATCTGGGGTAGTTTCATCACTGAAATGTAATATGACAAGACCAGGTTTGCAGAAGTAGTTGAGGCCGTTAGAAATCTCCAGTAAATCCAGATAGGTGGAATTTTAAGGTCAGAAAGGGTAACAGTGGATATGCAATAACAAAAAGTAGTAACTGTTAGAATTTCAGTGGAAACCTGGAAGATAGTATGATTAAAAGCATAATTGTTTCTAAACTAAAAACATTGTTTTTTCTTTGTTTTCATTGATAAGAATTTACTTCAACTGCTTCTTGAACTCTTGTATTTCTAAATTTTTTTTTTTAGTGTAAGCTTATGCTAATGGTAAATGTGATTGAAAATAGATGGTCAGAGTGAAATATTTTTATATTCAGAAGAGAGAACTACTTAAAACTTATAGGGATATACTCTCACTGTTTGCCTTATGGCGGAGAAGGTGGCAGTGTAATCTTCCAAAAAGGCTATTTATGTCATAAAGCAGGAATTATTTGATTTAGCTGTTGCCTTTTCTGTTCCTGAATTGTGCAATATTTTTTACAGGGAAAAAACCCAAGTCTTCAGATAGTTGCGACTTTGTAAAATCACTTAAGTATTGTGGTTTGATACTGTTTACCTTTCTTCAGATTCCTAAATACTCCAGTAAAAAGTTACTACAAATGTAATGTTTGATTTATGCTCATTCTTTTGCATGGAAATGTTTTGAGAGGCTCTGTTAGAGACGAGTAATAAAGTCGTAAACACTTTCTCTGGTTTAAAGCCTGAGAATTTAGTGAGAGTCACTATCTCTTTTTTTTTTTTTTTTTCCTCCAGAGATCTGTTAGTTCATGAAAATATTTTGTGCTTTTTAATTTGCTATCTGGCAATGTTGTGAGGTGTTGTGAAATACTAAATATCGGTTTTCTTTTTTGTTTATAGAAGTCTCAAAGTAGGAAAGAGGCTTAATATATTCACTAAGGCTTCTACAGAACCAGAACATGCACTGAAAACAGGTTAGTGGAAATTAAATAGTGAAAAACCCAGTGAGGCAAAGTTCTGCATTTTTAGAATATCAGGAGATTCATTACTGTGAGGAGACTTACGACCTGTTCACTTTCTGCTTTCAGACTGATAAATGACTACTTCAACGTAACTGATTTTTACCAAGCAAAACTTCCATACAGATTGTTTTCTGTAGAGATCAGGGCATTCTGTTACTGAACTTGAAGGATATAACTGGCTTTTTGTCACAAATGTCAGTCTTACTCCTGTGAGTGTAAAGCCAGCCTGGAGAATGGATGTGTTGGCTCCAGCTTATTTGTCAAGTTGCAAAGAAATGCGAGGCTGTGATTCCAGGGAAACAAGCAAACTCTACAGGTGGCTAAGCATAAGCAGGGTGGTATAAAACCAAGACTACACACTGCATTGCTGTGTGGCCTTCTTTTGTTTAGTGTTCCAGATGCAGCTTGAAAGATCCTGTCACTGGCTGACAAATGACACCTTGCTTTACCTGCTGTAAAGCTCTACATGTATGTTTAGAATCATAGAATAGTTTGGGTTGGAAGGGACCTTTAGAGGTCATCTAGTTCAAACCCCCCTGCAGTGAGCACGTATGTCTTCCACTAGATCAGGTTGCTCAGAGCCCCATCCAACCTGACCTTGAATGTTGCCAGGAATGGGGCATCTACCAGCCCTCTAGACAACCATTTCTAGTATTTTACCACCCTCACTGGAAAAAATTTCTTCCTTTTATCTACTCTGAATCTACCCTCTTTTAGTTTAAAACCACTACTCCCTTGTCCTGTTGCAACAGGCCTACTAAAAATTCTGTCCTTATCTTTCTTACAAGTTCCCCTTAAGTACTGAAAGGATTGTACTAAGGTAACCCTGGAGCCTTATCTTCTCCACGAGAAACCATCCCAGCTCTCTCAGTTCATCTCATAGGAGGGATGTTCCATCCCTCTAGTCATCTTCATGGCCCTCCTCTGGACCTGCTCCAACAGGTTGATGTCCTTCCTGTGCTGAGGACCCCAGAGCTGGATGCAGTGTTCCAGGTGGGGTCTCATGAGAGCAGAGTAGAGGGGCAGAATCTCCTCTCTCAATTTGCTGGCCATACTTCATTTTATGATTCCAGTTTGCTTTCTGTGCTGTAAATGCACGTGGCTGGTTCATGTCCAGTTTTTATCCACCAATATCCCTAATCGTTCTTGGCAGGGCTGCTCTCAGTCCCTTGATCTCCAAGCCTGTATTGGTATTGGGGGTTGCCCTGACCCAGGTGCAGCACCTTGCACTTGACCTTATTGAACCTCATGAGATTCCCATGGGGCCTCATGAGCTTGTCCAGGTCTCTGGATGGCATCCCATCCTTCAGGTGTGTCAACCACACCGCTCAGCTTGGTGTCATCTGCAAATTTGGTGAGAGTGCACTCAGTCTCTCTGTCCATGGTGTTGATGAAGACACTGAAAAATAGTGGTCCCACTACAGATTCCTGAGCAACAGCACTTTGTCACTGATCCCCATCCAGACACTGAACCCTTGATCACTACTCTCTGGATGCGACCACCCAACCAATTCCTCATCCACCAACTATACATGCCAAAAGTCATGTAAGATAAGAAACAGCCCAACAAAACACAAAGTCAAAACAGGTATGACCCACCTTCATATTCACTGGATGGCACAGCTCTGCGGGAACAGTCTTCATGACAAGTAACAGGGATGGCTTTCACGCCTGAAGGCTCAGCTTTACTACAGACTGGGTTTGGCTAAGTGTGTGTGAATATGGGCAAGTCGTGTAAAGAACTCCCTCTCTCCCTTTTCTTTCTGAACAATGAAACTGCGTTGTTAGTACTGATCTTTAATATGCTCTTTTCCCTCAGGTATTCTGAGGCCCTTTAAAAAAAGACTTTATTCCAGTGTGGTGACTTAGAACTTTGTGTAAAGCCAGCAGTGGCAGAAGAAATAGTACTCCTCTCTGATACCTTATAAAATGATGCATATTTGTTTGTTTCAAGAGTTGGACTGTTAGTTTTTGCCAGAGTCTAGATGAGTATTTTTATCTTTTTTACACTTGAAACTGCAGGGAGAAATTAATTTTTTACTCAATTTCTGTAGTGAAATGACAAATAGTGCTGTTTGCGTATTTTCAAGCAGCAGTGAGGTTTCTGAATTAGCCACCTCTGTGGAATTTGCTTATTAGACTGGAATTCAATTTTTTTAAGACTGCCGATATCTTTAAAATTGGTCCATTGTACATATAAAAACAAAACGAATTATGCAGTGTTTGTTTTTAGCTATCTTAACAAGTGTGGTGTTGAAGAAGCTGTTCTTTGAGTTGATTCAAATTTACTCAGGTAAAATGCGAGAATTTAAGCTTTCTATTTTTCATGAGCAGAATGCAGACACAATGGCTCATACTAGTCCCTAGATAAAAAGCTGAGGTGTGCTGGTTTTTTTTAACACAAAACTGGAATGTACACAATTGTGTAAGAGAGCAAGTGGACTTTATTGGATTTGTAATTAGATATTAAGAAGTAAGCTTCTTTGAGCTTTTTGTGGGGTATTTCCTTGTTTGGTTCCAGGTAGTCTTAAGGAAATCTACAATATATTCTAAGCCAGGAAGCTGATTACTTGTCTTACTGACTAAGCCTGATGGCATTTTTTTGGTGTTAATCTCGGGAAATACTAGTGTGATACTTGATACCTTGATTCATTTGTTTTCACTGTCTTGGCTCATATTAATGGAGATAATGAGTTAAAATATTTTTTACACGTGACAGAAGAGCAAGTTTCGTGTTAAGTATTGGTTTTGAAAACCTGCATGTTAACTGGAAGGTAAACTGGTATCCTGAAAATATTCTTCGTAACTGTTAACATAAAATGTCAGTATTATTTTCTGTTTCACAGAGGTGAAAAGATAATCTTTATCACCCTTACTGCAAACTTGAAAAAATTAGTTTCTGCTTTCCTCTATTAGAAGATGTACTAGTTTCTTAAAGGTGTGGACAATAATTTCATTTTGGTATGGTTTCTCATGTTGTCTTCTAGCTGTATTTTATTCTTGCTTCCAGCCCTCAAATCAAAGTAGTCAGCTAGGGAAGAGTTCTGGAAATTTCCCTCTTAAGGAATAATTTTAATATCTTCTGATTTAACTCAAAAAAACCTGAAAACACTTTTCAGTATGTAAAAATATTGTTTGCCCTTTCATTGTGTTTTCTCTCAAAGGATGGGGGGAGATTTTTTTTTTTTTTTTAATTATTTGACTTGTAAGCCACTGAGCCAAAGATGAAATTATATCTTGGCTTCAAGTACTTACACTTGTGAGAAGTAAAATAATAGCTGATTGGCCATGATCCACTTCAGGTGGACTCTTACATTGGAATTCACATGAAGATCTCTGTTCCAAGGAGATTAGGGTGAATTGATAACAGGGGGAGGTAAAAAAGCAAAGGGGAGTGCAGCTTAGGCCAGCTCACGAGACAGCAGCCCTAGGCACTCCCAGTGGTTTCTCCCTGTCCTGTGGTAACAGCTTGTTCCCTTCAGTTCAGTGAAGCAGCTCAGTCTGGGCTCATGACCAGTTCTCCTGGGTGGAGGGGCGGGAACTCCTTAAGAGTAACTACTGCCGTATGAGTAAACTTTGATTTAAAAAAAGAAAAAAAAAAAAGAATTATATGCATCAGGAAAGATACATCCCTGAAGGAACTGTTTGACTTTGTGAAAAGTATAGGAAATCACAATTTCTCAAGCCCCAGAGACAAAAACTGGGACACTTAGGAGCACTGGGGAAGGAATTGCCATCATTTGTAGATTGAGTTGTTTCCCTGAAGGAGAATATAGTTGTAAAGTACCTGAAAACTCCTGTAGAAGTAAGATTCCTTTATCAGAGTACACCAGTTGAATTCTGAGTTTGCCGTATCGACAATTTGTGAAAGACAAACAGATTTTGGAAAAATTAAATTACTGCTCTGTGTGGAAGGCTTAAAAATAAACTTTCTCCTAGGATTTCAGAATACATTTTCATCAGACATTTAAGCATTTAATGGGCTTTCATGTCAACAGAGAATTCTCATTTGAGAAAGGTTATGCTGGCATCTAAAGTAGAAAAAATGAGTCTCTGTAAAGATTAACGTTAAGGACTTTGTTTTAGCTAGTGAGAAGTCTTTGGCTGCTGACAGATCTTTACAAAATTTATTTTTTAGTATCTTCACCAACAATTTGGGATCTGGAGTTTGCGAAGGAGATTGCAGCAATAACTGCACAGCCTCCCCGAAATGGTTTTGAGGAGATGATCCAGTGGACAAAAGAAGGAATACTGTGGGAGTTCCCAATTGACAACGAAGTTGGTACGTGCACTGTTAACTTTTTTATCTGTCTCAATTTATCTTTTTTTAAAATTAGAGCATATTTGACCTTTGACTGTTTCGACATAGCATTTCAGCTATGAGTCATGCATTTGATAGTAAACAAATAAAACTTCCTGACTGTCGCAGATCAGAGATGCTTCAGATGAACTCATTCTGGCACTCTTCAGGTGAAGTCCTGCAGGTGGTTTGGCTGATCTGATGACTGGCTGCTGCCAAAAAGGGGAGAACTCCCTCCCTCCCTGATGCTTTCAACACCAGCAGTCCATTCAAGTCTATTACATAATACCTTTTACTATGCAACTTCTTTAAATTAAGCTCCTGGCAGAAGTTGGGGAATCTTAAAACTGCGGTGTGTGTTTTATAATGCTGATTCTGTTCTTTGGTGTGGCTCTCAGATGAGTGTCTAGCTGGATCTCAATTTGGTGTCTGCCAGTTTCATATCTGCCCAGGATGAGTGTTAAACAGTTGTTTGCTCTCTTTGTTCTGTCTGTTTCATAAGAATAAACAGTCACAATATTCACTCACTCTGGGCATCTGTGTTAATTAGGCATCTTTGTGCACATTATTTTCTTCTATTACCATAAAAAAAAAAACCAGCTTCGTGTGAAGTTAAGCCAGCAGAGACAGAGAACGAATGTAAAGGAAGCAAAGAACAAATACAGTCTACAGTATAGGAAAGGGGACTTCATAACTTCAGGGAGAGCTTGGCTGTGGGTTTGGGGTTTTTTTAAAGACTTTAAAGACATCAAACAACTGCTTCATAGTGATTCAGTCACTGAGAGCAAAACAGGTTAGTATCTGAAGCTGGGAGTCTTTGAAAATCTGTGCTATACTGAGTTGCAAATTGAATAATTTGGTGCATTGTTTCTTAGTGTTTATTCTCATCCTATTTGGCAGTTTCTTCACAGACTTTAATCACTGCTCCCAGAATTGATCCGTTCCGTCGTGTAGAAATGCAAGTGTACTGCAGTCATGCTTTCGCAAGCTTAGAACCCTTGCGGCGGGTGGTTTTGCTGTTGTTGTAACGCAGCTGGAACTCTGCTGTCTGGGGCCAGCGGTTGACAAAGTGTCTTTGGCGGCCGGTGGTTTCTCTCTTGCAGCAACGCGGCTGGAGCTGCGCTGTCTGGGTGGTGGACGGACAAAGAATCTTTACATATACTTAAACAAGAATCTTTATTGATTTGTCCTCAAAAGACTAGTCATGTGGAAAATTCCAGCGGAGCGTTCCAAAATCTGTCACCTCTCAGGTTGAAATACCAAGTCAGTAAATTCCATCCTATCAAACTGCCAGCCGCAGGCTGTTAATCACGTCAGGTATGTCAAAGCACAGTTGAAAAGCTTGAGAACCTCACTCCAATTATATCAACATACTGTAATTTCAGTGTCTCTGCAAAAGAAAGATGCCCCTTTCTGCCGTTAATTTTGCATTTTTGTAATAGCCATTTCCCTCAATGGGAGGACATTACTTCAGCTTGTGTATCAAGACAGGTGTGAGTTTTCTTTTATGCCACAAGCATGTGGTTTCAAAATGTAAGTGCAATTATATTTTCTGTTGAGGAAGCATGTATACTCAACTTTTAGCATTATGAAAGCCTTTAAAGTTTTAAACTAAATATAAAAAAGGAAGATGACTGCTTATACCTCTTTTTCTTGGCTCCAGAGCATCTCTGGTGATCTCGTTAAGTGCTTTACCAATGCACTGTGCTGTGCTTTGTGGCATCAGGACAAGGTCATGATTTTTAAAATTATTTTGGTGTGAACATCTGAAGATGTGGCGAGACGTATTGGCTTGCTGCAGCAGCCAGCAGCAGTCTTCCCCCACACACAACCTACTGCCCCGTTGTCTGCTCCTCCCAGCATGTCCTTTCCCTTGTCTGATGCAGTTGAAATAACTGTTAGGCAGAAAATTACCTTTTTTTTTTTTTTCTCCTCTCCATCGCTCTGGCCTCTGATTAATTTTTACCAGATTAGCATACCATTAGTACAGCTTGCATAACATCATTCTCACTCCTCCTTCTTTCTGCTTGCCTCTTCTGCTTCTAGTAGCTTTGACTCTGCTCCATGATTGCCATGACAAAAAGTGGGGAAAAACATTGATTCATGCCTCTTTTATTATTTCTGTTCATATCGATGACTGGAAACCTGAGGAGCTAATAATGACGGTGCAGGTTACAGGTGCTACTTTACCTTAACACCTCATTATGAGGAGCAAATACTTTTGGTGGGCCAGAGATTGTTACTGCACAAGTGATAGGAAGGTCTCTCTGTAGGCAAAAGTTCACCAAGTCCTGTTCTGTCTGTTTTGCTGAGATGCTGTTCCCAGCAGAGAAATATTGGATCAGCTTGCCGAGAGAAGTGGCAAAGTTGCACAACCATTGTGTCGGGGTTGCTTTACTAATTCTGGATCTGTTCTAGGGACCTACTGAAGAGCATGACTTGTCTCATTCTAAAAATCTTAAAAGGATAGAATGCTTTGTGCTCAAAGGAACCTTTAGAGATCATGTAGTCCAAACCCCCTGCCAGGGACAGGGACATCTTTTCACTAGATCAAAAGAATCGTCTTTGTAGCATGTCAGCAACACTTCCTATAGGGGGTGGACATCTGTGTTTGAGATAACATCTTTAAGGCAAGGTTGGTCATGTCTTGGAAGGATTAATGTTTTAGGTAGAGAAATTCCCCAGACTTTCTGTTTTGTAATATGTTGGGGATTAGAAATAGGATATTGAGAGTAGATGACTTCTTGCTTTGAGGTTGAAAAAGAAAATCCTCTACTTTAGATTTCCTACCATGCATGTTCTTTCAAATTAGGTTTCTGAGGATAGCGCAAGAGAGGCTGAGGCTCAGGTTTGCAGCAGGAGTCAGGGTTTGCTGGGGGAGGGTGGGGTGGGGGAGTCATGCAAGCATATCTCATCTGATCAGTTCCCACCAGAAGTTTCAGCCTCTGATGCTTTGGGAAGTTGTGGTCTCATTTTCTGTCACACACTTTTGTTTACTTTTTTGAGGACTGAAATATGTGGTCTAACTGAAATATTTGGAATTAACGCTTCATCCCCAAACAGTGTATCATGTGTTGGACAAAAAGGAGATCAGAATACACAATGGTATATTTCCTTCTGCATTTTTGTTAAACTATAAATGGTTTTATTTCTTTTGGCTTAGAGATGAAAATTGGTAAAATTATTTATTAGACACAATCTCTCCTGACACCCTCTATCTATCCCCAAAAGAAGAGCATCCAGGAGGCCAAATTTTACTGTCAGCATTACTCAGATTCTTTCAGTAGTGAGTTTGTTGGTTTAGTTTTCTTGGATTTCTGAGACCAGCAAAAGTATGTAAGTCTGGAAAGGTTATTAGTTTGAGAAGGCAACCAGTAGCACCCAGATGCAGTGAGATTCCACCTTGCCTTGGTGAGAGAAAGTCAACACGGGTGGCACAGTAAAAGGATCATCACTGCTTCTGTAAGTGGACATAGGTTTCCAGGCACAGACAAAATACACCTTCTGAAGCTGACATTTCTTGGTTTTTTTAATTTTAACTTTCAGCATAAAGGAAAAAGGAGAGAGCTTCTGAAGAAGGAGACGTGCTTTCTTTTTCCAAGAACAAGGGAGATAAATGTGATGTGTAACTGGTAGGGATACACTCACACATTTCTAGGAAAAATCTGTGGGAAAAATGGAGATATTTCCCGGCACCTTCAGATATTGCAGTACCTAAAGTTTAAAACAGGAAAGAAGTAATGCGAACTTAACAAGTTGAGAGACTTCTCTATCCCAGAGATGTGCATCATCTCTTCTGAAACTGTAGAAGCTCTAACAAAGGAAGAAGCATAGAAGTAAAATGGCTTAATTACCTTAATTTTAATAGTCATGATTTGATTTTGTCAAATAGTATAGAAAAACATGAAACTAACTAGTTCAGAAAAACATGTACACTTATGTCTCTAGTGTAGACTTCACATTTTGTCATCTGAAAATGGTACAATGTTTTTCTCTAATACCAGATTTTTATTTAAAGGTGCAAGCAAATTGGGATCAAATAAAAATTTTCCTGTAAATCTAACTGAAGGAAAATCTTTCTTTGCAAATCCCAGTTTGCCTCATTTTTTTTTTCTTGGAATTGGGAATGGCAAAAGCAGCCTTTTTTCTATATTTAGGAATTTGTGTTCTGAGTCTTTGTAGCATAATAGTATGAACAATGGCAAAAGAAGTCCACAGGACGGAGAACAAAAATTTGCTGTAGGATCTGAGCTGTGCTTGATTAGAGATCTCCAGTAATCCCTTACCCCTATTCTGTGGGTGATTTTGAATACATCATCTTTGGTGATGGTAGTGACTTAAAAGTAGCAGCTAGTGAAATATGCAAAATTTTTACGTCAGCATATACTCACAGATTCAGAACGTGTCAGAAAAAACAATTTCTGTGCCCATTTGATAGCAATAGGATGTTAAAACTGTGACTCAGAACAGACATGCAAGTGTGTTAGCTGTTCAGTATTTACGAGGTTGCCTCATTTGTTCAAGACTAGCTGGTAGTCTTTAATCCCCTGCAGAATTTAGGCAATCAGTGTTTTCTTTAAGAATTTACTAAGAAAGTGCCCCCAACCAGTTACCACTGGTGAATCAAAATTTTCAGGTTATCGAACGAACCGGATTTTGGCAAGAAGATTGATTCATGGTTATAATTATTCCTACTCCTACCCTGGCATCAGCTTTTAGCGAGATTACCAGCCAGAAAGTTGATTTAAATATTACATATTCTATAAACGTGAGCAGAACCATTAATTTTACTAATTTAAGATTATTTTCAAACTATTTTTTTTTTATTTGCTGTTTGCTTAAATTTGCTGTTATGTTATGAAAATAACTGTCTTTTTTTGTCCTTTCTACTAGGGATGGATGATGGTGCTGAATTTCATGAACATATCTTTCTGGACAAACACCTCGAAGGCTTTCCCAAGGACGGACCTATTCGCCACTTCATGGAACTAGTCATCTGTGGGCTTTCAAAAAACCCATACCTCAGTGTTAAGCAGAAGATTGAACATATTGAGTGGTTTGAGAAGTATTTTGAGGAAAAGAAGAAACTTCTTCAAGAGATTTGAGACTTGGGGAAGTGCTTGCCCTTGAAATGAAGAATCATTGTGTCGTGAATGATGATTTGTTATAATGGAAATACCATCAGTGCATAGTAATTGTGTGACCTGAAAGTTGTATTTTAAATAATAAACTGAGAGGTCATACTGTCTTATGTGCGTGTCCGTGTATATGTAGATACTTTTGACAACAAAAGAAGGAACTGAGAAGTAAGGCTTTTGTAGAATGTGCATTTACAATTTAGTTTATTGAAATTGTTGTCTAGGAAATTTGAAACTTCTGATACAGCTCTAATTTTGAAAAACTGTTACTGGGATAGTAAGGGTTCATTTTGCTAAATCATTAATCACACTGGTATTTGGATAGTATTAATCCTTTCTTTCCTCCTTTCATTAATTATCTTTATTGGTTAATTTTAAAGTTTTTGGTAATGACCAAGTCTTTTTAACGGTATTCTTGTTGGTTCCTCTGCTCAGTGAAAGGCTGTGTTATTCATGAGATGTGTGAACAGCATAACACCAGTAAGTTAAAGAAAATAATAAGGGAGCGGTCAGTATTGGGACCGGTGCCACCGGTAACGGCTTTAAACTGTAAAAGGGCAGGTTTAGATTAGGTGTTAGGAAGAAATCCTTTACTGTGAGGGTGGTGAGGCACTGTCACAGGTTGCCCAGAGAAGTTGTGGATGTCCCATCCCCAGAAGTATGGTCCTTTCAACACAAAACATTCTATGATTCTGTGATTCTATGAATTCTCTCTTGCCATCCATACATCCATTCTGAAGCTTTTGATAAACTTCCCGTCAGTATTTGTTGTTTAAAAATGGGTCTGGATTCAAGTAATACATAAAATTCTGTTTCACTAGAGCAAGCATTTTTATGGTTACTACAGTGTTTGGAGCTGAGACCTTATCTCCTGCATCTGCAGGGCTAGGAAGAGAACTTGGCATTCCTAACAAGGAGGGTTGTTGCCTACAGATTGCTGTCTCATGATGCCACTGCTGGTTTCTGTCTAGTCCTCTGATGCTGGTGAAGCAACTTCATATTTTTTAGATAATACTTTAATTAAATGTGTATGGTCCTTTGTATCTATTAAGCAGTTGCAATATATTTTACTTCAGTTATCTTTAGTTAAATTTTCACCCAGAACTACTCACTCATAATCCGGGATTCTGAATGACCATCTTGCTGCTTAACTTCCTAGAGCATTTCCATGCTTGCATATTGTGTTCTTCCTTGTTCTCTCCAACCATGTTAGCAACTATTGGCCCTATAAATGCACTCATGTCTGTTTCTCACATTGCCTCGTAACTCAAGCAGGAGGGAGGATGTATATAGAATTCATTATAGAATGAAGGTAAATCACTAGCTTCATATGCAAATTGTTTGTAAAATAAGAATTACAAGAAAGCGAATGAAAAATAAAGAGTTAGCTTTTTCCTGTGAGGTAGAATATTGTTGCTGTGATCCACTCATCTCCAAGACGTTAGTTTGCCTGTCTGGCAAAGGAAAGACTCGGGCTGTGGAAAGGAAAAGCAACTTCTCGACTTTCTGGCTGCAAGAACAGAAAGGTTCAAGTTCTGCAGAAATTTTTAAAGGCTTCCTGGCTTTGGAATGGAGAGAGTAAGAATTACATCAAAATATCTCAGTTTGATACTGTGATAGTTTGGTTCAAACAGATTTTGGTTCAATGCCCAGATACGTTTTGCTTAAAAAATATCATTCTTCCCAAATTTCTACCAAACTATAACACACAGCCTGTGTTCTGCTGTATTCAAGCCTTTGCTAAAACAAGGTGCAGTAACTTTGAAGTCAGTGCAGGATTCTAGAAATAGCTCCTCTATGTATTTGCATCTAGTCTGTGTTTTGATAGGAAAGACAAGATGCTCGGAAGCTTGGCTCTTACTGGAAGAGGTTCAGGAGCATTAGCTGTATATGAAAGTACTGAGTTTCCCAGCACTGGGAACGAGGTGAATGTTATTGTTTAAACAGATTCATTAGGAGGTCAGTCCTCTGGCAAGCTCTTAACAAGAGCTCTTGATGCTTACGATCTTTGGAAAGCTGTAGTAATTCCTACTTAGGTGCTTAAATATAGATTTGAGAGTTAATACTAGGCAACAGGATTTGAATAATCAGACCTCGCTGCCCATATGTACGGATGCTTACTGGGACCACTCAAGGCACACTAAGAGAGCCCTAGTGGCAGGGCTTTTATGTGCGTGGTTTTTTGGGGGTGTACACTGCTTGTAGGTAGGCTTTACTACCTTTTAAAGCATTGCTGACAGATTAGTCACTTAAAGGATAAAAATCCCTCCTTTTATTTTGAAGCACAAAGGATAAAAGCTGTCTGCTGTTCAGAGCAGAGCCAGTGCTGCAGCTATTGATTCCCCTCTGGGAATTATTTGGGCTTTTCTTCGGATGGTTGGTTTTCCATGTCTTGTAACTGGTTAGGTGGTATTACTTGGTAACTCAATGGACTCAGCATTAGGATTTGTCCGAGGCAAATTGTATTTGTTGTGTTCTGCACTCTTACATTTCCATCTTTATGCATGAAGCTGAGGTCTTGCAATGCGCTGGTAATGCTGTACCTTCTTGACGCCCACACTGGAAAGTTGTCTGGCTTTGGGGGGAACTAGGGTTGATGCTGCCTTGGGAGAGCAAGAAGATGGAGCAGACTGACCCAGAGCAATAATTGCAGGGAATGCCATCCATGTGCGACTTCTAGGTGACAGTTTTTCCTCTGAGGTGACTACAGGGGGTACGTAGCAGAAGGAGAATTTCATGTTTAGTGGAGATGGCTGAACTACTGTAAAGTTGAATGCAAAGGCTTAGAGACTCACTGTTGGAGACAGTGGTAGCTGTTACCGCTGTGAATGATGGTCATCGAGAGGTCCAAGTTCCATTTCCCCCACTTTCTATTACATCTGGGTAGTCTCCATTTTCCAACTGTCTGTGCTACCACAGCGGTTCCAGAGGGTCTCTGGCCATCTTGGAGGAGACGGAGCATTTGCTCCCCAGCGAGGTATTAAGAAGAAGCTGGAGGAATGATTGTATGGTTGGATTGAGAGATTATCTGTGCTGGGATTTCAGAGCGTTAACCCCTACCAAGCAATTATGCTGCTGCATTGCTGTGGCTTGTGTCTTACTGGAGGCTTGTACGAACACTTACCAAGCACTGGAAGAAAGATGGCAGTGGCTTAATTTAACTCTAGACCTGGCAGAGGGGCTAAAATGCAGGCAGCTTTTGCTTAAACCATGTATTTCTAGATGACGAGGAGCCTGCACTGTGGGACATGGGCAAGATTTTCCTCTGTATCCACTCCATTCATTTTAGCCCCTCTGCCAGATTTTCACCACAGACACAGTGACAGGTGCTTTGGGAAGTCTGGCCGCTGCTGCGATGGTGTCCAGCAGGACATAGTGAGGGTGTAAATCCCACCCTGCCCAGTGGCTGTGGCATTTTCATCTCATGATCTCCACAAGATGTCAGTGTAGATGTATTGGATTAGATATAAAAATCCTTGTGCTGTTCCCTCCAGCAGATTAAAGCAAAAACTGTTTTAGAGCTGCACAATAGGTTTGATTGTGCTCTGGAATGTGTTGCCCATGGAGGAGGGAGGTGGCGAGGGTTGGCGTCCAGGGAGGAGAGTGAGTGACAGCCTGAAATGGGAGAGGAGCTCCTGGCTAAAACACGCAATGCTTTGCTCATATCAGAGTGCCCTTATTCTCTTGGGGACAAGCTGCATATGCACTTGTGTGAAAAAGTGCTCTGTAATTTACTCAAAGAAAAGCTGGAAGCCTGAATTAAAACTACAAGGGCCAGCCTGGGTGGCAGGAGGGATGTGAAGGTGGTTGGATCAAGTCATGTATTGGAGAAGCTGGCATGTGGTATCCAAACGTTGCTTGGTTTCTTTACATAGAAAAATGGTATTGTAATGTCCAATGAGCTGTGATCCTGCAAAGAAACCGGGACACAGTATCTAGCCCAAGGGAGTTCCCCTTCATCTTTTAGCTCTTTTGCATAGCAGTCCCTGCCTGTCAGAGAGACTTTTTAATGTCTGTCGAGTTGAACTGAGATGGATGTCAACAAGAGAGGAGTTTTTTTTCATGGCAGAAGATCCCCTGAAGTGCTGGCAGTGCGCAGTTTTGGTGGAGATGGTGACCAAAGCCTGGCTATGACCACGTGTGGGAGGGAGCTTCCCCAGCCCGGCTGAGCTTCTGCTGCTCCATGCCCCTGCACTGCCCAGACTTTCCTGGGACTACCCTACCCTGGGCTCTGCAGGGCCAGCTGAGATTCCCCCGGGCTGCCAGCTCCCAGCTGCTGCGACCACGGCAAGGAAAAGAAGCAGCATGGCCAGCAGCCAGAGGGATGTTTCAGAGCCAGCTTTCCTCTTTTTTCCCTTGCAGCCCCTGGTATTTATTCCCATTTTCCCAATAAAAGCCAAATGCAAAGCAGACCGGGGCGCCTCTCCTTGCAGCTGGGGCTGCGGCCCGACGGCGCTGGCGTGGCGTGGGTGGCCCCGTTCCCACCGCTGTGCTCGGGAGCCGCGGGAGCCGCCGGGCGATGATTCATTTGTGGTCCCGGGCGCTGCACCCTGCCACCCGCGAGGGAGGGAGCGAAAGGTGACGGTATTTGTCAGCGCTGGCAGAAATAGCCACGTTTCAGATGTCACTGGGGAAGTGGGGAGGCAGGAGGGAGATCAAGACCACTGTGATGCTCAGCCCCGTTCTCAGACTGCCTCGCAGCCCGGTGTGTGTGTGGGGGGGAACACAGTGCCCTTTTTTCTTTATGGGCAAGCATTTGCCCACCTAAATTTGAGGGGATCCGAACCACTCCTAGCACTTGAATTGTGCAGATCAGGTAGAGAGGGGGCTACAAACTCCCTCTCCCCTTGCTGTGTCATCTCAGCTCACCCTGGGGACAGCTGAGATGACTTTCTGGGGTAAAGGGAAATTCCCTAAGAAGGCACTTGTGTTTCCCTGCCCTCTATGCCACAGCAGCTGGCTGGTGACCACATTGGAGAATTGTTCATATCTTCTTGCTGCCTAAGGGATTTTGCCTGTTCAAGGGCTGGGCTCTGCCTGCTGCTTGCCCCTGGTATGTGCCAGAGGCTGGGATGTGCTCCTGGGCTGCCTGGGCTGCTCTGCAAAGCTGGGCAGTTTTCAAAGATGGGACACTCTCATCTTTAAAGACAATTTTTAATTAGAATGGATCCTGTTGCTCAGCACACCACAGCCACATTGGATAAGAGAAAAGGTGCGAACAAAACAGCCACCGAGATTTAAGGGCAAAGCTGTGATCTTGTTCCTCAGGTTAGTGAATATCTCCTAAAATCAATGGGGTTGCTCAAGCAAGTTGCCATTTTGAATCAAAGATTTTACTGTGAACTCACCCTAAGCCTACCTGGTGAGGAGATGTTTGCCTACTGCTTTCCAAGGGGAATAATGAAACCAGAGGCACATACCAACAGCTGCTCCTGAAAACCTCCCAGTTTCTTAGACCAGGGTCTAGTCTATTTTATATACATAAGATATGATAGCAGCAAGTGCAAAATTATTTTAAAATGGATGTAGATTATTTTAAAAGGTGGATTTACGGCCCCATAAGTTATAAGACAAAAAGTGGGGAAATAAAAGGAAAAGGTTGAAAATAAAACATAAGGCATATTTCAAATTTAGCCTAACTTTAAGATGAAAATGAACAGTTCTGCAGTGAGGTCCTCAGTGCGATCAACTCAAAAGGCTCTGTGATCACAGAGTTTCATACCCTGGCAAACGTTGTTCTAATGAAAGTATTAAAAGTTATTTTTTCCCCCCTCTCTTCTGAAAGCAACTTAATATTGCTGTTTTTCGAAAAGGGTTGTTTTAGGACAGTCACAAGGTATACAGGCCTCAGTGTGGCAGTGCTATATCAGATTGGCAGCAATACTGAGCAGCAATATCCAGACACGGATTGTGCCGGTATCATGAGGATGTAAATCCAAGTTTCCGATTGCTTCAGAATCAGAAGCAGCTGCCAGGCACATCAAAGGTTGCTTGCCTGAATTCAGGGCTGCAGTCAAACTGGTTCCTCTGTCATTGCAGGCTGTGTGATTTACTAACCAGAGTGGCAGAGAGGGATGAAGGCTGCCTAAAGCTACTCAGGGTACCACCATGGCTGCATCCCTACTGCCTGGATGCAGTAGGGGGAAGAGGAATTCCTTAGTGCTCTGCAGAGGACAACCATCCACTTCCCTTTCTCCCAGACCTGAAACATCTCCTGCTCCTTGGTAAGAGCCTTCTGCAGATGGTTTGAAAAGTGACTGTTAAGGTTCCCTGCTGTGGGGGCTGCCCAGCTTCTGTCCTCCCTGTCCATGGAGAAAAGACTAATCTGGTGCGTGTTTGCAAATGTAAAAAATGAAGCTAAGGCTCCTTTCCCTATGTAATTATTCTAAAAATTTGGTGAAACAAGCTTGGCTGTCTTTCCAGGTGCCTGCCATGCCTCTTCTGTTTGCCCAGAGCACCGTTTTGTCACTTACTCACAGAAGCCATAGAGGCCTGACCCTGTGTGTTGGCTTCCACAGCAGTTTTGCTGTTAATGCTTCAAGCATCAATTCCCATGTGAGATAAGACATGTAGCCTTCTTTGGAAAGTCAGGCAGGGGCCCCCTGTGGTCAGGTCTCTACTGGAGGAGACTTTGGGGCTGTGCATCTGACAAGGAGAGATGTTGGAGGGGATGCACCTTGTTCCAGGAGGCATTGACTCCCCGGGCACGTGTGTACCATGTAATATGTAGGTTTGGTGTGAACCTAACCGACACACCCGAGGCAGTTTTTCTGCAGCGTGATGATAATAGGACTCACCAAAACTGTAGCTAAAACACCCAACCCTGACGTTTTGCCTCTGTGAACCAAGAGGCTGGGAATGGCTGGCTTTCCAAAGCCTCACGCTGTGCTGTGTTGCGTGGTGGGTCATTTTCTTCACAGAAAAGTGATGGCTAAGAGGGGAGGGGAACAGGCCTTGTGCTTTTGAAGAGACACATTTTAGTTTGGCAGCAGAGAGCAAGGGAAGTGGGCTTGGGTTGGCTGATGCTTGGCCTGCAGCCTCCTGGTCCCTGAGCCATGGCATACCCAGCTGCACTTCCACTGGCTCAGGGCTGTAGCTCCTACAGCTCCTTGAGCCTCAAGTTTCCCAGAATTCTAAAAGAAACCTGGGTTTCTGTCCTGACAGTAACATTAGAGTTTGACTGAGACTGCAAGGATTATTCCCAATTCCCCATGAATGTTGGCATTGACTTATTCTTTGTCTCTTCTTCTGCAGCACATCCTCCAAATGGGTGTTTAATCAGAATCCAAGGTAGGAAGTAGACAGATTTCACCCATCTTATCACCAGCACTGAAGTATTTCAACCACACTGCAGTGCAGGGGAGGGTTCACTGCCTCCCTCCCCGAGCCATTTTTTCAGTTGCCAAAGCACTGTGTTGGTGACAGGAGCAGACTTGGGCATGGCCAAGGAGTCCAAAGATGGCGCTAGTGCCTGATCAGGAGGCTACAGGGGATGTCCCTGCTCTTCTCCAGGATACCCAGTGCCTTGAGACCCAGCAGCATCACCTCTATGGCCATCATCCAGAGCTGATGGATGAGTGCTGCAGTTTTCCCTCTCACTGAGCCCTGGGAAAAGCACTGAGACTTGTTAATCAGATTTTCTCCCTCCTCTCACTGGGTGGAAATGGGGAAGGAAAAACTTCCATCCTTCCTCTCCTGGCCATGATGGGAAAGAGAATTTGTATTTATTTTCCACTGCCCCATAGCTGGAAGGAGGAGGAGAAAAGAGAATGTGGAAAGGGAGAAAGGAGAGGCTTGGGGTGCGGAGATGCCCATCGATGACCACACTGGGGTCTGTTGAAACCTGAAATGGGCACACAAGGTGGGCATTCTACAGTGTGGCACCCCCACTCGCAGACAAAGCGTTTACTGAGTCATACAGTAACAGTGCAGGGCAAACTGGGAAGGCGACCCAGAGAAAAATCTGTCCCATCTGTGGTTGTGTCAGGGGTGTTGCTGGATGTCTTTTATAACATTTAATTATTATTATTTTTACTTGTCCCAGTTCTTCCCAGACAGAGAAGGTCACTCAAGCCATTGCTCAGGAAAGAAAATGGTCTTAAACTGGTAAAACAGAGCTAAACTTTTAAGGGTTGTTTTTTTTTTTTTGGTTTTTTTTTTTTTTTCATTTTTTCCCTGTTATTTTGGCATTCTCACTTTGCTGAGCACTGAGATTTCCTACACACCTCACCTGAATGACAGTTAAGCGTGGCATTTAAAAAGACAAGGAAGGGTGGAGTGACACGGAGATATGGAGGTGAGTCTTTGTTAATGCTTGGCAAATAAAAAAAGAAATATAAAAAAAAATTTCTTGGTAGCAAGCACCAGAGGTATGTGCCACAGTTGTGGGTGCTGGGACTGCAGGAGGGAGCAGGCAAAGGGAAGCTGGCAAAGGGAGCGCAGCCCCCTGCCACCCCTGCCTGTTTCTGTGGGATCCCTGGTGTGGGGTGAGGGCCTTTTGGAGAAGGAAAAACAGCCCTTCCATCCAGACAGGATGGGTCTGGACACCAAACAGGATATTCTGGTCCTTGAGGGGGTCACTTGTGGCAGCAGGTCTGGAGGCAGCTCTAGGGTTATGGCCGTGGCTTATCTCTGTGGTGTGTGGGAACAGTCACAGGCACTGAAAGAGCACCCCACGCATGTCCAACTGTGTGGCTTGAGGTTGTCAGCCTCATGTACTCAAGCTGGAAGGAGTTGTTACTGCTGCAAAAGGATGCAAAATCAGGCATAAAATGAGAAGAAGTTAAAATCCTTTACATTTTTTGCTCTCGCTATACTTAAAAAGAAGAAGTTGAGGGGCTTGGGGCCTTCCACAATCATTCACCTTGGGATGTGGGCTCCAAACCTACCCTGTTTAGATCATAAACTCTTTACTTTGCTGTGGTCTGGGGATGAACAGTAACTGTGGTGTGGGATGAACAGTGCCTCCTCTGCCCTGGCAGTGTGACCCTGCCCATGAGTAAATGACTGTGGTGGCTGTCAAGTAAATGCAATAAAAAAATTATTGTTGCTGTTAACACACCTCTCCCCACTCTGATTCTCATAATTAGGCCAGATAGAGCAGCTGCTAATTTGACTAGTTTCTCTGGCTCCCCTCTGACAGTCTTTTTAGCAGCAGTCCCTGATTTTAATTGGGCTATGGAAAGACGTTGCCCTTTTCTGAACCATTTGCTAGACCTGCTCACCTCCACTAACAGTGACACATGATTTTACTGCACAGAAGCCAATGTAACAAATCAACAAATAACTCATGGTATCTGATAATCCACGTGACGTAGGTGATTAATTGCCTAGAAACTTACAGGAAGACACTCTCATGCAGGGTTTTTGATGGTGAAAAATGAGCTGGGAGTATCAGGGTGCATGGTCCGGCTCTTTGCAGGAATGGAGATAAAGATTTGAATCCAGGACATTCAGGGCTAAGTCAGTTCAAAGGTCTCTGAAAAGGGTTTATCTCTGAGACCAGTGTGCATCCCTCCTGATCAAAATGGTCCTAAATGGAGATAGCTGTGTTGCACCAAGGTGCTTGCTGGGGGGATGGGGTAAGGCTATCCATGCCACCCCATGCCACCCTAGAACTCCTGAGTCTCCCAGGTGAACAAGACCCATTGTTCATGTGTCGTGAAGTCAAAGTGAGGCAACATAACCCTCTAATCTGATATAATGTGCAGTGCAAGCCTTGTGGCTTATTAATTTCAACTAGAGCATTTTTTCCCTTCTTTCAGAAAAAAAACAAGCAAACAAGCCAAAAACTTGTGACTTACTGATTTCCAGCAACAGAGAGCCCCCAGCATCACTGAGTAAATTGTTGCAGGGGTTAATTATGCTGATGAAGTCAATGGAGTTACTGTAAACTAAAGTTATATCAGTGTGACTGAATTAAAAATTTGGCCTAGTTACCCGAAAGGAGCAGCACTTTGAAGTCTCTGTATGTCTTTAAATAAAATTATTCTGCAAGGCTTTTCGTCTAAAGCATACTACAGCAGTCAGTTGGTCTCCAGTATACTACTGGAATATTAATGCAAAAATCCAAGTTGCACCCATGTTTAAGACAGTTAATTGGACTTATTTCATACATCAGTCTGTCTGTTGTCGTTAGGGCTATATTATTGCTGCTGGATGTGATAACATTTTTATCTGTTAACTTCCAAGCTGCTGCGAGTAACACCAGCTACTCATGAAATGAGTCAGCTAACTTTCCTTTTAACTGTTTGTTCTGCTCCCTGAAGGTGGTGTTATGAATGTTGTGGTATGACAAGCTGGTCAACACTCGTTCCTTTAAAGCTTATGTATCAATTTTATTGTCACAATAGGCTTTCTAAAAATGGGTTCAGAGTTTGCAGCAGCTGGGCAAGAAACATTTGTCACTTTAGTGCAAAGACCCAAGTGAAAACAATTGTTTTGATTTATTTAAAAAGCATCTTATGATGGAAATTGGTGTTACAACATCCAGGCTTTTGCTCCCACAGGAACAATTCTTACAGACTATCTGAATTATCCAGAACCAGCCAAGGCAGATTTATACTTCAGCTGTATTATAAGGAAATACACTGCAAATCACCACAACAAATCATTACTAATCACAATCAATTGGAGTGATTAAAGCTCTGAAATCTCTCCTGAAGTTGTGGTAATAGATGTGGAATTGCATGCAAATGGCACTGTGGTTCTTAGTCC
Source organism: Oxyruncus cristatus (assembly GCA_013399855.1). Lineage (NCBI taxonomy): Eukaryota > Metazoa > Chordata > Aves > Passeriformes > Cotingidae > Oxyruncus > Oxyruncus cristatus. Next base: position 691,642 of record VXAY01005880.1, read on the forward strand.
CAGCCAAATGTTATGTCTCTCGTCCCCCCTCTCACCCAATGTGTTGGAAGGTTTTCCCTTGGGACAATGTCTTGATAAATGGCTTTTCCATCTTGGATGAAATTTCCACGAGAGGACTGAAGACCTTTAATGCAGAGAAAGAAGGAACACTGTAGTTTGTTACACCCTAAAAAGATTTTAAGCCCTATAGATTAGTCACACCCTTACTCAGGTAAAATATTTTCAGACTAGCTAACTTATCTCTTCACACGAAAAAATGTCTGTGGTATTCTTCTTAACTTCCTGTGCTTAACTGCTGGGGTTATGGTTGCTATACACGGTCAAGAAGCTGCGATTTCCCACCCCAGATGTGAACAAGGATCTCCAGCACATATTTATCTTTTTTTTTTCCATACATCACAGAAATGTTTTGAAGCTTAAGAAGTCTCTTGGATTATGTTTATTCAGTGTTTCAATAATCTCCTGCAAAAATGCTCACAAAGGATAATTCTTCTTCCCGGTCCATGATATTTTACTTGTTCGTTAACTCAATGTTAGCTTCATGATGATTATAAGGGTCATAACACTATGGCACTAAAATGCATCACTTCCAGAGGTTACATGCTCTCTTAACTGGAAGAAAATGAAGAATTACACCCCAGAGGATGCTTCCCAGATAGAGGGTGGAGACTGCTCTTCTGGGACTGCAGAGTGAGGTGTCAATATGTGGCTGTGCCAGAAGCCCACTGTCACCAGTGCTGTCTGGGATCAAAGGGTGATGAATGACCCCAAGTATGTGCTGGCATATGATGCTGACAGCATCTGAGGAAGGCCCTGTAAAATGTAATCCTTAATCCATCTCCTTGGGAGCCTATAAAGGCTCATGTAGTTGACAGGATGTGAGAGAATCTGAGCCCTTCAAAGATAGAATACAACCTCTTCCATGCATACTGCACTGGTGTGAACTTGGCCTGCACAACAGAAGCCTTTTATAATGTTGCTGTGTTTCATCCTCATCCAAACCAGCCAAAGCAACAAAAAAAAAGTCCCAGATGACCAATCACTCACTTGTCCATGGCCCTCATGAGACAGATGTGAATGTCTGCCACTTGGTCTAGGTGGGAGGCAGATGTGTCTACAGACATCAGTGTGGGCACCTGGCAGATCAGCAGTGTAATTGTTGAGTGGTGAATACCAGTTTGTCATGTTCTGGACTCCTTCCCCATGTACACCCACTTTATGTGCTTTTTTTTCCTGTTTAGAGGAGAGGTTCTTTCAGCCCATAAGCACCCCTGTAGCAAGATAGCTTTGTGTGGCTCTCCTCTGTGTGGCAGAGGTGACAGTGAGGATGCCCAGTGTAAGGAAACCTGTTCACCATAGGAGATGGCCTCCAGGCTGCTCTGCTACTGAGTGCCCTTTTGAGGTCATCTCCTCCAGCCACTGTGCTGCAATAAAGGGTGTTCACACTGTGTCAGCAGCACTGAGAGCAGCATCAGCTCCGGTGGGGTTTGCAGCTGCTGGAAGAGGCATTACTGGGAAGAGATGTCAACAGTTGCTTTAGGATGTTCCCATATCCCAGCATAGCACAGATGTACCTCAAAGGCAGGAGGAGGTGACCCAGATCTGGTGCATCACATCTCCCCAAAGGGTGTTGCTGCAAAGTGGCACTTCTTGATGCAACTGCTTCTTGGTGACAGGAATGAGGTAGGTGTGTTTTAATGAAGAGTGGCTTTAGCTTCATCAGGAGTCCCTGTGTGGGAAGATTGCTGTGCTGTAGGTCAGTGCTGTGGGTGGATTCACCCTGCTCCTTCACATGGCCAGTGGCCCCAGGTGCTGCAGGACCACCCATCTGGCTCTGGCCAAAAGTCACCTGAAATATCTCCTTGCTGGTGGTGCTGGTGTTGATGAAGGAGGTGATGAGGTGGACTGATAGTTGTGTCTTCTGCAGAACAGTAGCTAAGCAAACATTTTAGGAGGAAGAAAATAGTGAGGGGAGAAAAAGAACCTGTATTTCCCTCCTAGTTTCCTTTGGGGTTAAACCATGGGGATTTCTCATGGTGTCAGGATACTTGTGCTTGGCTAACAGGCTGATGTGAGCTGCAGCTGATTCAAACCAGCACATTTTAACAGGGCAACAGGATCAGCTGGTCATGGAGGCCAATCATCTTCCTCCGATTGTAAAAGTCAAAAGGTTATCTCCCCAGAGGTCTGCTTTGATTTAACACTCTCCCTAAAGGACTCAGGAGTACCAGGTTTTATACCTATATGATGGGACAAGATGAAGGTAAGAATGAACCTGAAGGCTCTCAGGCAGCTGTCCAGGTAGCCTCGGATGAAAGCCAAGGGTGAATATCCTCTGAAGTACATACCTGTAACTTAGGAAGTAACAGCTAGGGGTAAAAATAGGAAATTCTTACAAAGACTGCGAAAAAAAAAAATAGAGCAGAAAATGCTCTGTGATACCCTGTGAGCTGTAGCTCTGGTACACACAGAACCATGCACACATTTGTAGGGATGAATGTAGGCTTACAGAAGCATTAAGTGCTTGTGGAGGCACTCCTGAGTCCTCTAGGGAGAGTGTTAAATCAAAGCAGATCTACTGGGGAGATAACCCTTGGACTTTTACAATAGGAGGAAGATGAGTGGCTTCAAAACAGAGGACTACTCAGCTCTCCTGTCTCTCAGGCCAGGCTTTGGATAAGTGAATGTTCTCTGCCTGTTTTTCTTCCTCAACTACAAATGCAGGTAAAGATGACTGGCAAGGACCAAAACTCCAAGTCTTAGATGCCTGAGTCATGGCAGGTGAATCTTACACACATGTTGAACTGCTAAATGAAGCCACACACAGGTTCTTAAACACCCATCTCCCCAGAAGCCTTGGACAGCAGAAAAATGACTTGAAAGCTACTCTTCTACCTTATGACTGGGAAGATTGCAGGTACTTTCCCCTTTGCCTGAAGATATTGTTAGAAGGCAGCAGAGGCCCGTTTTACCGCCATAACAAGTTAATTAACTCTATTTTCACCCAACTTAGCTGAGCAAAGGTTTTGTGTAAGCCACATGCACTGTATTGTGAAACAGGGCTTTTCTCCCACGTTCTTGCTGTGCCTGCAGTGATACGGCTAACAAAAGCTGTTGTCTTCTGAAAAGGAAAATCATATTTCTGAATTGTTTCCAAAGACCTGGGTTGCTCTTTTGGTTTCTAACTAAACTCACTGCATTACAAGAAATCCCCGTCACGAATTATCTGCTTCTCCCACCAAGCCCTTGTGAATCATCCACAAGGGAACAACACAACGCCGCTACCGTGCTGAGCGTAGCAGCTGCCAGGCTGCTCTCCTCGTCTGCTGCAAGACTATGCCCAACATGAGCATTCAACAGCTTTTGTGGGTCATTAGTAGGACTTTCAAAAATTGTTGGCCTTTTTTGCATCCCAGTTGATTCAACAAGATATGCCACCATGGTTTTGCAAAAGAGGTTTCCACAAACTTTTCCACAGCAGGGTTGCTTTTTCACAAGAAGTGAAAAAAGTCTTTGGAAATCAGGGAACTTATTCTGCGGTGCAATCTGTGTAGGAAAAAGTTCACTCACCACTTTTTTTGCTTGGCTCTGCCAGTGCAGATTCAACATCTCTCAGCTTCGATTCCTGCGAAGCACTCTCAAAATATTTGTCACAGTCTGCTTTTGCTTGAAACCTACAGAGCAGAGCAAGCTGTGCAACACAGCATGCCAGCATGCTTGTGAAAAATCCCTTCTGGATGCCTGTCACTGCTCTGCTTAGCACTTTGCACTCTCCCTCTAGCCATTTTCTTGACCTTGTGTTTACCTCCGTGGCACTTACCCACTTCCTTGCTCAGCTGCAGATCCTGTTGGCTGGCTCAAACAGTGCTGCACACACAGCAATCTGTCAGCTAGACCGTAACCCCACTGAGGAAGAGATATGCTGATTTCATCTGACATTAGCACATGAATTTGATTAAAGTATCGAAGAAAGAATCTATTGATGTAGGTGTTTTTGTAGACCTGTTTGCACGACTTCATAGATGTTGCTCAAATGGATGGGGTTTTTTCTGACCACTGTAAGAAAATCTTGGGTTCGATCACGGAGGAGGAGTGCTACCCATGGTGTAACAGCGGTGTTTGGGATGAAGAGTTGTGTAACCGATGTGTCAGTGATCCACACCTGACGTTTCGCTCACCACCCATCTGGCCTCTAAGCTACTCTGGCTGCTGCTATCACATCACCAGCAAACACCGAATCTCCTCTCTCACCTGCAGCTGGATCAAGCTGAAGACCAAAGAGGGGCTGAAAGTGATCTGGGTGACCACTTGTGTAGGGACTTTCTTCTGGATTGTGTTGGGCCACAAAGTACAGTCTTGTCCTCCGAGAAACGATTGAAGTGAAAGGTTATAATGCCAACCTGTAATGCTCTAAAAGTGCAGGAGGACAAGACCTATTCCTGAAGACCTGTCAGAAAAGCAAATAAAACTGAGAGCTGTTCTGATGAGTCAGAAATATTTGGTCACCACTATCTGCAAACTACGACCTTCAATAAGCAGTCAGCTGCTGAGAAATTCAATGTACTCAGCAGTGCGTTTTACAATTTCCCCTCTCAGCTACCAGGTTTTGATAGCTTTTTAGGAACACAAGGACATCATTTTGGGTTTCTTTGTTCTCTCTCTTTCTTGTCTTCTCCTTTTCTTATCTTTCCCACACTTCACAGAGACCACAGATGACTGAATACCACCTTCTTCACTCTTTCTACCTCTCTTCAAGCTTCCAGGTGTTCATCATTGGTTGAAGTTGTTGCCCTGAAGGGGTCTGAATTATGTAGGTGACAACCCCATAAGACAAGAGGTGTAAAACACAATTATTGGCCATTGGTCAGTCTCCATAGGGACAAACCTGCAGATTGTTGATGACAAACCAAGTCATCTCCTGGCCTTGGTCTTCTGCCTCTGTAGTTTCCTTCTCCACAGTCTTGTGGCTCTGGAGAGAATAAGTCCTTTCCTTGCCTCTGTGCTTTTCAGCAGTGTGAGGCATGGAGCCTTACTGGTTTGTGGAGCTGACTTTGAATGGTTACACACTGCTGTGCAGGATTTTGGATGTTGCTCTGGAGGAAGCTGTACATCTGCTTCACACCCTGGATGCCCCTCTGCTAACAGGGCCTTGAGGAGGAAGGGTCTAGACAGGCCCAGACTGGTGACTGGATTTGCACTCCCGATTTACTTTCAATGTTAAAAAAAACCCACTCATTAGATTCACATGATGGAGCAGCAAAGAAAGTGTCTATTTATGGAGGCTGAGGAAAATCCACAGAGATGTGGGTTGCTGCTATTTGTCCGAATGGCGCCTCCTGACATCACGAGTGGCTGGAAAGGCTTGTTCAAGAACAACAGAGAAGGCAGCTTTGCCTGGCTATGTTAAAGCCGTAACACTTGCAGCATCTAGAATTGCATTACTTGTTTTTCATTAAAGAAGTCTTATTTTGCAGGAAGTTTAATGTCTAGAGATGGTAGTGCTTTTTGAGTCTTGTGAGAACAGGGTGCTTCTTGCTTGTTTGCAAAATGACCACACCACAGATATTTTACAGAGAGTAGGATGAGGTGTGTAAGTAAAAGAAAAAGGTTTCACTAAAAAAAAAAAAAAAGTTACTGGAAGATATCAACTGAAAGGAAAATACATCTGATAGATCTGGAAAATAAGCAAGGATTCCTGCTTTTCTGCACTGAATTTCCTGTAATGTAAAAAATGCAGTTTTACAATAAAACTATGAAAGGTTCAAGTTTTTAACAAACCCATATATGTTAAAGAATTCTTTAAAATTCAGTTTTGTCCCTTGTCCTTTTTATTTTGACTTCTTGAGTTCTTCTTCAAGTGTGTATCCAAACACTCAGTGGCTATCACTGCTGGGTCCTCCCGGGTAAATGGCTTGCAAGAACTGCTGAGAGTGCCTTGCTGTTTATTCAGGTGGGTCAAGGAGAGGGAGCAGCTGGCTGCCTGATACACCACTCCATGAGGCTGTCAGTCCCTGGCATCCCCAAGCCCATCAGTCAATGTGTTGTGCCCAGCAGCTCAGGATGGAGCACCACTGGGCAAGGACTCCTTTGTCAACTCCGAATGTTCCATCTTTTTGCAGCACTGCCTGATTTTGCTGGAAACACCACAGGGAATTGTAGCCTGGGATACTTACTCTAGATTTGTGAGTGCTGCAGGGCAATGTCAGCCATGCCCCAGGATCAAAGGGAAAGGAAATGCTGACTGGTTCATGCATGGCAGAAAGCAAGGCGCAGGACCAGCTTTCTAGTATGCACTCGACCATGTGAACTTCACCACAGTGTAGAGTTTTGAAAAGCAAAATTACTTCTGACTGCACCAAGGACAGAAGCTCTGGATCCATTTGTCCATTAAATCTCCACAATTCACATTGTGGTGGGGATGTTAATGTGGCCTGGGTGAGCCCTCCTGGAGCAACCCATGCAGACTTGCTCTGGACACCTGTGGAAGTTGCCCATTGATCCTTGGAGGCACAGCTCTGGAATGACAGTCCTTCAGTGTCTTTTTAAGTATCTTTGAGGGTTCTTTGCTTTGCAAAATTTTCAGTTTGGGGTGCTCTGATACACATCCTCTTTTTTCATACACTGGCCATTTCTCTCTCCATTCCATGCTTCTTTTCCTCCTTTATATTTTTTCCTTTCCTTTCTTGAGGGTTTTTCCCTCATTGTGACTTCTTTTTGTGATTGCCGTATCTCCCCCCATCCTTTCTTTCTTCTCTTTTTTTTTTTCCTTTGTTCTCACTCTTTCCTCTCTTCCCCTTCATTGTATTTCCTATTCTCCAGTGGCTTTGGCACCCACTGGAGAAGACAGAATATATCTTGTGGGTTTGTGCCTCAGTGAGCAGATCCCCACCACAGCAAAGAGACACCAGAGAGTCCAGTTGCTGTCAGACTCAGTTTTTGTTTGCTTGGGTCTTTTTTTGAGGTTTTGGATTTTTTTGTTGTTGTTGTTGCAAGCTGCTTTATCAGCCACAACAGGAGCAAAAAGTGAAAGTGAATGTCTCTCAGGGAGCCACTGCTGAGTTCTGCGCAGCTGCAGCAGCATTTCTCTAATGTGTGGGTGGATGGATCCGAATAGCCCCATCATTTACCCCTTTGCACCCCATGCCTTTCTCTGCCTCAGTCCCCCTCCTAAATCTCATTGGAGATCTCCATCTCCTTTTTTGCATAAAAAGAGAAGCCACCAAACTGCCGCCCAACATGTGCCTTCCCACTACTGATCAGATGGCACAAACTTGTCTGATGGTGGTTGAGGTTCACTATTCGGGGCTTGGCAGATGCAACTGTAAAATTGAAACTACTGGTTGCTGCTCTTATCTGTTCTCAGGCTGATACGTGGTGTGCCTCTGGCTTTAGGTAGAACCGTGCTGGTTTTGGTTTCATCAGTGTGTTCTCCTCACAGCCCAGGCACGAGCAAGGTTTGCATTTGCAGCGCCAGATCTCAAAGCACTTAGAACGGTTACCAGTTCACATTACAAACATCGGGTTTTCAGTGGATAGACATTTTTATATTCATTTTGCAGAGAGAGAAAAGAGTGTAGCTTAGCTGCCTAGGGTTGTTGTCCTTCTGCTGTGGACATTTACCCTATGGATGGTATTTTTTAACTACAGACCTTACCTACTGAGTGTCCTGCCCAAACATTGCCTTCTGTACTGTGTTAGTCACCAGCAGCATAGGAATATATGCATATATGCCAAAATACTGTCTTACTATTATTGTCTGAGCATATTTGCATCTATATAAATCTAGCATAAAATGCATATAATGTTATCATGCATATGTATTTGTGTGGCATGTACATAATGACCTCTTTGTATGGAAATCCAGTTATATAAATATATAAATACGCTTTTCAAGCACAAATTCAACAATGGAAAAAAATATTTGTTTTGTCAGCCTTCCTGCTGATTCTGGCTATAAATTATTTTTCACCTTGATAATCAGTTTTCCAGGGAAACGAGGGAAAAGAAGATGAAATAGTTGTCAAGCACTGCACTGTGCCATGCCATGAATTTTCTTTTCTAAGGGCTGAAGAGAAATCACTGAATTATATCATAACTGTCAAGTGTCCTGTTTCTAGCTTGTTGCTCAAATAAATAAAATTATATAATATACAAAAGCTATCATGCGAAGCCAGTCAGTTTTTCCTTCAGTGATATATAAAGGAAACCAAGAAATGAGAAATGCACCTGAAAATGTTTAAACATTGACAGTAGGATGTGGAAGAATATTGTAATACATCGTATTTACAACAAAACAGAAACTCAACACCCTGGAAAACACACACTGCACTTGAACTGTGTTTACTTCCAGGCACATTGGCCTTTGCATAGGGGTGGGCCGGGTGATTCAGCTGAATCTGAAACCTGATAAACTCTTGCCTTCTGTTTTTACATCACAGCCAGTGATTGCACATGACACATTAAAAACAGATACCGCTATGCTGACACTACCTTTGGTATTTATTGTATTGATCCTGGTAAGGACCATTTCTTGGTCATACTGTACTCCAGTCTTTCACTTATGGGTGTGTATATGTGGGTGCAAGAGGATATGTGTTTAAATGGGAGGTCTTGAACCTAGATTGTGACAGAATTGAGAGCAGAGTTTGTGTCAAATATTTTCTTCTGTTCAGCTTCTGTTTACAAAGTGTGGCAGCAGGTTTTGGATCTCAGTAACTTCTGCCTCATTTGAGCTCGTCCAATGAATTTTGTCCAAATGTTAAGAGCCACGCTTAGTAGCAATTTGAGCTGCATAAATCACACCAACCAGTAAAGCTGTCTTATTATTATTTCTTTTCTTCAATTGAAAAAACATACAAGTGCTTTTGGCATGAGCTTTTGCACAAGAAAATTTAAAATTAATTTCTGATTCCTTATAATAGTACAACTTAGAAATGGTTCCATGAAATCTTGCCCTCAAATCTTAAGTGTTTACATTTTTGCAGATGCTGAGAACAAATGAAATATGAGCAACATCAAAGGAAACTGTCCCAAAACACATAGTAAATATTTTTGCTATCTATTTTTAGTAAAAAATATTTTTAGTACTAAATTATTTTTTAGCTTACATAACTAAATATTTATTGCGGCACTTCTTTTAAGCCAGGGTGGTCCAACATCAGCAGCCATTAGGTCTGCACCAAGATTTTGGTAGCCCAACACCCAGCAGCTCCATCTCCTGGTCTGGGAAGCATGACCCCACCTTTGTCCCTCTTGACAACTCCCTTTCACCCTTCCTCCTGGCAGCAGTGCCTGCCAAGCCCTCTGGCTGCTCTCTACCACTAAAGCTGCTACAGAGAAATTGGGGAAGGAGATAGGGGCTGGCTTGGGTTGCTGCTGTCTGGTTTGAAGGCTTTTTGTCAATTGCTGGTGGTGAAGAAGAGGAGAAGGGGGAAAGGAGAAGGAGAAGAAGAAGTAGGAGGATGGAGAGAAGGAGAAGGATGCAGCAGCTGCTGTGCAAACCCTGGTCACAGCAGCCCAGCTCCCTGCAGCAGACTGTGAGGAGGTGAAGGAGATGGTATTTGGCCGTTTGGGCAGCTCTCCCATCACCAAGCACAGTTCCCTACCTCCTCTGAGAAGAAGAGGTGGGCTCCCTGAAGGGTTTTTGGAGGCTGGAGTTGCACCACAGTGTTCGAGGATCTGTCAGTTCTCAACTCTGAAATATGTCCAGTGAGGTGGGCAACCAGTGCAGTCAGCACACGGCCCCAGTTCTAGCCGTACAGATGTAAATCCAGAAGGGCCTTGCTGCCTCTATGGGGAGTATTCAAGATTTTTGCTTGTTTGTAGGCAGAGATGGACCTAAACCAAGGTAATTTCAAAACCCTTGCCAGCAAGTACCTGACAACCCTTTGGTGACATGAATTTTTTTAAGCCTGAGGACTGGGTCTCGGTAGACCTGGCTTCCAAGTCAGCCTTTGCCCGTGCATCTTCTCTGAGGTCCTCTGCACATTATGAGAGTTCATGGCGGCCACATTTCCCCCCTGAAAAGCAGGACTAGTCATCTTGCCTTTCTTTTGCTGTCTCTCTGAAGTGCCCAGTTAGCCAGTAAGCCTGACTTTGTGTGGCACAGCCTTTTTCTTACTGTTGATGCAATGACAGAGGGACCAGAGATTATGTGTTTTCTGTGCACTATAAAGTGGGATGAGGGGGATTTGCTGGCCTGAAGGCAGCTAGCTAAGAGTGGGAACCACCTGGAGTAAGAGCCTTGTATCTCAATGGCCAGTCAGGTCCACCGTCTGGGGTGGTGAATCACTCACAGGGAGAATGTGTTTCTCTCCGTTGACCACAGAGTGATCCTAAATGTGACACCCACATCTCCCAGATGGACCCTGACTTGCCTGTGGATGCTGATGGGTGAGACAGGAGGTAGAGGGCAGGTGGAAAGGGAATGGGAGTTTAGGACTACCAAATTGTGGTGAGGGTTTAGCAGATCTTTAAATTCCATTTGCGGTTTGTATGGCTGGTGGGGAGAGATGAGCAGTCCCAGGAGGAAACTCACAGCAGTGAAGCTCCTGCTCTGAAATGCTGTGCAGAGGGACTGCCTTTCTCCAGTGGCTCCGTAAGAAGCCTCAGATGGGTTGGGAGAGCTTCAAACACTTTGAACTCCCTTGGCGGGGCAATGCAAATGCCTTATTCAACCCAGACGTGTCCAAACCCTCCTGTGTGGGGCAGCACTCAGCTACCCTGGGCTGGGAGGAGATGTGACTGAGGTCCCATGCCACCCTTCCAATAACCTAGGCTCCATGGAAACATGCATTTCCAATCAAAGTCAGTCCCTTCTTGAGGGACATGGGAGGAAACTGGAGGGGCTGAACTTCCTCATCCTTCCTCAGAAAATGAGCTTTCTCCCAGTTCTTATGACACCAGGCAAAAATTGGTATTTCATTGTTGCTTTTTATTCTGTTAAAACATTTGTACTCTCTCACCATGCACACACATGTAGAAAAAAAGAACTGTACATAGAGTATGAGTGCTTTAAACTTCATGTAATCTCCTGCTGAATTTGATCAAAACCTCAGGAAGTGAATTATACAGACAGTAGTAAAAAGACAGCACAGATCCTTTACTTTGGCTTCCTCAGACCCAGAATATGAATAGAAGGCTCCACTTTATTCCAGTGATGATAAAAGGCAAGCTTCAGGTCTCAAATTTGAAAAAAAAACACAAGCTGATGCTAAGGTTGATAGGAGACATTTTATTGTAGAGGAATGGAAAACAGGAGCAGGAGTAGGAGTAGAGAAATGAAAAGGTGGAGTGTAGGAGGAGGAGGGTGGGAGTAGAAAATGAATTGTGGTACATCCATCAGCATTTCAGCGTTATGGGAGATGAGATAAACCTAATGCTGTCATTTGTAGATGCAGGAAAATTTCTTATACTGAGCCATGACTGTGCTGAGCTGTTTTAGGAGCAGGAAGCTCCCCTTCAGCAGCTGAATGGGCAGGTCTGTTCGCTGTGGCATCTCCCAAGGGTCCCAGTGTTGGAGTACACTGGGAAAGCAGTGTAGGCAGGGTTAGACACTTGTATTGTGCATGGCATGCATGTCACTTTGTTGCTTTGTCTCTAAAATCTGTTAATTTGATACCCAAATACTTGACGGAGAGAAGAAATCCTGTAAGAAAAGCGGAGAATCATGCGTGCGTGGACTGGGGCATTAGAGAAGAACTCGCTCACCTGGGGAGTTCTGCCGAAGTCAGAGTAAACTGCCAGGATTACTCATCCCAGGAAAGTGCACATCATTGTCTCATCAGCCTTAACCCTTCCTCCAAACCTCAGCAGACCTGGTCCCAGCCGTTAGCAAGCACTCGTCAAGATCCCTGCAGCAGAGCTCAGCCCTGCCTGTTGTGTTGTGAGTCATGGGGACCCACTTGTTGAGCAGATGCAGCATTTGGAAGATTCTGGGTTTACCCTCTCTACCTCCATGCCCCTCACCCTTCACTGCAAACTGCAGTCTGTACTCACTGTATACACTGCTAACTTTTGAGCTGCAAGAACATCAGTGACATCGGTACAAATGTGGCAGAGCCCTACCAAGAAGGTGAGGTGAGCAACAGCAATGTCATGCAGGGCCAAGAAAGGGGAGTACAACCACTGTCCTGCAGAATGAGTTGGGCTGAACTTATGAACACACCAGGGCTTCCTAAAATCCCCCAGCAGTACTTTTCTTCCCGGTTTTCGCAGTTTGCATTTTTTTTTTTCCAACATCTATGTGTACCAATTCAGTTCAGGGACTAACATCTCTACTTTTGACAAAATAAAAGAGCAAGGAGTACAAGGTTTAAAAAAAAGTCCTTAGAAGAAAGCCTGGGTAATAAATCCATTTCCTGTAGCAGGATGGGTGCCAGTCTGGCTCTTAGATCTCTTTTTTTCAGGCACCTAGGAAAGAAAAAGAAATGTTTCTGTGTTCTTGAGCACTGCTTTTGTTTTGGTTCCCATTTAAACACATCCATTCGCTGCACGTCCCTGGCTGCTTCTCACCATTATATAACCTCTGCTTCTCCTAGGCAGGGTGCTCTCCCTTACTGCAGGGCAACTACTGCAGCCGAGTTGTGTAACACTGCCACATAAAGCTGTTCCAAGTTGAACATGGCATGCAAGTTATTAGCTTGAACTGGGACTATTTTGCTTTCTTCTTTTTTTTTTTTTTTTTTTTCTTTTAACTGAAAAAAAACCTGGGGAAAAAAAGGTGTTTTCTAAAATCTGTGGGCTAAACAATATAAACTTGTGGGTTGAATCCTTTAAAGGATTTACAAAACATAGAAGTGACTTAAAGGCAAAGCAACTCTGAAATCTGACAAGCAGCCAACCTATAATAAGGTATAATCACCTTTGGCATTTGGTAAAATAAACATGACAAAAACAGTGCTTTAAAATGTGAGCAGTTACTATGCACTCATGCATATTTTGCACAAACTACATAGTTGGGTGTCATTGTGCGTCTTAAAGAGTGTTTTCATAATAGACAGCATGTGTATCTAGATGTATGATCTGCCACTAAATTACGTGCTGTGGGCCTAAATCCAGTCTTGTACTCTCTCCCCTTCATTATTGTTACTCATTTTCAGCAAATATTTTTATATGAACAATGAACTGCATTTAAATAACATTAACACTCTCTGCCTTGATGCACAGAGGAGGGAAGAAGAGTAACAGGTTTTCTGGCTCAGCTTTGACAGTTACCCAGCTCCGGTAGTTCTTTGACAAGCAACATCAAATGCCATCGCTGGTTGTGAATTTTGTCACTTACTAAACCATGTCTGAAATATGTTTTTTAAAAGCACTCCTGCTATTGAGAACAAAACAGATTTTCTGAAAAGTAGGGTTTGCCAGTTTGAAGAAGGTGTTGAGTCGTGCCTCATCCCTGGGATCGTTTCCCTAGCTTAAGCAAATGTCTTCTTTTTAAGTTTAAACAGAGTAACACTTCTGAGTTGCCTCGAACATATATGTATGTATGTATGTATCTATATATATATGGATATATATATGTCTATATATATCTTTGCATGTTGATGGGCTGGGGAGGCAGAGGTGATGTGTCCTGTAACTGCTGCCTCTTTGAAAGGGAGGAATACAAGCTTTAATAAATCGTGTGGCCTTGGGGTTTGCCTGGAAAAATATAAAGTATGTTTAATAGCTGACCTAAAGTGAAATTATCCCGCGCTCCCGCGACTGCTCACGGAATAAAACACCAACTCACGGAATGAAAACACGCTCAGCCGAAGGGAAGGTTTATCACTTCGCGAGGCGCAGACACTTTCTGGCGAGGGGCCGGCCTGGGAAGGAGGGAGGGAGAGAAGGAGGGAGTCAGGGCAGCTGTCGCAGCCCCCGGTCCCGTGCGCGGGGGCTGCCAGGGCCCCCGCGGGGCGGGCGGACGGGGAGCAGGAGCGCTCCGCTCGGAGGCAGCGCTGCCGGGGCGCTGGTGGGAACACCCCCTCCCCGCTTCCGTGCTCTCCCCCAGCCGCCCCGCTGCACCCGAGGGATGCTCCTCGGCCCCCGCTGATCCCCGGGGACGTCAGGCACCGGGCCCGTCGACGCGGGTGGCAGGACCCCGCCGGCAGCGGCTGAGGTAGAAACACTCGCGGGGGCATTTTCCGTGGCAATCCCCCGCGGTTCGCCGTGAGAGCAGTTACTGCCTTCGGGCAGCCCCGGCCGCTGGGGGCACCGCCGCCCGCCCGCTCGCCGCTTCTCACCCCCCTCCGCCGCCGGAAAACAAAAACCACCCAGACACAGCACGGGGGCACCGGCACCCCC
>VXAY01005880.1:706929-741344 GCA_013399855.1 Oxyruncus cristatus
GGCGGGTGGCGGGGGACGCCCCGTCGGAGGGGGCTCCGGGAGGCTCCGCTGCCGCGCAGGCAAGAGCCGCAGCGCTGCAGGCGGCCGGGCACGCCGCTCTCCCCGGCTGCATGCTGCCCGCCGTGCAGCCTGAAGTGGTCCGGCTCCACGCTTTGATTTTAACCTTAAATTTTTACTTCTTTTTCCGCCTTTCCAAAGGGAAAACTCCTAAGGAAAAAAAAAAAAAAAAAGTTCTAGCCCTCCCGCCGGTGGGGCGCTGGAGGGGCCGGAGCCGCCCCCACTCTCCGCCCTCCTCCCCCTCCAGCCCTGCCCCGCCGAAAGCAAAAGTTCACGCGGTGTCACGGCGCCGTCCCCGGGCAAACCCGGCGGGAGCGCCGCCGCCTCCTGCTCCCCTGGGGCGGCCGGCAGGGCCGGGGTTCAACACCCATGTGCTGGGGGTGGCCGTGGGAGCACCGCCGCAGCCTCTGCGGCTGTCCGGCTCCGGTCCGTGCCGGCGCGGCAGGGGTTTGCCGTCGGGCGGCGGAGCGGGGACAGAGGCAAACAGGGATGGGGAAAGAGCGGAGGCAGGACAAGGGTTGCAGAAATACCGTGTGTTTAATGAGTAAGCCGCAGTATTTGTCCTGATGGCTTTGTTAAACTTGGGTTGCGGGAGCGTCTTTCTCGTGGTACGTCGTGAGACGGAGCTTCTCCCTCCCTCCCGCAGCGCAGTTCCTACCGTCGGAGGGGACTAGTGGGAGCAACCTGTTGGCGGCCGGGATTTGTGCTCAGCCCCGCGCCGGCCGGAGCCGAGCGGCCGGTGCTGCCCAGAGCCAGGCGATGGGACCGGCTGCGGCGCTGCCACCCCCGGCTCCCGGGAGACCCGTTTGCCAGGTCCCAGGTGGGCATCGGTGGCCCCGTGGGCACCGGCTGCCCTCCATACAGTTGAGGGGGTGAGCCAGGCGAAGCTTCGAGTGGGGCTGCGTGGCAGTGCCAGGCTCGTGGTACCCTCCAGCTTTGTATCCCAGTGGGCGATAAAGTCCTAACGCTGCTGTGAACGAATCCTCTCCCTCCGAGGCCTCTGTCGAGAACGTGTCACCCACCCGTGCCCCTACGTGCGGCAGAAGCAGCGCTGGGTTTCGTGACACTGTTGCGTGAGAGCATTGTCAGAGCGAGTTTTTGCCGTCTGCGTACAGGCAGAGCCTCCTCCGCCCTGCGAGGGATTAAATGATGGCAGTAAATGCGTGAAGTGCACGCACCCAGCACGGCATCGGCGCGTTCTGCTGTGTTTGTGACTTAGTTCTAGTTACGGCCAGCCAAACTCTTTGCTTCGCTTTGTAGTATTCGTATCATTTGCCTTTTTTGAAAAAAGAAAGTGTCAACTTAAATCCTGTATTTATGTGTTTTTAGTTGCATCGCTAGGAATGTCTGTTACATCCAATTTTTGTAAATTCCTGGGGTTTTTTTAGAGGTAAGCAACATCCTGCTAAGGCAATGCAGATTAATCTGTAACTCATTTTAGCTAAAGGCTTTTAAGGCTTGTACAAGTAGTTTGTTAGTTTCTGTCCGTGTGTTTGACTAAAAAAATGTTAAAGATAATTGTCTGAAGACATCTGTCGTGAAAAACTTTGATAGAAGTGAAGTGATTGATACCTGACAACTTTTAAATAAGGTAACTTGTCACTTGGAAACGCTGGGTTTTTTTTCAAGTGGTATTTTAGTCTCTATAAGTGCCTTTTCGGAAGGAGTAGAAGAGAGCTAAAAAACCAAAATAAAAGAACTCCCAAATTCAAGTGAGCAAATAAGAAACATTGATAGCTGTATAACTTGTTAGGCTCTTCCTATTTTTATTGCTGCTCGTCCTGTGGTGCTTCAGAAAGGAAGAAGTCTTGCACACCTCCCTCTGATAGAGCTCTTCCTTTGCTCACATACCTCTGCTATGACAGGGAGAGCTGTTACTGGTATGTTTTTTGGCTGTAGTACTCTCTGGTACAGTGCAGTATGTACCCTGCCACTGCTGGCAGGTAAATACAAATGTACTCTCCTTCCATAATTAAATAGTCACTGTGTTATGCATCGGATTCATGTTGCTCTCATGCCTTCCCTTGGCTGCATCACTGCCAGGCTCCCCTGAAAGTTACATACTTGCAGAATTTACCACTTAAGCTAAGTAAGCGTGTCATTTCTGAAACACACTTTCAAGTTTAGTTACCAGCAGCCAGTGGGTGTCAATGCTGTAACTGATCTGATTGAGGCGTGCAGCCCGTTTGCCTTGTTTATCACCACTTCTCCACGGCTCATCTTGAGAAAGGACTATTTTTACTTTTTCCTGTTTGGGAGCTGTTGGTTTGCTCGTGGTCTGGGGACATGGTGTAGGTGCAGGCGTAGGGCTGGGAGCGAAGCCTGAGTCAGCCGAGGGCCCCGCAGAGGAGGAACATCGCTCCGGAGATGAGCACAGATTAGCAACCGACTTTTCTGCTGACAGAGGGAGCGCGGGTTCGCGTTAGAGCCTGGCACTGACTTAGGGCTGGGAGTACACTGTGCGCTGGTGTGACGCAGTCTGAGAAAGAGGCGGTATTTTTTTTTCCCCTTAAATAAAACTTAGAGACGCTTGGCCTTGTTGGGGTTTGCATATTTGTAAGTGCAACAAGGCACTTTTCTAATTATACACAAAATGTATGGAACACGCAAGAACTTAAGAAGAATGTACACTTTCTGCAAGTGGCAAGGCTGTGTTACTCTCACCTAGAAAATCAGGGCTAACTGCTCCAATGCTTGTGAATATGTACTGTCCTGATTTAATACCTGACGTTGAGCTGCTTTTTAAATTTTTTACTGAATAAAGAAGTTCAAAAGTGTCAACATTATCTGTTAGGAGCTTGAAATAGCATCCAATTTATTCTGAATAAAAACATTAAAAATTGGCTTTTTAAATAAGGGTAAATAAATAAGCTAAAGGTATAAACATAAAATTACTAGTAGTTTGTTTAAGTAGGTAAAATGGTTTTCACTTATACATACAAAACAGTTTATTCCAGACTTTTTTGTCACAAACTCTGCTTTATGAACTCTAAGGGAGCAAAGTCCCCACGAACTCCCATGGTGTGGCTGCCTTGAATGAAGCACTTGAGATGTGCTCTGCCAGACCTGCTGCATTGTTGGTTGTGAATGAGTGCCGATAGTGACTGGTGTTGCTCAGAGAAAGCAGAAGCCAAGAACAAGATGTGTTTCAGAGATAACAAAGAAATTGTTGTGAAAGTTGCATGGAAGAATGAAACTTTTTTCCTAAGCGAAAGCAATATTTTTCCTTTTCTGTGATAGTGGGAGACACAGGGCTTGAGACACAAGAGACAAGAACTTCGATGCAGCTGTAGATAACTCTTCCTTTACTTAAATTTGATAGCTTTTTGGCTAGTCGTCATATATAAAACATCTCTGTGATGTGCATATTTCATGATGTCTTTGCTTTATGGCAAGTGTGGAGATTTATTGTAAAGGTGCTGTCACAGTTAAGCTTCCTTGAATGGTCTCATCCTTTTAGCCTGCTTTTGAAAATGGGTTCAAATAAAAACCTGTAACTTTCTGAAACAGAAAACATGGAGTTTTGGTGTCACTCATCTGTTGGTGGATGGGTTGTTGATTTTTCACAGTGGCAGGTGCTAAGGTCACATGAGCATGTATACCTCCTCGACTTCTAGTCCCAAGGAAACTTGATCACCTAAGTGCATTTGTTGCCATTATTGAAGGAATGAGAATAGATATCTATCATCCTATCAAGGATGAATGCATGTAAGTCTCAAAGCCTGAGGACAAAACAGGCATGGGGCAGGTGCTCCGTATGGCCTTATCATAGGAGTACTTGGTGGTCAGCACTCTATTCGGTAGTGGATTGGTCTCTATGCAAAATGAATTTTGGGTTGGGGTGTATTTGATTTGAAAACCACATGTAGTAAAAAATGTTAGAAAGGCTGAGAAATGAAGAATAATCTTCTATGAAGCTGTTTGAAGCTTTTGAATCTAGAGAATAAACAATTTAAATTGTGGAAATTTGTATGATTTAAATTGACTACATAGAATCACAGAGTCATAGAATAGATTGGATTAGAAGGGACTTTAAATATCATCTTTGTGAGGTTTTTATTATGCTTTTTTTTTTTTTTAGGTGGAAATAATTGACTTGTGCTTAACTGAATTGAAGTTTGCGTTTAACTGCTGTGTATTCCCTCAGTATTGGTTACATACCTGTAGTCATTTACCTCTGCCCCTTTAGATGTTTCCCTGGGTGATTTTTGCCGCCCCCCCCCAGCACGATGCATTGTGTTATACATACATGCAGCACACACACATGCATATGCAGATACAAGTGTGTATGTTTGGTTTTCTATTTATGGATTCTGTCAAGTTAAATGCTGTTACAGTCATACTTTTTACATGTGGCAATAGTAATAGCCTCAACAGCTGGAAGCTGTAGTTGAATCTGCTCTGCCATGACACCTGGCCTCGGAGGGGGCATGCTCAGAGAAACGGCCACACCATTTCCAGCCTCTGCCAACGCTGTTGAGAGAAAACTATTTAGTGTCTTGCATACCTGCTTGCTGCCACCAAAATGGCTCTTGTAGCAGCCTACGTTGTCTGTGAGTCACCAGCTTGCACTTCGCTTAGTTTCAGATATGAAAGTTCATCTTAGCCTTTGCAGGTGCAAGGTGCTCTCCTTGCTTGTGCCTGAGTAACTCACGGCGAAGCTGTATCACAATGTTTATCGAAAGAAACCCTTAACTGTTTGTACCTTTTAAACTTAAATTTTGTATCTTCTGTTATGTTTGTCCTTTTGACCTCAGCTCTTGCTTGAAGGAAAAGTCCATTCTGACCTCCAACCTGTACGATGGTGCCCTATTTTTGGGGCGGTGGGTGGGCTTCCCTGGCGTTCCCTGTCCTGCAGGCAGGCTGAGGCCAGGAGGGACTGAGCCACCTCTCAGCAGGTGGGATGCTCAAGATATGCCCATTGCCAGTGGCTTGTGTTGTCTGGTCCAATGTACCCCAGCGTTCATCAGTGGAAATTATGTGTTAATTGTCTCAATTTTCTTTGCCCATTTTCTATTTGCTGTGATATCTGTTCATTCACTTGTAAGATTTTAAGTAAGACTAAACACCAAAACAAAAAAAAACAAACATGAGTGGCTTTGTGTACTGACATAATGAACTACATTTTCTTGAAATGCTTGACTTTAAAGAACTTTGATACAAAAATGAGGTAACTGATCTCTCTGCCACTGCATTCTTTGTGGCACAGTCAGCTACTTCCTTATTAACATTATTTTTGTATCACTTACATGGTTTTACAAGTTATTGGTGAAGTTGGTGGTTTCAGGAACTGGAGCTTTTGTTGCCTGGGATGGAAAGGGGAAGCAGTGTGGTACAAAATACAAAGTGTTTAGGTGAGCTATGTGAGATGGTTTGGTTTCGTTTTGGTTTTTGTTTTTTTGTTTGTTTGTTTGTGTTTGTTTGTTTTGTTTTTCTTTTTTTTTTAATACAACGATCAACAGTAAAATAGGCAATATTTTTGGTGTTTTGGGTTTTTTAATAAGGCTTCTGAAATTATGTAGTCTTGAGATGTCTACTCAGGCTTTTTTCAGTTTCAAAGCATAATGCTATCTAAATATGTGCATCTCTGTTTACTCAACTGGTGAATATATTGTAAAATGAGTGCTTGGCTTTAGGAGTAAAAATGCAGATACATTTTGCAGCCACAGGTTTGTGAAATATGTAAGACTGTGGCTACAGAGATTCAACCCTCATCCCCTTTTGTTTTGGGAGAAAGCTCATATATGAAACAAGGATTCCTAATGGAAAGATTTTAGAACCTTGAGTAATGAATAATAACGTAAGACATAGAAAGATAACCTGATAAATAGTTTATTATTTTCATCTTTTAGAAATATGTAGAAGATGGATATATTTACTTTATTGTCAACTCCTGTGAGGAAGGAACTTCAAGTTCACGGATGCTGGCTGCAGCTAGTCATAGTTAAACATATGGTAGTGCATACTAATATTTTAATCAATTTTTTAGCATTTTGTTTGTAAGTCTGGTTGCCAAAATGGGTTTTAGATATTGGGGAAACTGCTCTTCATGAGGATAGGTTGCACTTCAGAAATAAAGTGCACTGGGAAGACTCAGATTTAGAAGAATAGTATCTCTGCTGTTCTGTAGAGAATTTCAGCATGAATTAATTGACCTATGAGGACAAGTGCTATTCACATTTAACTATTATTTCTAAATATACTTCATAAACATTAATCACTTGTGTTCATCCAACAAAGGTGCTTTATTCCTGTACTGTAGTTTTTAATATGCAGGTGTCTTAAATGAGCAGTGCAGCAGCTGTATCATGAGGTTTCTTGGTAGGTCTTCATTCTTAACGTAGAAGGTGGAGAAATAAAAAGAACTAAATCAGCTGCTTTTACTGGGTTGATGATTATCTTCTAAGAACTCCATTAGGTCTCATGCTTGTTCTAGATTTTGATAGTGGATACTGGTCTTTACGAGATTGCTTAAAGTGATACCTAAGGAGGCAAATGTGTTAAGTTTTGAAGCACTTCTGTAATGAACGGTAAAGGTTTACCAATGCTTTGGTTTGTGGTACATGGGACCAGAAGTGGCTCTAGCTTTAAAAATGTAGTCACTTAAAACCTCCTGGGACTCTGACAGCTGCCATGTCAGACAGAGATTAGGAATTGTTGGAGGACTGGAGGGAAACAGTCGATTTGCTCAGACAACTTACTTTTGTTAAAGACATTTGCATCACTGCATAATATCAATGATGTTATAGTTCTGTTTAAAAATCCATCTTGTCTAGAGTTAATTAAACTTAAAGGTACAAGTCTTCTCTTGTTCTAATCTTAGAAATCTAGTTTTTGGGAATGCTAGGAATCCATGCAGCTGGAATTGCATTCAGTCCTGTTGCTGCTTCAAGACAGCATGCCAGGGATGGCTGTGATTGCATTTCTAAGTAGCGTATATTTCTCCAAGTGCTTTACTAGTGTGTGCAATCTAGGCTTGTGCTGGTGTGAGCATGAGCGGGTCCTTTTTATTTTTGTCAAGGCTGTTGTTACAGAGGTCTAAGGGGTGTAGGTTCTGAGACCTGGCACATGTGTACTCGAAAGAAGGTACTGGGGACATGGTCTCTGAAATAGTACATATTCAGAATTAAATTTGGACTGATTACCAAAAAAGTGCTTGCAAGCAGAGATGCTTTTAACCCCATAGTATTTGCTGACTAAATTATATCTTCTAGCTGTGCTTTGTAATATATAAGATTTCTTATTTAATTAGCATCTTAATTTTTTTTTTAATATTTATTGTTCAGAGGCCGCTTAGAGCCAGGCTTCCATGCTTCTGTGCCAGGATGTGAAATGGTGAGGTGGGCTGCTCTCTGCTTCTTGCATGTTGGTGTGTCCCTCTGAAAATGTTAGAGACACCCCTCCTGTAATTTAGCTACTACTAGAATGAAATTTTCATCATGTGTGGAAATCAGGAAATTAAAACCTTTTTTAATGGAATGAGTGGTGTGTATATATGATGTGATATGTGTGAGCAGCCTTTATGCTCTCCATGGAAACTGTAGTTTTGGGCAGAGTTGAGGGTTCATAAGGATAGGAGATGCAGAGGGTAGCTGCTTGCTGGTGAGGCTGACCTGCAGCTCGGTAGCCACACAGTATTGGCACCGCTCTCTTGTTCTGCTGTTGATGCTGCAGAGGAGGGTAGCAAGTGAGCAAAAGTACTGTGTCTGGGAGGGCCCTACACCCCTCCTGGTTGCCTGGACCTGGCCGTAAGTTTCCATGTTGGAGCTGGCCATGTGTGGATGGGCAGCAGCTGCTATGCACAGGCTGTGTCCTGGGCTGCCCCACTTTACCGTTCTGCTGGCAGATCCAGCTCCTGGTGGTGTCTGCTGTAGTGCTGTAGTGATATGTGCCTCCTGACACAGGCAGCACTTGTGGCCCCTTTGCTTATATGCTGACCTATTTAACCTTATACAGCAGAGCTACTTTGATTTTGATTGTTTTATTGAGGGGGGAGCTCTGGGGCGTTGGAACATGGACATTAATTTTGTAGGAGAAAATCAAAGTGCATGGTTCTTTCCCTTCCTGAATAAGGAGTATGCACATAATTTAGAATATGTGCTCTAATTTTCAATGTGCTGTTGGCGGTCTCACTAGCAATGGGAAGGTAGCAACTTCTTCAATTTTCTTGTGCTTAACTCCAGAAACTGTGATGTGGGTGGGGTTTCACTTACCCATCAGTGACTTTTCAAACTACGCAGTTAGATAAGACTGAAGCAACTTGCTATAAATGTGGTGACTTGTTAGACTGCATTTATTGTGCAAATGAGCTTGCATCCTGCAAGATCAGCAGAAATGCTTAGTGTTTGCCTGGATGGAAATGAATTAAAATTTGGTGACTGAAATTAAAGGAATGGATTTGTTGCCCATTGTGTTGTATGGATCTGCCTTTCAGTTCCCGCAGTGGGAACTAGTGCAATTGCAAATGTTTTTTTGGCATATGTGAGTTTCAAGTTGGTGCTAAGTTCTGGCATCTGTAGCTTTCTTAGATTTTTACTGCCCTTTAATATGTGTTAAATGTATTTGGAGCAGCTAACAGGAGTACTAATAATCCAAAAATATACTGTTGTTGTGGTGGTGGTGTAGGCTCATTTGCTTGTAGCTTGTATTGCTTAAAACTGATTTAAGCTAATCTGCTAATTTGATTCTAATTGTTAGAATTAAAAAAAAAAAAGTACCAGTGCCATACATATCTTGGATATATATCCAGATTTGAATTTTGATTGCCAAAAGCATACTTACAGACTGAGAGATCTTTAGTGTTTGCCAACTAAATTATATCTTATAGCAATGCTTTGCAATATATAGAAACTCCTAATTAGATATTCAAAAAATGAAGATGCTGTTATTCAGACATGCTTCATGGCAGGCCTCCGCAGTTCTCCCCTGTCAGGATGTGAAAGGATTATGTGCTCTGTGCTCCTGCTCACTGTTAATGTGTTGATTTCTCTTTCCAAAAATATTCTCTTCAAATGTGAACGTTCAAATTAAATGTAATTATTTGCCACCCCCCAAGCCCCTTCTTCCAGAAAACCTGGCTCTCTGAAGGCATCGTGGTGGTGCTCTTAGGGAAGAGGAATTATACCTGCTGCTGTTACGCCTGGAAAAGCGCAATTAGCAGGTGTAATTTGTAACTGTTCGGTTAGTCCCTCTCTTCTTTCCTTGTTCCTTCACACCCTTCCCCTGCAGGACTGCCCTATGAAGCTCCAGCATCCGAGCACTGTGGGGCTGACGGCTGCTCCCAGCTGCCCCTAGCAGCCGTCCTCTCACATGCAAGCATTGGAGGAGGCGTGGGGAGGTGTGAGCAGGAGGCTTTTTGGGAAAGCCTGGAGCCTTCGTTCTGCCTCGGTGCTGGCAGGGTGCTGCTGTGCAGATTTCAGTGAGCTGTGACTCGGCAGCTGCCTCGTGCAGGAGCTGAGCCTGCCAGCAGAGTCCTGCTGAAATGCTTCTGTTTCCAGGTGCATTTGTGGGTACTTTTCTGCTTGCTGCTCAGGTGTGAAGAGGAGGTCAAGGAAAGGAATCACATTTCCTCTTTGCAGTTACCGGAGAAGTTTGTAGTGATTCACTAAATAGATTCCTCACTACTTAAATCCGTTAAGGCAAATCCCTTGGCCTCTCTGGAGGATACTGTGCTGCTGGCTTTATTCCTCAGTAACGTCTTTCAATGCTCTGGAGGTTCAGGTGAGGAAAGCAGTGCCTGTGCTAAAGTGAAAGATTAAACTGGAAGAGAGTAGGTTTATATTAGATATTAGGAAGAAATTCTTTACTGTGACGGTGATGAGACACTGGCACAGGTTGCCCAGAGAAGCTGTGGATGACCCATCCCTGGCAGTGTTCAAGGCCAGGTTGGATGGGGTTTTGAGCAGCCTGCTCTAGTGGAAGATGCTGCCTGTGGTGGTGGAGTTGGAGCGTGATGGTCTGTAAGGTCCCTTCCAACCCAAACCATTCTGTGATTCCATGACTATGAAATGTTGTTGCCAGATAAATGTTTATTGATTAGATTCATTATTATTACTACTAGTTTTTTTAGATTCGTTATTATTACTACTGTTTTTCTTTGAATGAACTTTGTGGTGATGTTAAGGAAGGTTGAGTTGCCAGAGCCAGGTCAGGCTGCTAAAGTATTTGCAGTTGCTCTTTGCCTGTTGACACTGCTACACTTGTCTTGCTTCAGCTCTGACTCTTTGAGCTGAGCTCTGCTCAGCAGACAGGTCTGCAGCTCAAACCAGAGGGTATTTGAAATTCAGGATGAGGATGCAGCCTCACATGTGATCTGATCAAATTGTCTCATATAATTTAGACACAAATAAAAATGCACTATATATTTTTATCTAACTAGATATATTTAGATCTTGATTAATATTGAGAAATCTATAGTGAAGGAAGCAATAGCAAAAAAAAGTGTTCCTTTTTTTTGTTAGATGTGAAAACCCAGAGTGTGGCTGCATGTTTAACTCAGAGCAGCTTTACTTTTTCACAACTATTATAATATCATTGAGATGGAAATTAAGGCAGAGCAGGAAGGCAGTTCAGCATTTTAAATGCAGGTATCACGGAGTTTGTAAACCTCAGAGTTGGATGGATAGGGTTGAACCAGGAGCTTTCACTTTTGGGTCAAGTTGGGGGATTAATTTTTTTACCTTATTTCCCCTTTTTTCTTGATGAATATACACAGCCTCCAATTAAAACTGTGGTGTCAGAGCTGTATAGCTGAGGGTTTACCTTTACTGCAAGGGCTGAATGTCTCTCCCAACACTGTGTGAGTATATGTTCTAGCTGGTGGAGTTTTAGTGCTGATCTAGGGTCTGGTCCCTAGTACTTTTGGTGTGTTGTGTCCTCCTTATATACAAGTGTAGTAAATCCAGTAAATGCCTTCTTGAAATACAAACAAGGGTAGGAGTTTAAAGCAGAATTTTAAAGTGCAGCCTGTTGCAATTGATTTTGGGAAAATCAAGAGATACTATCTTAATGCCGGCTTTTCCATGCTTGTTAGGAAACTTGAGTCACTCTTGAATAATCCAGTTTGTTCAGTCTATGAAAACCTGATACTGCACTCTTGCCATTTTCTTCTTTACAATTCTGTGGCAATGACATAGTAATAAGCATTAAAAGGAGAAACCATAATCTTCTCTGCTTGCAGCCAAAGCCAACGCTAGTCATCCCCTGATGCTATGAAGTCATTCTTTGCTTTGAGGTTTCTTAGTAAAACTGTGTTCCAAACATCTGCTCTGGGTGAGCAGTAGAGGCATTAGTGAAGGTGTCCCGGTGCTCTCCCACTGCCTCCGACCCCTCTTCAGAGCATCTTCCTGTGGCCAAGGACTTTGCAAAGTCCACACCATCCCTTGACAGAGATCCCTCCTTCCCCTTTCTGGAGCTCTGGAACAAAAATGAAGATGTAAATGAATTTGCAGTGATTGCACAACTTGGTTATGCAACAAGGCTGACGTGGTAGCATATACATATGTAGAAAACGCCTTTTTGAAGAGATGACATTAAGCACAGTTTCACCACCTTCTCCCCGAAGATGAGGGCAACTGTTACTGGCTTCACCCCCTGCTTGGTTAACCTGCATATTAAAACACACCAAATACTCCGCTTCTGTTGACTGAGGAGCAGAAAAATAGATCAGTTCTTTTGGACTGTTTATATGGGAAGGAGTTTTTTAGCTTGGGGCCCAGAGTCCAGGCAATTACAGTGGTCAGTCCTGGAGCAGTATCCTGCACTGTAATGAGTTTTTTACTGTCAGCATAATCTGAACCACCTAAGTGTGTGTTTTGTTTCTCTTTTTCAAATGAGTGATGTTGTTTCAGTTGGAGGCAACCTGTGCTAGTCCCAACAGGTGAGTGAGTGAGTGCTTAGTATTCCCTGCATATGGAAACCCAAGTTTTTACTTCCTGTGGTTTTTAATTTCTCTGGAAGAAGACATGGAGGACAGCTGACTCCTGTCTTTTGTGTGAAGCAGGGGGACTGATAGTATAGTGCTCTAACCGAGTTTTTGAGGCAGGCTGCTTGGTAGGGCTGCCCTGACACTAAATGTGATGCAGACCGTAGTTTTGTCACTTCCCTGTTAAGTTACTCTGGGTGTCGTGTGGGCTGATGGGCATAATTATTGATGTCTTGGGGCAGAGGCAGACTTCCCGAGGTCCCTTCCATGTTTTCAAATGAGCAGATTTGCATTCAGCTACTGGGCACTTGGAAAGTTGTTCCCCTACCTAAGATGTGCAGTCTCTTGAAACTTAATCTATCCCATCTCACCAGATATGGCTGGGGCCATGGTTAGCATCATGTTCTGTGGCTCTTGGCCTGACTGTGGCTGGTACATTTTCACTTAGGTGTGGGAAAACAAACCTTTTTGTCCTGCAGTTGCTTCTCTTGCTTCTGTGTTAATTCCTGATAGGTAGAACAAATAAGTGGTGTTGTCTTTATGTGTAGTGCGTATTGCTGATTGAAAGGAAAATTTGCAAAGTAAGCAAGAAGACTGACCTGATGACTCCTCATGACAACTGCCTACTTTCAGTTAACATTCAGAATATTTTTATCCTAGTTTACTCCTTAGAGGCTAATAGAGTGCTGCTAGAGTAATTTTCAGATGAATCATGCCATCTGCCATGCGTGCTTTGCTGTTTCAGCAGTAGGGGAGGAGAGGGAATATATACATACAGTGGTCTGAAATGGTATGTTTGCATTCTCTGTAAAACTAATTTAGGTTTCAGAGTTGGTTTTTTGTGTTTGTTTTATTTTTTTTTTTTTATTTATTTTTTTTGGTTTGGTTTTGTTTTGTTTTGTTTGTTAATTTTTTTACCAGGCATTCTATATTTCTTGCTTTAGTTACCAGTTTAACATGGGACTCTAAGTACTGCTACTGCTTTCTTGGGTGGTCAGTGCCAAACTTTGCAGAAGCACACTGGACATGCTAGATCTGACTTACTAGTGAGTTGAAGTGATTAATTGCAAAGTCCTTTTTTGACATCGCAGTTCAAATGTCGATCCTTTGGGCTATCAAACCGAGCAAGCTATAATTTGCACCCCCCCCAAAAATCAAAATGATAATAAAACATTCTCAGAGAGATAAAACTGGGGGGTGTAGCCTGGCAGTATAGAGGGAGAGGTCACTTGTGGAATGAGTTCTGTGGGGCTGATGTTCAAGACTTGTTATTCTAAGAGGTGTCCTGAGCCACGGGAGGAGTGTCCCCAGCATGCAGCCATCCCACCTGTGGGGAAAATGCAAACTGGCGTTTGAAACCAAAAATTCATAACCACATTGGAGCACTGGACACATCATGTCCCATCTTGTGTTTTGTCCAGAAGCAATTATCTGGGAGACTAGCCAATCTGTTAGTAAGGTTCATGGATTTGAATTTGGGTTTGGAGAGGACTGGAATCATAATATCAAGGACTTTGTATGTCAACCCTATTCCATCTTTGAGAATCAAGCTATGATATTAGATAATGCTTTAATTATTACCAGGCAGAGTAAATTCTTCTGTTCTAAGACATTAAAAATCTTCCCTTGCTGCCTGTCTCAAACATCTAATTTTCTCACAAAATGATTTGGCTGATGAACTGTTTGCACTGAAAAGTACTAATAGATTGTGTGCTTTGTTCATGTCTTTAAGCTTTTTACAATAATTTTAACTCTTGTGCTTGATTTTGGTGCCCTGACAACTGTATTTAAAGAAACTGAGAGCAGAATATTGAAATGTGGAGCAATTAAACTGTTTTCCTCCCTTTTCATGCATTTCACCCCCACCCCTCAAGGGAATGGTGTATCTGGTAAACGCCACTTAATCATGTGAGGTCATTTGAAGGCCTGAGCAATAGCGTGCTCTCTTTTTGAGGCAAGAAAGACAGTTTTTAAATGCCAGGAATTAAAAGCAAGGATTGCTTGCCTGTGGAAGGGAGTTGTTGCACCAGATATCGAGCTGACATGCAAGCAGATCCCTGCTACCCTTAGACGAGGATTAGTTTATGCCCTGAAGCAAATGGATTATTAACTCTTGTAATTTTATTTTAGCATGTTTAACAACAGATACAGTTGCTTATAAAACCCATTTAATCCTTTTTTAATCACTGCAAGTCATTTTTCCAGCAGTTATCCTGCGGCCATGGGTTCCAATGGTTAGTTATTTACTGAGCAAAACGTAGCGTTTATCTCTTTGCCGGTGTATTTTTTAAGTCATTCTTTAATGCCTTGGATTTGAGTTTAAAAAAAAAAAAAAGGAAAAAAAGTTGGGCCTCTACTTCTGCTGCCTTTTCCTTCAGCTGGCGTTGGTATCTCCCTCAGCCTTCTCATTCGAGCAGAACTTGGACAGCCAGGAACTCTCTTAGGAGGTGAGCAAATCTACAACATGATCATTACTGCTCATGCTTTTGTAATAATCTTTTTTTACAGCTATACCAATTATAATTGGAAGATTTGGCAACTGATTAGTCCCACTAATAATTGGTGCGCCCGATACAGCGTTCCCCAACTCTTCAAATACCTGCAGCAGCCCTTTCTTTTGCTCTTTACTTTTTGGACACTCTCTGCTACATCCTCAATTTCCCTTCAGTTTTCCCTGACCACTGCTGTTGCTGAAGTGAAACACCAGCAGATTATCCCAGCAGATTTTTATTAGCTTGGGCTTTGCTCTGCACCTCAAGGCATTTATTGATAAATAGCGGCCTTGTATTATGGGATGTATAAACAAGGGCATGTGACTGCCCTCTGCATTGGATTTGAGAACATAGGAAATAGCAGTGGTGATGGTGGTGGCGTCATGATGCTCTTATAGGAGGCAGTGCCGTTTCTTAGGGCTAAGGGAACCATGGGGAAAGGCTGGCAAGATTTCAGGCGTGCAGGAGGTTCTTCATGTGTGAAATAAAAGCTGTCAACATCAAAAACTGTATAGCCGGGAAGAAATATTTCCATTTTCAAAGATGATGAGAGCAAGAACATTGTTGGCAGAAGTAGAAAAGGGGCACCAGGGGAGGTGGAGGCCTGAATGGCTCTCCTAAGGCAGACAGATGAAAGCTGTTGGTGCTTAGAGGGGTTGGTGGGAGCAGAGGAAGAGAATAACCCACCGTAGTTATTGGCACCATTGCTTGATCTTTCGCCCTTGTTTCCTGTCTACTCCTGGGGCAAGAGCTGGTTTTTCTTGTGCTTTTCATTGCTCGCCAGCTGCCATGCCGTGCTGTGCAGGTGCCCAGCAGATGAACTGATGCTGCAACTTGTCCTTCAGTAACCAGGCTAAAGGGAAAGCCCACTAAACCTCTTAATTTTCAGATTATCTTCTAGGGTGAGACAGAAGTAAGAGATAATTGACACAGGTCAGGTGCCATTAGCTAGGCATGATGTATAAAAGTAGCAGCAAACGACGGATGTATGAAATACAACTCACACCAGGGTCTTCAGGCCTTTTACATTAGCCTACCTGGTAGCCAGGGCAGTGCTGTGGCTGTGGAGATTTCTTCTGAGGTTGAAGTTTCCAAACTGTTCCAGTTGTTCTGCTGAACAACAGGGTTTAGTAACGCACCAGCTGAACGTGCAGCTGTGGCCCAGGGTGGTGCTTTGTTTTCGTGAGCCAGCTCTTGGGTCAGCATCCCTGTGGTGGCCCAGTGTCCCTGCCTAATGGCAGCACACAAGGCAGGGGACATGGGCATGAGAGACTTTACTGTACTGTCCTCTACAAAATTTTGGAGTGACTGACCTGAGTCCTATTTCCCTTCCCTGCTGGAGGCCAAGAAAAATGGAAAGGAAAATTTTGCTCTTCTGGTGTACGTATGTTTGGATACACGTGAATGGCCCATCTGCTCAGAAACAGGGGTGGGAAGCCTTAAGCGTTTTCAGGTTTTTTGCTCAGTCCTGGCCATTGTGCTGGGACCTTTCAGCATCTTGCAAAAATCTCTCCTCTCCATGCCAGCCACTGGGATGCAACGTAGCAATGTTGCCTTGCATGTGGGGTAATTTTGTGTTCTGTCTAGTGCATGTCTGAAATGACGGTGCATATCGCAGAAACATGGAATTGTTTAGGTTGGAAAAAACCTTTGTGTATATGTATACAAGCCACTTTCCAGCAGTGTAAAAAATTAGGAACGAGAATGAGACAGAGGTAACGTTTATATCTTTCTGACTGTAGGAGATTTGCCTCTTGGCTCTGATTAAGCCAGTGTTTAGCCTGTGAAGATAATTTTTTTTCCTCTAACGTTGGGAGATCTGCTATTACAAGCAATTTTGCCATCAGGGCTGGATGGCACAAAGTGAATACCTGACTGAATTGAAATAATTTGATTAGTCTGTCTTTTGCTGGGAGAATCCCTTGCTCAGGCCTATCCCAGGGATAAATGAATCATGCAGAGCAGAAATTGAAATTGCCAACAAAGACTTTAAGTTTGTTGCTGGTAAGTGACTGTTAAATGAGCTTTGCTCTAGGACATGTGCCTTTTCAAAGAACTGTAGCATAGTCTGTAACACGGACTGAATTATACTGAAATGTTATACTTCCTTCCAAATTTAAGGGAAAAACCCAGAGGGTAGAATATGCTTTTATTGTCAGAAACTTCTGACCAAGTTCATTGCTAGTGCTGCTGATCTGCTTAAGTACCACTTACACTGGATTTTATTACATGAGGAATAGAAATAGAGTAGCAAAACATATCTGCGCTGAATGTTTCCTCTCCCCATTAACACCTGTTTTCCCCTGCCATGTAAATCTTGTGTTAATGTTCACGCAGTTTGCACCAATTAAAAACCCAGATCTTGCTTACTGTTTAAGATTTGACTTTTCATTTTGTACTGGCAACCGAAAGGTCATGTGTATAACTGCTGTGGAAGCCAGTTGTGTGAGAGTCCAGTAAGGTTCTGAGGTTCCTCTGCAGCATTGAAGCTTTAAAGTAGGAAATAGAGGTTTCTCCTTTGCCCCTGACTGAATAGCTGGTGTGGACACCACAGTCCTCTTCTGAACAACATGTGAGGTTGCCTGCAGGTTTCTTCCTAACTGTAAGGTTAATAGTTGCCTTTATTTATGTTCAGTGGTTCCTATCCATTTGTTGATTTTGTGATTGAAAGTACTTGTTGGTGTTACCCAAGGAAAGCCCTTGGGTGACTGAAGAAGGGGAAGAAGATAGGTGGATATGAAGAGGGTTACGTAGTCTGCTTTTAGCTTAGGAGGCTGGTCTGTTTGGGATTGGTAGTCAGAAGGAGAATGGGTTCCTGTTCTAAATGTTCACAAGGAGAAACTTCATCAGGCACAGTGAATAACTCTCAAGAAAGGAGACAGCCCTTGTGCACATCCCTAGAGTTCCTTTTAGACTCATATTAGGAGACACCATGAGTTTAGGTGTAGTCCTGAGTGCATGGGACTAAGATGGTATCTCAGGCCATGTTGTTTCCAGCTCATGCGAAGACTTTGCATTTTGACTCCATGGGGGACTGGCCCAGTTTGCCATGGCGTGCAAACATTGAAACATCTGGGTTTCTCTCTGTACAGGCTACAGTTTGACAAACCGATTTGGAAACCAAGCTCTGGACATCTTCTTGCTCATACCACAGTGGCCACTAAAAGACTGGGAAGAAGGTTTTGTAAGAAGGATTAAAAAGCAAGTATCTTCTAGTCACTAGGGAAATCATGGGTTTCACTTCTGGTTGCAACAGTCTGCTCTTCCAAGGAGGTAGAAAGGTGACGGTCATACACGGGGTTTAACCCACACCTAACTCCCTGCTTGCCAGCACTGTGAAGTCCGGTCTCTTCAAGACTGAGCACAACCCCACAATTCACACACAGCATAGGTGTGGGTTTTTTCAAATAGATAGCATACCTTCCATGCCTATGGAACCCAAGAGGGTTCTCACCCTTTCCCATTTTGAGAGCAAGACCAGGGATACACAGCAGTATGCCATGTGTCCCAGTTCCGTGTGGTGAAGTATGTTCTTTGAGCCAGAGATTGTCATGACATCCATCAGTCTTGGGCTTGCCAACACACGGGACAGATGTAAGGTGTATTTGAACTGCAACGTTTGTACTGTCTGTAAAGTCTGATATGGAAACAAAAGCTATAACTTGCTGGTAAACTCAGAGGGTTGCAGAGAAATTTTCTCATATTTTGGAGTAGAACAGTTTTGAAAATCAAAGCAAACAAATGTGTTTTGGTTGTGGTGTTTATAAGAAAAGGCAAGAGAGGAAATGAGAAGTCTTTGAAATGTGAGTTAAATCGCGAGTGCCATGAGTTGTTGTGTTTTTCTGCTTTTTTGCTTTGTAAAATCCTACTTTCTTTTGCTGAGGCTTAGTTAGGAAAGTTTTGCTTTCTAAAGAGAAGACAATGTGTCTCACAAAGAAAAGGAATATCTTGAAGGTAGGCAATCTGCTACGTAATGGAGGGTTTGTTTTGGAGAAAAACTGCAACCGTAAGACCTTATAGGTTTCCTATCAGTTCAAAAAAGCAATCTTTACCTGCAAGCATCAACTCTTCACTAACATTGTAAATGCAGATGGCAATAAAAGAAAAAGATACAGAATTAAATGAGTGTTACAAACAATGAGGAAGATAACTTGTTATGAATGGTATTTAAGAAAATAAACATTCCCATTCATAAATTAAAGTAATGAAGAGTTAAAGGAGAAGCTTGTGTAATTCAAGGCTTGTGTGCTTTTCCCAACTTTGTTGTTCAGTACAAGATATGACAACTGTCTGCAAGTCTTGTCTCTAGATACATGTATTCTTTTCTGTGATCTTTGGGTCAGAAGGAAGAGGGTTTTTTTCTCTTACTGGTATAGAATAGAAAAGAGCAGACTTCTGCTTTCAGAAGCAGTGCTGTGTAATATCACTGAACAGATCTGTTCACATCACAAGCCAAAATGGAAATAAATTTAAAAAAAAAGTCCAGAAGCTTAAAATGAAACATTCTTCCTGTATTTTTCAGGGTTGAAGTCCAAAGTGTGAAAGGGATTAAAAATTCTAAATGTATCTGGGGGATATTTATAAATCCTAATTTCTTGCCATTTCAAATGATGGGTGTTTTGTTCTTCTTTGTAGTGTGGTCATTGAAGTTGTTTGATTTGTAACACTTTTTTGAAGTGTAGCTCTAATGTCAGATGTGGCCCAAAAAATATGGAAACTTTACTAAGTTTAGAAAAAACCTTTAATGAGTCACAAGGTAGTAATGAATCCACCTCTGTGCTCATCACTGGAATATTCATTATTACGAATGTCATAAAACATAATTAAAAAAAAAAGGGTTCTGTTCAAGAGTTAAGTAACCACGCTTGGGATCTCCTGTTCATGGTGGACCTCCACAAGGGATGTTGTTTAGGAGGGGCTTAAGGATGTTGTGGAGTTTGGGGGCCTTTCACTGGGGGCTTGCAGAAATTGGGGGCTGCTAAAGATAAAGGAGTGAAAGTAGCGAAGTTGGAGAGGGTGTCCAGATTGTGGGGTTGAGGTTATGCCCATGGGAAGCTGTGGGGGACATGGTGATGGGGGGTGTGATGTGGGTAAATCTGGAAGAAGCTATGACATGGTTTGTTGTGCTTGCATAGCTTTAGAGTATCAACCTTTCACACAGCAGTATTTTCACTTATTTTGACATGCATTTCTATTGAAGGCAACCGAGAGGAGCAATTCCAAGCAAAGGCAACCTTGAACGTATTGGGAACCTTCAAAACGTCATCTAAAGCCTAGGAAGAGGCCCAAGAGGGGAGGAGGTTTGGCATCCTCACTGGTGGTGGTGGGGCAGCTGAGGAGGAGCACAGGGCAGAGGAGAGGGCTGGAGCAGCGTGGGGGCTGGTGGTGGAACCGGGAGCTGAATCTGGGACCATGAGTCAAAGTCCCATGACTCCATTGCGAGACCATTAGCCCTTTTAAGTAGCTGCCAAGAATTAGGGTTGATGGATAGCACCAGAACAGAACTCAAATTATTCAGGGTTTTCAGCTAGAAAACAGCATGGGGTGGAAACCAACACTACAGTGTGTCTCACAGTCAGATTCTGGCCAAACGTGCATAGGATGAAAATGCCTGTCCTCTAGCTCTGAGTCCTGGCCACTGTTACCCACAGGATCTTGAGGTTTTAAAGGTCATGATAAATTTGAGTTACCAAAGCATGTATAAGAAGCTGCAGAAAGGGTATGCAAGAGAAGGACATTGTCAATGTATTCATTTAAACTGTACATTTAAAAAACTTGCAGTCAAGAGACAATGTTTCAAAAGTGACTTTGTACTTTAATCTGCATTTTTGGTACAATATTGGTAATAAATAACTTAGCAGTTATTGATTACCAGTTTATTAGCAGTAGCGCTCTGGGAATTAACATTTGGTTTTCATACACCAGTCTAAATTCTTGATTTATAACTTGTTATTCTACATATAATGCAAAAAGATGTCAGGATTTTTTTTCCTACCATGAAATATTGGAGAAATTTTATATTCTTAGCGCATGTTATTTTAATTCAAAGAATTTTGTATTCTTTGTATGTCTAATGTCAATTACTGTGTCTTTTGAATATGCAGAGTCATAGAAATTGCAATCCTTTCAAACAGATATTTCCCTGGAAACAGCCACGGCTGTCTTTGTGATATTCACCTCAGATTTTTTCCTTTATAATTTGTATTTTCTACTATTTTAGGTATTTTTATTTATTTTCTGAAAAGAGATGTTGTTTAAGATTTTTATATATAACTTGCTTATATATTTTTCTATATTGGTCTGTTTTTTCTATATTATTCTGTTGTTTTAAGTGTTCTATGTATGTAGGCCACTCTCTGTGTAAAAAAATACATGTGCTCCAAATTTGAGCTTGAAATAGTCATCATAATGTGTCTGTACATTTTGGCTAAGTCCATAAAATAATGATGCTTATTTTCTTCTGCTTGTTACTGTTCTTTTAGTTTACAAAAGATGTAAGGACTGATTGCAGTACTTACTTACAGTACTCCAGCTATTATATATTTCTGTGTTAGTAAAAGGATGAGTATTTTTGGGGTACTGGTGTTTCATGGGTCTCTTAGTAGCTTTCAAGGGGACATTTTGTGTGGTTTGTGTGTAGTGTTGGGGCAGACCTGAGAGAAGTAGGGCCCTGTTTGCTTGCTGGCAATGCAAGAAGCAAGAGATAGCAGTTTTCCTCTGGAGTTTACAGCTTGAGGTCCTGAGCTGCAAACACATGACTTGAGTTGTAAGCATGTTGTGAACACTGGGATGTGATTAAAGACAGCTTTTTGGGAGAAAGAGTGCCATCAAGGTTAGAGTCTGGACCTTTACCTCAGCTCAGGCAACCTGTTGTTTACAGGAGCAAAGTGGTGGAATCACTTTGGCAAAGAACCTGTTTGTCACAACTTTCATATTCTTTGGCTGTTTGTGCAGTATTTTTTCTTCTGTATTTTTTCCTAAGGTATTGTTTTTGCAGACCTTATTGAAAACATGCTGTTTTTTCTTTTCTAATTTGATTGTAATAAGGGCTTTGTTAATCAAAAATAAGTGCAATAAGGCAGAATGACTTGGTTATTTTTACATTTTCCTGTTTAAAAAAAAAGCCTCAGTAAGCGAGCCACAATGAGCCGTGATGTATTTCCTCCATCAGGATGGAGAATAAGCCATTTATTATTTCAGCTCTGACTCACAGTGAACCTGCTGACACTGAGACATTTTATAATCATAAGGAACAGGTTAGGGCAGTAACTTGGACGCCAGGCTGGGGATTACCTACTTATTACAGTGTTTTACAACCTGGATACTTTAGGTTTTCTGGCAGAATGTCCTAAACCTCACACTAAACACCACGTTGTTATTGTACAATTACTGCTTGCAGGTCTTGCTGTAGGTGGTGCCAGCTAGACAGATGCCTTCATTATAATTATCTCTTTTACTATATATAAAGATTTCATCCCTTTAATCCATGTAAAATTTACTGCTCTTGAAAGTGACACTAATAGTTATACTTCTTGCCCTTCCTCCTTGTCCTGTGTTGTTCCCAAACTGACCAGGGCTAGGCTTGCTCAATCCAGAAGTGGGAGATTTCCAAGGAGAACCCGGATTCTGCGGGAAGTGGCGCTGATGACTCAGTAGACGGTGCTGGTGGTCATTGCATAGTCCCCCGACACAGTTTGTGAGAACAGCAGTGCTAACTCCAGTGTCCTGGCCAAACTCCAGCTGAATAATTACTTTCTGCCTGCCTTGAATTCCTCTGCAGCTTCAGCTGGAGAAGTTGAGCTTCGTTTCCCTTCTTGTAAACAATCCTGTAGTGTTGAAGTGGAGCCGCTACTTTATCGCACCTTAGAGGTAACTGTATTTTGCCATCGGGTGAGTGGCTTTATCCTTGCACTTGAGTGTAGCCTGAGAAATGCTTGGGTGCATTTGTGGATGCTAAGTCCTGGTTTTTCATTCTTTCTTGAAAGTGTCTATCTCACTGTGTTTGATGCTTGTGTAAATAACTTCAAACTATATGGCCTGGGAATAAAAGTAACCAGAATTCGAGTGTTTGACTGGCCAAGCCAACTCCTAAAATGCTCCTTTTACTACGATGTGTGTGACATCATCTTGTACTCTACTTCTCCATTAACAGCCTATTTATTGCATTTACTGATAATGAGGGCATCTGTGAAATTCACATCCCTGTGATAGCTAAATGTTGAAAGATGACTGGGAAAGGAATAAAGATCCTCATTAGTAGATGAGCTAAGACTCCTCCCATGTAGCTATTTAAGCTCATTAGGTGGTCTCTTGCTCTTTGATAAGCATCACAGTGGGCAACCTGGGGCTGGGTGTCTCTAGTCTACTCAATTACAGACATTCAGAGTAGATGAGAGAAGTAGGAATGTAGGTCAGAAAATCATGTCTACTTTGAGAATGTCTTCAAAAATAAGAGTGTAGCCAGTGCTCTTCTCTGGGCATTGGTAGGAAGGAAGGAAGGTTTGCTCAATGAGAGGGTCCAGTCCTGCATGCAGGTGGGTGCTGTAACTCCTTCCACATACAGGAGCTCTGCCAATATTTCATTACTCTTTCCTCTAACAGCAGAGGCTTGAGGTCTGGTGCCTCTGAGAGAGGAAGTGACTGGTGATTCTGTGGGTTGGTTTTTGCTGGTCATTTGGTTTAATCTGATATCTGACTATATGTTCCCTGAGATGCACAGCTGAGAGACCCTTGCACTGACCTGTTTTTTGTCAAAAAACAAATGGAGTGTGATTCAGATGTGCCCTTCCACTTTTAGCACATGCAAAAGTTACTTGCAAAAGACAAACTGCGGGTAGAATGGCTGAAGATCCTGGCCCTTGATTTTATGTGGAGACTTAATCTGCATAAGAGCTTGAATTGCTTTTCTATGAGGAAGATGGAGAAGTTAACCTCAGAGTTCAGTTTATGCTGAGGTTTGCTGTTGAGTTCATCTCACAGAGATTGTATAATCTTTTGGTTGCCAGATACTCAGTACAGGTTTGAGTACAAATACTAAATCAAGATTCAATAAGTTTTCCTGTGCATAATAAAAGCTGACTTTTTGCCATTTATTCTCCTGAAGAAGTTAGGCTTTGCATGACCCCCTCTTAAATTGGCCTTTATTTGCATATTCCCACCTTCTCTTGATGAGGGGACTACTTATCATTGTCTTCTTGAAGACTTCTTAACAGAACTCTGTCATTAGCCATCAAATCTTCTATTCAACACATATTTTACTGTTTTGTCTCTTTTCTCCCCAGTTGCTCAGAAAGTACACCAGTGTTGCAGCATTGCTGTCTTGCAGTATTGGATATATGCAAAATCTGGTATTTATTGGGAGTCTCAATAATTTCTTGCTTAACCAATGCAGTTTGCCCACTCAGCTGTGCAGTGATTTGAGCAAGGGATCACAAAAACTGCTTGGTGTGTCTCCATAGCAAATTTTCCTGTGTGTTTTGTTTTAAAATCGTCTTTATGGAGTATGTGGTACTTAATGCGTTATCAAAATCAGGATGCAAGAAAGCACATGGTTTAAAACTTAGCAGAGAGGGTCTGATAGCTTCAGGCTCCTTGGCAATGGCAAGATCGGAGTATAACAGTTCATCATAGGAGCCCAGGAACTTTCACTACCTGTGCTGAAGCTCCAGTGTGTGTAAGAGTAATATTTCCATATTTGCATGTAGGAGAAACTAAAGTAGGCAACCGATGCAGTTCTCCCTAAATTGTCCAAGTATCCAAAATTGTACCTGTTTTCTGTAGGCTTGTCAGCTACCACTGCCACGGGTCTGCACAGGTCTTCCAAGATGCACAGGAAATACTAGATTCTAGGCTAAAATACTGGCATATATAATCTAAAAAGTCACAGTATGGGAAAATGATGTACAAAGCATACAAAGGTGATGTCAGTTCAAGGGAGAATTTGTGTTATTAACCCTTTATTTATCATATGGACTATGCTGGTAATGTCATTTACTTTAACAATTATATATATATATGTATTTTTTTTAATTTGCCCTGAACTTGAACTTGTGTTGAAGGGAAAGTTGGAAAGCAGAGGTTTTGAACAGAGTTTGATTATGCTGTTTGAGGAACCAGAGAGCTTCTCCCAGAACAGGATTAACGCGTGTTGGGAGATAGAGTTTGTAGTTGGTAGGCGCTTTCACTGGGATCATGTGACTGTGTAAATAGGAAGAGCTGCCTGATAATTTGGAATAAGACATTACCTTTGTATGTGTATCAACAAAGAAAGTATAAGTAGCTGTTCCTTGGGAGTTACAAGGTGGCTTTTTTAAGTAAGATCACTGTGTTGTCAAAATACATTCTCTGCTGTTGTTACTTGGTCTGGATGTGGCACTGCATTCGGTGTTTGTTGCCACAAGGATTTTTCTAGGCAAACCAGGTATCCAGCTGAGAGACTTTTCTGCTTGATACTTTCCTTTAAACTTCAAAAGACTCATGCAAATAATTATTTATGAAATAGCTAAGATGTTATTGCACATGTTTTGGGAGAAAAAGTGATGAAATAAGAATGAGTGTTGCAGGACTAAATTCTAGGTACTTAAATCCAGGTTAGTAAAGAAACATATAGTGGTTTCATCTCCCCTTAAATGCACAGTGATGGATAATTAACATCTTTGTAATCATAAAACAGGAATGTACAGGTGATTAACTCTACTTTACGTATGCCAAGCATCTTTCTACTACAGTTATTTAGTATTATTAGCTTCACACTTAATATCAAACATTGCTTTAAGGCTAAGAATGAATTACTATCAATTTATCAAGCTGGGTTTGTATTAAGCTCAAGTATATGTGCCTCCATCATCATTTGCCTTATGATAAGAATTTTTGTTGAGAAACTCTAGATGGATATATGTGTATATTTTACTGTATATTTCTGAGGAAAACTTGGGAACATTCACAGTAAAAATTTGAATTTATCCTCTAAGAACAAGTATTTATTATTGGACGACTTCTGAATGTGTTCTACATAAACACTGAACAAATTCTGTGAGAAGTATTTTCCTAGAGCCTATTTGTGGTAGTTATCCCAAATATTTAATAGGAAGGGTCTTTCTAGGAAGCATGTTATTTAATTAAAAAGATTATGGTGAGCTCATGTAGCAAAGAAAACCCATAACATAGCACATCATAAACTGTGGTGTGATCCTTATTGCCTCTGGGTCTCTGGTCACCTCCTTTCTCTAAGCCATTGCTTGGTCTGTGAACCAACCACTAAATATGCAGCCAAGAAGCCTCTGCCTCCCAAGGTGATAACCATGGAAAACCAGAGAAGGCAGCGAAGACGTTTTAAGCTGTTGCATTGTAGGAAGTATTTAGGTGTGGGTTTGAGTTTTCTTCCTTTCTGGGAGATGGAAACAATCCCTTTTTTTAAAGTATATTACCTGCACACAGAGCTTTTCTTGCTCTCCACTGCTTTGTACAACAGGGTCCCATCCCCTTTGTTTTTTAAATTTTAAACTGGCTTGTTCTTCCTTGTTACAGCATTCCTTTTACCATCCCTCAGTTACAAAACAAGCACCCTGAAAAAGCTGCTCTCAGAAAGAGGTTCTGCACTGCATCTAGTGTCTTTTTCTTTACACCTATCAGGAATGGAACTTCTAATGACGGTTTCTACATGGGGTGAAGACACGTCCCTGCATCCTTGAACAGCAGCCCTTGTGCATGCCATGGGAGGGTGTTGGAGCATACTATGGCATGTGTGAAGCTGGCAGAGCGATGGCTGCCAGTGTTGCTTGAACCAGAGCCTGCGAGGACTGAACTGGTGCCCAGATGGCTTATTTGACTTCCCTTTCACACAACCCTCTGTTGCACTGGGAGGAGCAGCCCACATATTTGTGGGAGAGAAGCCCTCTTCAGCAGCATCAGTCATCACTGCAGCTTGTAGGACTGTGGTAAAAGAAAAAAGTCTGACTCTCAGTCTGTGTGGTTTTGCCCAATCCCACTGCCTCCTTTCCCTAAGGCAAAGAAACCCCCTGCCTGGTGCTTCCTTCCCTGCCACAGCAGGGAACATTGCCTGACTATGAATAAGGATTGCAGCTGGACAAGGTGGAGGATTAATAACTGTTGTAGAAGGAATGAGGCTTGGACAGATGTGGCTAGTTGAATCTGGGTGTGAGAAGATAGAGGACAGGCCTGCTGCAGTGAGAACGCATATGAAGTAGATGGATGGAAGAGATCATGCTGCAGGGACTGGAAAACACTTTTTTGGGGCTATTCTCAACTTCCCACCAATGAACTTGGTAATGCCACCAGATTCAATTTTGCCTACAGTGTTGAGAAATTTGAACTGGTCCCAGGCAAGTATCAGACACACATATTTTGTCTGGGTGAGGATTTGATGCCAGAATTGCTAATCGGATCAGGACGTCTGGGTATGCTTTTTTTTCCACAGCAATGTGTGGGTAGAATGCTGTGCCTCCTGCTCCTGTGGGTGATTGAACTTGCCGGGTTTTATAGCTTTGAGACTCTGGCCTCTATCACATGCATCAGCATGAAAGTGGTGCCAGGATAGAGCTTCTCAAAGAGGCATTTATGTGGGCAGGCTGAGTTCAAAGAACACCCTTGGAGTCACTGGCTGCAGTAACACAGTAGTGGGATGGTGAAATATAAGGGAAGCTGTTACCAGAAGTATGAGAATATGCACCAGCCAAAGCCCAGTGTTTCAGCTGTGAATGGCCAAATGGGAGTTTTGACTGAAATGGGGTAGAGAAACACGAGTGAAAGTTGCATTTTTATTCCAATATAGATATATATCTAGGGAAACAAAGTGGAAACATTGCTATTGCCAGAAAGGACAGCTTTTAGAGGATCCTAAACTTACGTTTATATTGGAATTTCAAAACATATAAATAAATGGCATGAAGTTACAAATGTGGAAAACAGGATAGACACATGACTGAGTGTTTATGAACATCTATCCCACCCCAGACCTGCAGCGCAGCATGTGATGTTGTTGTTTCTCCTCCAGCAGAAGGTGAAGGGAGAGTCACTAGAAAGAAGCTAGTATGACTTGGTTTAGTGTAATCTGAAATCCTCTCACAAGGAGTTTTTTAACTTTGAACACACAGTACTCTGAGTCATCTAAAATAAATGTATTTATTTTTCAAAGATACTTTTTTGTGCATTCCTTATTCCATGATTTCTGTTATAGTCAGTGTTTAATGGTGTTGGAAGCTGCAGCAGCTCTCAAATGCACTCTAGTCCCTTGGAAACCGCAAGTCTGTGTTTTGGTTTGGCAGATGCTTTTCTTTAATGTACTAACTTGTTGCCACTGTTGGAAGTCATCTTTGGAGCCAGAGAAGTCCATCCTCTATGGGAGGAGATGTTGAAATTTTTCACAACTTGAGTGAGAGAGATGCTTGAATTTTTTGCGTGGTGCTCAGATGCTGCGGAGCAGAGTGTGCTTTGAGCTGTGTCGCCACACAGAGCCATGCAGAGTGGGCTTTTCTAACTGCAAATCCTTGAGATCTTTTGTAAATGCAAACATCCTGCATCCCGTACTGTACAGTGGCTCTTTAAAATGGTAAAGAGCAAAATACATTTCCTCCTCCCAAACCCTGTAGCCCTGAGAGGCCTTTTGCCAGCCAGGGCAGGGTCCTGGTCTCAGCATCGTTTCCTGCATGAACCTTTGCCCTCCTGTCTTGGGGCACCATAATTCTGAGGCCAGGCTGTCACAAACTCTCTTCCTGTGATTGTTATCCTGACATCTCCCTTCCAGTTTGTTTTACAGCACAATGACAGCAAATTCAGGGAGGAATGAGTGGGGAGGAGGTCCAGTCGTAAAAGGATTTCTCCCCCCTTACTACTGCTGTCTGTCCAGGGAAAGTTGTGCCTAGCTTTCTCACCTGCTGGGGGAAGGAGTGATGTAAAGGGAGGAGGCAGGTGGTACCCCATGTTAGGGGATCCCTGAGATGGAGCTGGGGAAAACAGGAGATATTTGATCTATCAGGCCTAATGCCAGGATTAAACCCAATTAATCTGAATGCACTTATCACTGCCTGCAGGCTCTGTTTGCTACATGACCGCAGTCAAATGATGTTTTAAAAGTGAATTTCAGAATATAAAAATGGCCTTTAGGGAATTAGGCCTAAGATCCTTCTGCTCCAGTCTTTTCTCTGCCTGGGATCTATTGTATTTAGAGTTCAAGGCATGCATCTATCCAATTAAACACCTTCATGTTTAAGCAAGGGCTTTGAATTTATTTTGTTGTACTTATAACTTAAAGTAGATGGATAACTGTAACACACTAAATTTTCGAGTTACACATGTATCTTCAT
The DNA here is from genome assembly GCA_013399855.1 of Oxyruncus cristatus. Taxonomy (NCBI): domain Eukaryota; kingdom Metazoa; phylum Chordata; class Aves; order Passeriformes; family Cotingidae; genus Oxyruncus; species Oxyruncus cristatus. The sequence continues at coordinate 735,723 of VXAY01005880.1, forward strand.
AAATATCACATTTTAATTTTTTTAAATTTATCTTGTTAGATTAAGTGAATAAGAAATTATGCTAATGGTGTCACATTGGCCTCCTAAAATATGATGTAGTATTACTGTTATTTATGTGAATAAAATACTTGTTAAATTTTGCAAGCTGAGAATCTTCATCAAGAAAGTACTTGCTGCTGTTGAAACTTTTAGTCACATTTCTTGTTAAGAGGAAGAAATCACAAAAATATTAAATAGAACTGTGAATCCCCTCAGCTACCTTAAAAAAAATGCAATAAGGGTCTCTGATCTTTTAGAATAACTTCCACTAAAATCATCACTACTTTCTTAGAAATTATGTCTTCTGCGTGCTGCCCCAAGTCCTAGGAGCAAGAAGGCAGAACGAGGCTAACTTGCATGTGCAGACATGTCTGCAAATAGCAATAAGGACAGAGTTCACTCGTCAGCTGTGAACGGGGCTTGTAAAGGCACATTAAAGTACTGTGGGTCACTTAAGTTAAACCTTTGGTTAAATATGAAGTCAGACCAAATGTAATACACAAAAAGCAATTAAAAACACATGCCAGGCAAAAATATTCATGAATATGTGTGTTGGAATGAGACTTGGATGAAAGTAAATTATCTGAGTCTGTTTCTGCTAATTCCTTCGGGAGTGGAGCCCGGGAAAAGGAGGTGTTACCAGCTGTAGTGAAATGTAAGACTGCGGGTTGTCTCATCTTAACATCTAAGGATTATTTATATGTGTGTATATATATATATGCACATATAAGGAAATTATATATATATAGTACATATGTATGTTTAAAACTTATATCTTTAAAAAGTAGTGTTTCTGTTGCTAATTTGTGTATGATGCGTGCATATTTTAAAAAAAACAACTGTGTAGAATAGTCAATACTCAAATACTGCTGCTGCTGCAAAGGCAGGTGCTTTAAATGCACTGAACTTTTAGGAGACTTGTATCATCTGTGTGCTCAAATCCTGTTTCTGCAGCAGTTATTTTCATGTCATGGTTTTTAAAGGTGGAGCAAATATGTTGTACCATTGTCTGAAGATTAAGGTGAATCAGATGTGAGACATTTCTACTGGTGATGAGGTCTTTCATTGTTATACTCTCACTGCTAAGTTTCCACATATACCGTTTCTTTTTAAATAGAAACTTCTGTTTCTCTCATTTTCTCTGTACCACGGGTCATAGTTATTTTGAATCTCATGGCACATGGTTTAATGAAGCCCATTTTTGTAGGAAGTAACTGTGTAGGAAATATTGTTTGAAGGATAAGACTTCTACAGCTGTGGTATACAGGGGGTTGTTTTCTGTTCTTACAGGGTTCCCACTAGGTTTAATGCACAGCCTGGGAAAACTACTTCTGGTAATGTCTACGCAACAAAGTCAGCTTTAGCAGTGTGAATGGAGCGAAGGTATCCCAAGGCCTGATTTCATGCATAATCCTTTTCCTCTAAACACTTTGCACTTGGTTGTTAAGGATAGAAGATATTCTGGTAACAACAAAAAAAAAAAAGGTATTTGTGGAAATCAAGGTAGGAAGAGGTATTTTTTCTGGAACATGAATAAAAGTTTGCTATAAATTTTGCAGATACAGTGAAATTCAGTAACAGAGCAATGTTCATGTGCAGCTATTTAAAGGAAACTATGTAGGAAGCAAAGCTTCAGTGTGTGGTGCTGCTAATGAAGACTCTACCTGTTATGTCCAGAAAACAAGTGTACACATCGATTTTGCCTCTGAAGTGTGGTTTTCAAAGATAAACAAGTCCTCTCCCCCATGAATGTCACTGTGGTTCCTCAGCATGGTAGGAAGTTGGTGTGGAGTAGATCCTTCCAATTTCTGTCTCCAGATCAGTTATGACTGGTGGGAGAAGCCTTAACAGGTAGTTGAAGGTGAATTTGGGAGGAAGACTTTTTTCCAGTGTAGTACATGTAGTTCATACCCTGCTCACTCTTGTAGCTTGGCTGTCCTGGGCTGTCAACTCTGTGGGTCACTGACTCAGTTACCCTCTGCTTCTGGCACAGTGAGGCCCTTTCTGCTCAAGGTCTCTGGGTGCTACTGCAGTACAAATATTTAATGATAAAACATGCTTATCCCCCGCCAAAAATCTGGCAGCATGCTTATCGAGATATTATTAAATTGTCAGTTCAACCATATGCCGAGCGTTTTAGGCGAACAAATGTTCAAGCTGGCTCTTGTGTGGTACGTGAAGACTCTAGAGAGAGACAGGTGGCCGTGTTTACACCATCGAGTACTGCCCAGTTCCTTACAAACAGAAAGTTGCATTAAGTGCCTCTTGCTTTATAGCAGATTAAAATTTATGGACTTAATATGCTCGAGATCACGTTAATTTGATTACACTTAAGACATTTAGTGTAGGTTGGTGGAACCTACATAGTTTGCATATTAAAGATTTCTCTTCATTGTCCGTGAAAAAGAAATGGGAGAAGTTAATTTATCAGACCCTTCCCCCTGCTTCCACCCCCCCCCCAAAAAAAAAAAATCCCTAGTAATTAATAGAAAAATGCCTTTATCAATAAACTTCATTACTTCTAGTATTTGCCATTTATAAACACTCAGGAAAATCCTCGTGCTTTTTTAGACATTCTTTTTCATCCTTTCATCTGCTTTCTGCAGATGACATCACTTATGATCACACCTTGGTTCTTGGAAGACATGAGCTTTAAGATCCACCAGTAGTTGTCAACCTTTTCATTTTATCTTCAGTTTGTCTCTTTTTTAGGAGTGAGAAATAAGGATGTTGTTCTGTCACTGTACTAGCATTTTTTCCCACACTTTTATTCTTGGAAGGTAGCCTGTCTGGCAAAAAATCAAAATAGTCTGATTTTTGTGAACATTTGGAATTTTCTTTCAGAAATCTGTAGTAATACTGCGCAGTGTTAGTTATGGTTCATCAAAATGATATATAGATTAATTTGTTGAGTTTTTTTTTTTCCTATCCTATGGCCTTGTTTTAAAAATAAAGTAATAAATTAGTCCATTGTGAAAGCTGTCTACTATGACTATTTGCATTCTTTTCATTAGGAATTGTATTATGATCTGGGGGACTGCTACAGCTTGTGGTATTGGATTTCCCTTCCTTCTCTCCCCCTCCTTTTTTTTTTAGGATAGACTTTGTACCAAGCTTCCGTAATGATAAATGAGAGAAGAGGGAGATGATATTTCTTCTCTCGTCTTTATTTGTTGATGGCATTTGAATACATTGGGAGGTAATGAGCTGAAAATGAATTAGAATTTACACTGAACATTTTCTTTAGAAAAAGAAATTCTTTCAGAATGCTTAATGGAAATTAATTTGAAGAAAGTTGCTGAGCTGTCTTTCTTGACGGATATTATTTTGTAATAATTCTGCTTTTTCTGCCTTTCTTCAGAAGGGAGAAATTCACATGCCAAAAAAGTTTAAAAGTATAAACATCAGTAACATTAATACTTGCAATCTTTGATAGTGTTAGTGACCTTCTTTTACTTAAAGCTGTAGTTGCTTTGCTAATGACTTAATTATCTTTTTGACCTGTGTATTATTTTCTCTGCAGTCTTTCTTTTGCCAGAATGAGAGCCTCTGACTATAAAGCTGTCCTGCATCCAAGGTACCACAAACAGTGTTACCCAGCTTCCAGATGCCTCCTAACACCTTCCTTGCAGGTTGAAGCTAGAAGAGCTGGACATCCCCATTGACAACGCACCCCAAATCCTCTCAGAGCAGCCTTGTAGCTGAGACATCCTTTGGGGCATGGGGGGAGCAAGGAGAGGCTTGCTGCTGTTCTGAGCAGAGCTCCTCAGATGCATGCTTGTGGCTGTCTGGGCCTATTAAGGGTGATTTAAACTTTATCCGTACAGTAGCTGAAATACAGCAGTGACCGCATCTGAACACTGTTTTCCAAAGCAGAGAAACAGTAATATCTCCTTAACCCATCTGCTCTTCAATCCATCCTGTGTTCGAGGGAGAAGTCATTGTTTGATTACTGTTCTGTAGGGAAATTCTTTTATCTCACCCAAACCTGCTCCGAAGCAGTGAAAACCAAAGCTGTGCTGGGCCAGCTCTGTTTCAAGGGGTGGATAGAGTACATAGGAGCAGCAGTGACATGGTTTTGGAAAACTCAGGCAGTGCTGAGTCAGTGTCCAAGATGGTTTGGGAATGCAAGGCCCCTTGTATCCTTTCATTTAAGTATTTGAAAGTCTTTTATGCTTTTCATAAAATGCAGAGAGTGCAATTCCTTTGGAATTGCTCCAAGTCAACTTATCAAAAGAGCAGAGAGGCAGCTGGATCAAAGTGCTGTTGAAGACAGTGTATGTGGTCATCCTTCCCATGGCAGTGTAGAGTTTCCAGGCTCTAAGAAGACCATCAGTGGAGACAGAATGAGGGAGAATTAGAGGGTAGTTGAAGCAGGAATGTACCTCTGGGAGATTGTCTAGTTCGGCCCCTTGCCCACAGCTGGATCTGCTAGGGCTGTGCTCAGGATCAGATCTAGCTGGATTTTTCGTATCTTCAAGGGTAGAGACTCCACAGCCTCTCTGAGCAACTTTTACCACTGTTTGACCACCATCAGGGTAAAGGTGTTTTTTTTTCCTTAAACAGGGAAATGGTAATCCCCTAGGGAAGAGGGGAGATAGTGCCAGATGCGGTGCTGTTATGAAAGCAGACGACTGCTTTCTCTTTTGCTAAAGGCTCTGAAGCACATCTCAAACAAATTGGAGATCACTGTTGAGAAGTCAGAAGCTGCTCTGTGTTTGCACTGTGCTTCTAGCTCTGAGAAAAGCACCATGCTTGTGTCCATTCCCAGTGTGGTCGCAAAGTCAACACCCCACATTCCTAACTGGGCCATGCCGCATCCTGCCAAACTAACCACCTCCTCCTCCCTTGCGTCTGTCTCATGGGATCTGAGTGTCTCCTTTTCACTTTCAGGCCCCCATTAAACTTATTGTTGTTTTCTCTTCCACTTTTACGCACTCCTGTGGTGTTCACACCAGCCTCTAGTTTGCCTGCAGTATCTGTCTCCTTGCCTTCTTGATGCACCTGTACAAAACCTAAATTTTGGTGATCTCTTGTTGGAGAGAAACTTTCTACAAAACTGCTTCATTATTCTTATTCAAAAGTCTATTTCAACTCTTTGTAGTGTTTTAAAGACCTTGGTGACAGGCTGGGCTGCTTGTGTGCTCATGCTGTTCCCTTGCCAGATGCATGTTTCCTCATCGGTTCAGCATTACACTGCTGTGGCTGTATTCTCCTGTCTCGGGTTGTAGCATCCTGGCTGCTGTTTCTCCTCCTCTGCAGAAGGGCTGGTAGAATGGGATGCAGTCCCTGTGTTGATAGGATAATCCACAACAAAGACAATTATGGTGGATCTATGATGTAGAGATCTGATTTGTTAGGTGAACTTGGATGAACAGCTCCTTTGTACAGGGAGTCTCATAGTCCAAAGAGTACAGTCAGGTTTAAGTACTAAAGTGGCAACATATAAAAGGGGACAACAGAAACATCTGAAGTGGTCTTGTAGGTTGTCCTCTGTTAGATGAAGAGGTCTGAACTCTTTAAACAACCTGGCCTTGGTTTGGGTGGGAGGGGGACAGTTGTGGGGTGATTTTTTTTTTTTTT
>VXAY01005880.1:741371-763871 GCA_013399855.1 Oxyruncus cristatus
TTTTTGCTGCTCTACATCAGTTCAGGCAGTTCAACTGAGATAATCAAGGAAGATCAGCCAGATGAAGTCCACAGAAAATAAAATAGAGCAAGTTTGGTTGCTGGGAATTTTGGCATAACTCCTTGTGTCTCTATTTGAGCGTTCTCCATCCCTGGCTTTTGGGCAATACACTGCCCAAATCATCCTTGCATTTGTGGTGGCAAGAAGCTGCCAGTGGTTGGGGTGGAGGCAGGGAGAAGTAACGTAGCTGTTGATGGGTTGTTGCGGTCCTTTTGGCTTTGGTGACATGACCAGCTGAATTTGGGCACCAAATTGTCTGTGGTTGTGTTTGTAAATCAAAGCACTCACCAGCTGGCAAGATTAGGTGGCTATGGGTACAGTGATTGCTGTAATAAAGTTTCTAGAAGATGCTTTTCCACGTTTTTGAGAGGTGTAATATAGGTAACATCACTTTTTTTTATAAAGTGAGAGGTCTTGTTGCATTAATATAGAAAATTAATTTTTCTCTCTTCCTTCTTATAATGTGTCATCTGTCTGTGGCCTAAAGCAGAAGCATGTTCTTGCCATAATTGAGATACTACAGAAGTAAATGACTCTGAATTTAAATGAATCAATTTAAAAATAAGGTGATCTTTATAGCTGGATGCAGAAAGATGTTTCATCACAGCTATGCTTAAGAGTTTTACTAGCAGTAAATCAAACTGCAGGATATGTTAGTAGTCACAGGGACACAGCGAAAGCTAAATGTTGGCTCTGAATATCTGAGGTCTTTTTTAAGGGTTACTCTCCATGATGAAATAACTGGACCAAGGGTTAGTAGTGCTTTATCATTCAGATTACTGAATGTTACACTGATGGCTCTGAAATGCTAGTTTTAATTTACTGAGTATTTTTAGAAGGCAGGAATTTCAAAGAACTGTCTTTGTTCTTGTTATGTTTTTGTTCTTACTGCAATGCCCAGATGCAAAATTAAAAAAAGGTGGTAGAGAGTGATTCTTGTGCTATAAGAAGCCAAGCATATAGGACCTCACCTGCTCGTCTTCTGCTACTCCATGGACATCAGGTTTCAGGAGGAGTGTTAAACTCTTGGTGTCCTACAGCTGGTATTTGCATTCACATGCAGGCTTCAGGGGTCTGTCTTCTGCCTTTCCTTGTACCAAAGGAAATCATCTTAGGTTTGCCAGTTTTTAACTTCATCCAGTTTTGCTGAACTTCATCCCCAGGTGCGATAGGAAGGAAGCAGTATGCAGTGAGGTCTGACTTGATCATGTTGCCATCTCTGCTCTTTAGCAGGGAACCTTTTTACCATTTCCCTTGAAATCCAGAGTTGCTGAAGCAGAGTTTGCATTTCTGTGGGGTCCAGCTGGACTACAGACTTGTCATTTGAGTATGTTTTGTCACTGAATGGCCTTTCCCATGCTTCTCTTCTAAAGAAAAAAATATCAGGTGGAGTTGTGTTGTTTGTTTATCACTGGCCTTTGAGTCCCAGCAGGTTTTCTTGTGCACATGTAGGTAGTTCCCTTGTTCCTTATTTGTACTGTGCAGAGCTGCATGTTTTGTTCTTCTCATTAAGGTAAGTCTTTACAAAATAAAAGAGAGTATCTTTAGAGACAATAAAATTAACTGTGATAGAAAGTTTTGACTACTTTTGTTTACCAAAACTTTGAATTGGCATGTAATACTGCTTTTCCCAAGTAAGCAGGTTGTTTAATAGATCCAATGAACACTTATTTAAATACAGTAAGTATTTGTGACAGAGTGCCTTGCTCTGATAGGCCTTAATTCAGGCATATCTCTTGGTAGCAGTAGTCTCCATGGTCATCTGCAGGGTCTGCCCTGTGATTTGCAATGTGGCTTGAATAAGTCTTAAATGTGTTGAAGCAACTATCACAGCATGTGACAGTCTAATGTGAGTAAATGTATTTGGTCAAAATAAGACAAATATGATGGACAGCCAGGTAAATGCTGGAAAGTGGTTGAATCTGTAAAGTCATCAGCTTGATGGATTATTGTTGACTTTTTGGGGTTCAGAAAGTAAGTTTTGGTCTAATTGCCATTTGGACTAATTATATGTTGAGAATTGTGTATAATCTACATAGCTGCTGTGGTAACACCAACAGGATTGTAAGTTGAAAATTTATGCTGTGTCACATGAATGAATAAAATTCAGTGTGTGGCTTTGTAATTACTATAATCAAAAATAGAGATGTGTGCTGTATCTGCTGATGTTATGAGATGCTGATTTTTTTTTTTTGTATTCCTCTTACCACATTCCTTTGGACTCTATTGAGTACAACCAAACTTTTAGTTAAAGCCCTGATTTTTATGCCTGAAAAGTTTCATTAATTTCATATATAGAGAGAAATGTGGAGGGGAAGAAAGGCAAGGGAGGATACTGTTTGCTTATGTGCACCAGACTGTAATGCTGTCTCTTACCATGAAATGTCATTATCCCATTCTTGTTTCACTTCTCCTTCCCGCTCATCCATGTTACATTTCTAAAGTCTTTTATGCAAAATACATCAAACCAGTTGTTTAGTTATCTTAACGGAAAAGTTTGGTCTCAGATGAGTGCCGAATTTCATAAAATTTGTATTAGCTTCTTCATCTCAGGCTGGAACTATTAGTGTGTGTCTGTCTCCTGCCAAACATCACTAGCTTTGCATAGCCTTAATGAACAGTATTTGTATATATGAAGTTGGCCATTGCTAAGGAAGACAAGCTAGTGGTGAAAAGTTTGTTGAAGGCTCTAGATTTTAGGGATCAGAAACATATTGACTAAATATGTTTTTTAAATCAAGGATCCTTTTTCTTACTCTTGTTTCAAAATATGCTGGAACGCCCTATCAGGTCAGTAGCTGTTGACAGTAAAAACAAAAAAATACAGTAAACATGGTTGTCTGGCTGAGTAAGGTTCTCAAAACCAAACAGAGCTTTCAATGCAGTGCATCCCAAACCCCAGAAATAATATATAAAAGGTCACTACTGTCCAATGAACTTTGCTGCTGATTCCCCTTATAAAAGGGGAGGTAGAGAAGTAACCTGAGCACTTTAAATTTCTCCACCCCTGTTTATAAGAGTAGTGTCAGACATCTGTTTCTGCTGTGGTGCAGTCATGCTCTGGTGCTCCCTGCACCAAAGCATGACATGTCTCTGTGCCTCAGTTCACAGCCTGCCTGCCCCAGTGCTCTGGGGAGGGTGAGTGTTGTGGAGATTATCTGAGCTGTGCCTTGGCAGGCTGAGAGACCTGACCAGCACGCCCACAGCTGCAGGCAGAAATGTTCCTGGCCCTGCTTGGTAGGATGATCCCTCACTGGCTGTAGCTCAGACCCCTGTAGATGGTGGCCATGAATTTTGGGACTGCCCCAATACTCAGGTTTGAGTTCATTGGCAGTGAAATGGCTGACCACCCCATAGTGTGCTATTTTCTGGGTTACACAGTCAGGATGTTGGTCTTGGTTGAATTTCCCCAGTCTTGTGTGTTTAGCTGAAGCTCAGACTTCAGAGGCTTGTGGTTAGCAAGTGTCTCTAGTGTGGCGAGGGTGGGACCTTGGGGAGGGACTACAGTACCGTGCAAAGTGAACATCCAGTTTTTGTTTGAATTTAACTCTTATTTTTGGAACCATGGGTGACTTATTCTTGGAACCCCGTTTTTCAGAAACCCATCTGCATGCAACATTGCCAGGATTTCTGGTACAAATATTTTGTCATTTGCTCTTGAGACAATCTGTTGTTTCAGTCCTGGATGAAGTTTTGTAATATGTTGCTTGAGATATCATGGAAAAATATCTAAGTGGTGGTGTAATCTTCTAGGTGAAAACACAAGGTTAGAAATATTTTTCTTTTTTTAGGAAAAAATTAGTTATTCAGTTTTATCAGTGAATAAAACCTATACCTTAAAAAAACACAACAAAACAAACCCCAAGAGACTAGTGCACCTATTTTTTCTGTCTCTGAAGCAATTGAGTTAGAAGTGAGCCACCTTTTCTTTTCCAAGAAATATTTGGAGTTCTCACTTGTGGTGCTCATTTTGCTTCAGCCTTTGTCACCTATTTCACACGCTCAGACCATTCATTATGCCTGAAAACCTGTTTGTTTTTAATTTGATTTTTTTTTTCCCTGTAGCAACAGAGCTCATTCCCTTTACTAGTAGCTCCCTTAGTGTGCATACAAAATCCTGCCTTTGCTAGCCAGTGATGTAGCAGAAGAACTTTCAGAAATTGGAGATCTAAAAGCAAGGTTCTTTACTTTGGAACAACAATTCTTTATCAGATTTGTGTGACGCTGCACAAGTCTCTCAGTGTATACAGAGATAGATGGTACTCTGATGTGCTGTTTTAATAACAAATGGCAGTAGGCTACAAATAAATTTTGTAGGGGTCCTAGTCTGAATCATAGAATCATAGAATGGTTGGAAGGGACTCGAAAGATAATCTAGTTCCAACCCACCTACCTCCACTGGCAAAGACACCTTTCACTCGATGACGTTGCTCAGAGATCCATCCAGCCTGGCCTTAAACACTTCCAGGGATGGGGCATCCACAGGTTCTCTGGGCAGCCTGTGCCAGTGCATCACCACCCTTACAGGAACGAATTTTTTTCTAATATCTAATCAAAACCCACTTTCCTTCAGTTTGAAGCCATTCCCCCTTGTCCTGCCACTAAATGCCCCTAGTCTCTCTCCATCTTTCTTGTAGGCTTCTTTGAATAATGAGCCTTACAACCAACAACATTGTGTTGTTAGTGTTGACCCTTCTGGTGTTTCCAACAATGTGATCTCCCCTTGGTTGATCATGTAGGGGGCACAGGAGGATATTGTATGCTGGTTACTCATGCTACCACCATGAGTAGCCACATCAAAGGGGTAACTGCTGTTATTCTGTTTACTGGAATGATTATTTTTTCTTTCTTTCTTTTTCAGTCTTTGGATGTTTGAATTATCCCTCTCTTTTTCTTCCAACCCCAGAAAATGAAATGGAAAAGTTCCCAAAAAAGGAGGAGGTCAGGAGAATTGGGTTTTGGTCATTAGAGGGGGGCAGAAAGAGGAATAAATATACTTACCATGGTTGATACTGGAGTGTATATGTTTACCTATTCTCATGGCTCTCCTGCTTTGTTGGCAGTCTCTTAAAAGTTAAACACCCAATGTAGCAAGTCGTTAAAAGATTTCAAATGAATGGAAAACAAACAAACAAAAAAATCTCAGTTTTCCGAAATATCCTTCTGCAGGTGAATCTAATGAACCTTGCAGACAGGCAGATCCAAAAATCTCAGGAAGCAGTTCCAAGATGCTATGGAAGAAAACTCTTATTTGAGTTAGGTCAGTTTTGTGCATCTGGGAAAGCTGTTGCAGATGAGGTTTCTGAATGTAAAGAGAGAAAGATCTCCTACTCCAAAACTGGAGCTAGAGTGGAGTGGTTGCCAGGTTTATTTTGGCAGAATAGGCATTGTAGGTGGTGGCTGATGTTAAAGGTGTGCTAAGAAAAGCTCCTTTATGTGATGAGTGACTTTAAGTTTGAGAAGGCTTTGCATACTCACAAAATTCATGTAGAGCCCTTGTGAGTACTGCTCCTTTTGGCACTTGCCCCTCTTCCCATTCCTACAGCTGGGCCTATGAGCAGGCAAGTGGCGCTCCTTGCTCAGTCACTGCCAAGCAATTCTTTTTCCTAGTGCTTCGCTTCCTCTTGTTTTGCTCTCTGGATACCTTGTGCCTGGCAAGCTTTCAAATGCTGGTAGCTCCTTCTTGCAGGAGCAGTGGGCAGGTCTTACAGCACGTAGCTTTGCTAGTGTACTTGACTTTCACTTGTCTTCTCCCTGCAAAATAAATAAATAATGGACGTGTGAAGGGGAAAAGCGTGGGAGGAAAAATGTCAGGAAATTCAAAGGTGAAGCTATTTCCTCCCTCAGTAATATTTTTCTCCTACGTGTTGTTTCTTCTCTTCAAACAATGGGGTGAGTTAAGAATGGATTCGAACTATCAGCCTTGCCATTGTTTATTTAAATCCTTTCATGTGTGTGACGGACCTCAGGAAAAACCCACACTTCCATTGTGAGTACTCTGGGCAACCTCTCTGTAGTACAGTGCCAGTACGACAGGGCTCCAGTCTCCTGTGGCTCCCCGAGTGCCAATGAGTTAATATTAGTGGTGAAGCATATAATGTGTGTGATTTAAAGGTGTGAGCTGTGACATTTCGTAGATCATGCAAAGCTTAATTTTTTAAAAAAGCAAGTATATAGCCCACATACTCAGAATAAGGACTTCAGATGTTAATTACTTAAGGGTAAGGTGTTTGTTAACATCTCGTGTGTGTTTGTGTGTGTATGCACACTTCCATTTGGGGGAACGGGTGTTTTGCTGAAACAGGTGAAAGTCAGTTCTGTAGTATAAAACAGGAAGCAGATGGGTACTAATTAAAGCCTTGTTGATGATAAAAGGGTGACTGAGCTTTTGAAGCAGCTGCTTTCCTTATTTTATATATAGCCAGCATGTACTTTATATAAGAGCCGGCCTCCCCACACTTCATTGTTTTCCTGATGCCGGAGGAAATGCGTGTGCATGTGCGTGCGTGCTGCCATGGCTGAGGGATGCTGCTTGCAGTGCTTGCTGTTTGCTTCCTTCTGTGCCCTAAAGAAAATGGTGTTTTTGAAAACTTCTGACAAAGGTGCCAGGCACCATTTTGTCTCCCTCCTCTTCTCCTTTCCATGCTCAAGCAGGCACCAGGCTGGCAGTAGTGCCTTTTTGCAGTGGTAATGAAGACAAGGGAGGTCAGATTACCGTGTGCCACAGGTTTTTGTGTCTCAACCCAATGGGGAGAGCTGCACCTGGGAGGGAAAGTTATTCTTCATGGCTGCTTGTTATTGGTCTGTCAGACTTTTGGGAAGTGATTAAGAGAGCCAACAACCAGAATACGAGTGAGGATGTCAGCCTCTTCTGTGTGTGTGACTTGTCATTGTCATTATGGTCTTTAATCTTCACAGGTACTCTTTATATTGCCTTTAATGCCTTTTCTTGTACTTTGGGGCTTGTGGAATGGATAATAAACTCATCTTGGAAAAAAAGAAAAAAAAGGAAACAAGATTTAAGCATAACGAACATAATGTAGGCAAAGGAAAAATAGCACCAAAGCAGAGCAGATCTTCATGTGGTAAAATTATCATACAATTGTAGAATATCTTGAGTTGAAAGGGACCTTAATGACCATCTAGTTCCAACCATCCTTAACTATCATATAGTTCCAACTACCCTGCCGTAGGCAGGGATGCCACCCAGTAGATCTGGTTGCCCAGGGCACCATCGAGTCTGACCTTGAATGCTTCCAGGGATAGGGCATCCACAATTTTTCTGTGCAACCTATTGTAGAGCCTTACTACCCTCCACGTAAAGGATTTCCTCCTAACATCTAAACTAAATCTCTCCTCTAAGTTTAAAACTGTTCCCCCTTGTCTTACCACTATCAGCCCTTGTAAAATGCCACTCTTAGCTTTTCTTATAAGCTCCCTATAAGTACTGAAAGGCCGCAATGAGGCCTCCCTGCAGCCTTCTGTAACTAGCAATGTTAATTTTAGTATTTTAATGTCGCCCATAGAAAAACATGTGTTGGGCATAAAGAAATAAATGGGAAGTTTCTGTGGACTTGAGTAGGATAAGCTTTATCTGTATATTGAATCACTGAAACCTGTTTACTGGCAGCTTTTGCTGTTGGGAATTGGTATGGGGGTATTGGTTCTTTTACTGGGGAAAGTGCCATTGTTCAGTCCTGATGCTGGGGATGTCATCACTCCAGTAGAAATAAGCTAAATTTGGTGTGGGCAGGAGGAGAAAGAAAAACTTGGTCAGTGATGGGCTTGGGTCCAGTAACATGCAGATTTAAGGAATGGCAGCTGAGGTGTGGAGAAGTATCTTCTGTATGGGGAAACTGTCATTGCATTGGCCAATTTTCTTAGTGGGTGGTGCTTGGGAATCAGGATTGTGTTCAGTTGAAGCTCTTGTAGGGGTGCTCTCTGGTTGTATATTTGAAGCAGCAGCTTTCCTATTTTGAAGCTACTGCTGAGGTTGCAGGTTCCTAATTTCATTTGAAGTGGAAACAACTTGAGTGGCAGATCTCCTACCAGAGGAAGGTGCTCCTACCACCCTTCAAGCCTATGACTGCCTCAGAGGAGCTGAACAACACAAAGTGTTCAGGGAAGTATTCCCTGTTTTAGGAGTCAATACTCCTTCCCTCACTGTCACTTGAGTGACTGGTATCTACTGTGGCTCATCGAGCAGCTATGATGAAATGCTGTACAATACGAGTCATGGTCTTTAAAACTTTCTGTTATTGCTGTTAGTGGGGGTTGTTCCCATCATGTCTTTTCACTCTTTTGGGAAGACAACCACAAACTGGTAGAGTTTCTTAACTTGTGACCTGCTCTTATTTGGTCTCTGCATGTGAGGAGATGAAAGGTCTTTCCATAGGAATGATCCAAAAGCCTCTTGCCCCTCATAACAGGAATAAGAGGAGGCAGCCAAAGAATCCACCTCTTTCCCTGTACTTTACTAACATTGCTGGTGGGTTTGCAGATGTCCCCTGCTGAACTGTGTGCTTCTTCACTACTACATCTCTCTCCGACTACTGGTAGCTGAAAGGAGAACCACCTGGTCCCACAGAGCATGGAAGAATGGCAATGTCAGCTTCTCCATCGGACAGTGTGTCTCTTGAAGGACTTTTTTACTCTGAAATCATCTGGGTTGTCTGCATTTCTGGTTATGGGCTCGGTGAGTTGTGCTGCGTCACTGCAACCAAAATGATTTGCTGGAATTTACCAGGTGCTAGAACCTCGTTTGGGGGAGCTTTCCTTGCGGCACAGACTGCAGGGTTTTCAATTCTCTTAAATGTTCTGGTTTTTACAACCTCTCAGTGTTTGTCAAGATGTTGTTGCTATTTGAGTGTACTTTGACATCCTACTTGTGTTAATCCTCTTTGGCCTTATCCTTTAAGTCAGCCTTTTGACAAAGTCTGGGGTCCAGGTTTAATCTTAGATGGTTCTTGCTCTTCTTCTAGAGTCAGCAATTTAAAATTGTCTGTTTTCTTCCTGTGGTGCACGTGTGTTTAAGCCAGGATTACAGGAAAGCCAGAGCAAATAGAAAGGGGACATTCGACTGCCGCTACCTCCCTTGGCTGCCTTCTGAAGGATTTTTAAAGTATTTTGGAGCCCCTAAGAGTATGTGGACTGCAGGCTGAGAACAGCTACAGTAGAAAGTATGTGAATTTGTCAATAGACCGATTTAAAAAAAAACCAGAAATCGGTATGATTAAGGGTATTTGAGAAGTGGGGAGCTTCTGTGGCAGTGTAGAGAGTCATCAAAGCTGATGGTGTGCCTTTAGCTATGCCAGAAAGCAAACTCCTTGTCACTGCTGCTCTCTGGCAAGTTCTTTCATGGGCCTTTAAATCTGCTTTAAACATGTCTCTGTGGTGTTTATTAGCCAACCATACTGCACAGAAATCGCTGCAGCTGGGAGATTTGTACAAATCGCAGGCTTCTCTTCAATTCTCCTTTGGGGTGAATGTGTATCTTCATGTTTTGGTTGATTACGCTCAGTCTTGAACGTTTTCACATTTAAAAACTTAACACAAAAATAGAAATAGGTGAGAATTGCAAAAAAAATTAATCTTTTCAGTTTAAAATATGACTTTTTTTTCCAAAAGAGCTGCAGAACACAGTGTTTTTTCTTGGCAAAAATTACTCAGCTACTACTCTCCTTGAAAAATCAAACACGTTGAATATATATGTTTGTGGGATGGCTGCTGTTGTTAGGTAAACTTTGAGCAAGATAACTCTGCCTGCCTTATCAGATGCCCCAGAAATGCGTGGCATTGAAGGAAGTAGGCAGCAGTGGATGAGTGAATGAGGGGTCCTTGAATAATTGACAGAGGAGGAAAAACGAGGATTGAGCCCATGGCTCTTTTGCCAGTTTCCATTATTTGAGGAATACGTTTTTAGATGGTAGGTCCTAAACTTACCTGATGACTTGAGAATTTCATTAAAGGAGTGTCTAACTTTATTAAAATTGTGATTGGTACTTAGATATCCTCAAGGTACTAGGTCTATATTCCTTCACTCTTTGATCCAAAACTGAGTTTTTACGAAGCCAGTCTTGGAAGAAATGTTCTTCTTTTCTTTACCTCTCTCTCCTTCCTTGGTAAATGAGGAATTCCTAAGACTTCTCTAACAGAGGAGAGATGGAAATCCTTCTCATGAGAACTGAATGCTTGAATATAGTGTCCAACTTAAACCTATAGAAAAAAAATCCTTGAGAAATTTTTGAAATGTGGTTCTGTAATTTCCACTTTGTCACAGGGAATGTTTTGCATGAATTGTGTGGCATTTGGAATGATGTCTCTTTTTTTCTAATCCATAGGGCATATCCTTAGGGGTTGTGACAGGTTTAGTAGCCACACATACACTGCAGACCGTGATCCTAACGAGCAGGAGGGATGGCATGTAGTTCAAAGTCTCTTTTCTAACTCTCTGCCATAGTGTCAGGGTGAATGTAGGCAAACAGTGCCTTGCTGGGGCTCTGCCTTGTCCAACTCTGTTACCTGCAATGTCTGGGTGCATGTGAACTGACTCCAGAAGAGCTTTGTTGGTTTTCCTACGATTTCAAAACCAACCTTCAGCAAATATGTTTACTTTATATTCTGCCCCTTTTTTTGATGTCCTATTTCTTGCATCTTTTTGTTTGTGTTTTGATCCAAGCATGCTTGTGGGTCTGTATTTACAGCTTGCAAAACTGTAAAATTATGAATTATCTTGCTGTTGTAAGTCAGCAGCGGACGGGAAGAAATACTGAATAGGCAGCAAATTGCTGCGTAGGCACTTATTGTTGTTACAGTGTGATATAAGTTAAAATATTGCTTATTTCCTCTTTGCTGTTCAAAACAACCTGAAGCATGTTATGACCAGGATCTAAACAATGACTGAAAAAGTAAAAACAAACGTTTTAACAGAGAAAGACATGGCCTGCCAGATATGCTGCGTAATTTATGACTGCATGAATAATCAACAAACAAAATACTTGAAAACACCTGACTTTCTGGGGGAAGACTTTAATTTCTTTTTAAAACCAAACAAAAATGTGGAAATATTCCCTGCAATATCTTCAAACCTGAAAATAATAAAAAATTTAAGCAAGACTAGCAAGGGCTGCAGTGTCTGCTGGAGTTTGCCAGTGGTTTAACAAATCTGTGGACGTAAACTCATAGACGTATCAATGACAAATTATTATAAAACTTCATAAACAAAAATGGCTAGATAAATAGTATTGGAAAACATGCTTCAGTAAACATGCTTTCTTTTTTCTGTTTCATCCTTGTTTTTAAAGAGGCCTTTATGTGATCCACAGAATAAATAACTTCCTGTGTCTTGGTAGCTATTACAAATGACAGCTCCTACTGCTGACATTCCTGCTATTTTTAATCTGACATAAGTTTACCTCCTGTAATTTTTAGTTTTTTTATTTATTTTTTGCAATCAGTGCCCCATTCTGACCCGCTCAAGAAAAGAGCTTGTGTGTCTTTGGAGCTGCACGGGGGGCTGTGTTGCTTCTCTCTCTGAACGTCTGCAGGAGGGAAAACTGAACTGCAGTACTTGAAAGAAGCAAAAGCTGCCAGAAGGAGACAAATACCGAGCAAGTCCCTGTAGAGTGTCTTCAGACTTCCTTGTTGCAGCCCTTGGAATTGATTAGGGCATTTTAGCTCCCTGTGTCAGCTGTGTTTTTGCCATAGTGTTCTAATGCATATCTGGAGAAAACTGGAGGGAAGCTCCTCCACCTTCCTCATCTTTGGGCAAAAGAATGGGAGGGATGGGAGGCCTGTGGCAGGCCTTGTGACTGTGAGGTTGGCTGTTGCAGTCCTTAAATCTGAATAAGTAGGCCAGCAGGCTCGGGCTGCCCAATTACATGTGGGATTTTCATTGATGGGGGGATGGGAGGGATGGTGGCAAAATTTGCACCAAGTGAAGGCTGTGATCTCCAGGAGGAGGGAGCCTAATCTGAAATTGGTAAGAGCTTTTTGAGTTTGAGGGATTAGGAAAGAGGAGGGGAGGCTTTTCAAAAACAGTGTTTTCTTTTCTGAACTGATGAGAATGATAGCAATGTCCTTCCTGGGACATCTCCTGTTGTACCTGGCAATGGGCACCTTAAACCCAGAGCTTCCTTGTGTCGGTCTCTGTTCAGGGGAATGGGAGAATGAATGAGGTCTTGTCTCTGGGCAGCCATGGTGAGGCCAGTTTCCTTGCATATATCAAATGGAGGGAAACAGTAAAGAGGGGAGAATAATTGGACCTAGTTGTCACAAGAAAACTAGCTCCCAAAATGCCTAAAAAAGCTCATTTTTGCGTAACAGTGTCTCACTCTGGAAGCTGTCTTGTTTTGTGTCCAGCATGGTCCTGCACCTCTAGCAGCAGGTGTGTATGTAAAAGATCTCAAGCCACAATGGTGTTGCTAATCTTTCTTTCCATTGTCCTCGTAATATTTTACTGCTTAAAAAAACCCGATGTTTCGGTATTGTGATGAGTGCTGGTGCACCAGAGCTCTTGGGCTTTACTCTTTTAATTCCATTTGTGTCATTAAAAACATGGCTTTTTCTTGTCCTTTTTACTTTTCTTGCTTGGGAAGGAGGAAAGCAAATTAAAAGAGCTGATGTTTTAAGTCACTGTTGCCAGATGACATTCTATGGGAATGTGGAATTGCCAGTATGTAGATTGTAAATAGTCCTTTGATTTAATAAGGGTCTGTTAAGTACAGAGCACAGCCTACAGTAGTGAGGAAATAGGAATGCTTCCAAAATGGGTGTGAGGGAAGAAATTCCCCTTTAGATTTCCCTTCTCTGTTTGCCCATCTTGCTTTGAGAAATAGTCACAACTTTGAGCAGGCTATGGGAGGCAGAGTACTATGTCCAGGGCTAACTGTTCAGGGTTGGTGCTACATGTTTTGCAAAATTGGACGACTCTGCTTTATAATACAGAACAGATGTCTTAAAAACCAGTGATGAGTGCCAGCATTTCTTGAAACTGCAGCCTGAAGAACGTCACAGAAAGCAGCGTTCGAGAGGAAGACTCTGGCATGAACAGTGCAACCACCTGTCACAAGTCCTCAGAGTCCTTAGAGAATCAACTTAAATCCCTTTAAGTAAACCACACCTTTTGAAAGAGAGTGGTTGCAACTGGCCAGACAGTGGAGAGGGGCAATGCGCACTAGAATATAGCCCAAGGCTTTACTGAAATTTGGATGAGGGCTTTTTGTTGGCATTGGAGTCGTAAATCATGTTACGTAAAATCTGTTAGGCTGTGGGAGCAGGCTTGAATTGGAAAGTGCTCTCCCAAAGAGAGTGGGCTGGTGGTCTGACCTGCTTCTGTGGTGGGGGAAAAGGGTACCAAGGCAAACTGCTTTCAAAGAAGTGAAGAAAAACGCAATACCTAGTCTATGTGGTGCCTCTTTGGGATGTTCAAAGAGGAGTAATTGAAAACATATAATTGCTTCATGCAACTTTGAAGTAAAGAACAAGTATAAGAACAGAGCACAAAGAAAATGAACAAATGTTGACTGCATAAGGCATCATCCTCTACAGATTGGTAGATATGCAGGAGTTTAAGGAGAACTTAAATATGATCCTGTTTAAGCTATTTTAATAAACACTTAAGAAATCTAGTTTTTCATGCTAATATTTTGTTAACAAGAAAATTCTGTTTCATTTTCTTTCTGTGTATGAGACAGATAACGGGTGAATTGGCTAGAGGAAAAATAAATAGTAAAACAGTGGCCTTACGCACTGGACTGTGTTCACATACAAAAAAACCTACAGGAAATAGGAATGTCTCTCTCTTCTTTCTTAAGTTTCTCTTGGTTACTACATCAATATCAGATATTTACAACATTAGGTGAAATCCATAGGGTGGTTCTTATTTTTAAGCTGACACTGTCCCCTTACAAATGTGAAACCTTCACCATCTTAACCACTAGATGCACTAAACAGTTTCTAAAGATGCCCTAAACCAAACAAAAAATTCCACTCAACTGTTTTAGTGTTCTTTTTGTAGTTTTGAGGGCTATTCTAAAATTTTGATAGTCTATCTTTGCAGTTGCTGCAGTCAAAGATCAAATACATAGTGAGATGTAGCTTAAGATATCATTCAGCCTGTAAATGAAAGGCTTTGCCCTTCTTTTGACAAGACTTGCAGTTTCCTCAAGCCAGGGATTTCCTGTGGGGCACAGCTAACCCTGCTGCAAAGGAAACTTGCTGCTTTCATTGACTCTTTGTTTTTGAAAAACTAGTATTCAGTAGCATCCACGTCCAGAGAATTTGAGTGCTTTAGTGCTTTGTTTGGTAAAGGAAAAGACTTCCTCTTCTAAGGTATTACAGGTGTAATAAGGATAATAAGTTGATATTTTTCCTTTTTTTTTTTCTTTGATCTATGTGAATGCTCAGTCAACACAACTTTTGATATTATTGGATCTGTACATCACCCTTGGTATATTGCTTCCCAAGGTAAGAAATGCAGACAGGCTTAATGCCTCTCCTGAACATATCTCTGTTGCCCTTGTCAGATGAGTGTGCGTTGTAGGAGCTGTGGGTGCAGTGCAGGCACCTTTGGCTCTGTCTGCAGAACCATGACTGCAAACTGGCATCTGCTCCTTCACCGTGTCTCTAAGGAGAGGTCTGTGGTCAGGCAGTAGGCATTGTTGCAGGTCAAATAAGTCCTCAAGCTTCTCCAGTCGTGGCTAGGCCATAGGCAGCACAGTGAATGGGCAAGTGTCATGGACTTAGCCCATGACTCCAGCACATCCTGCTTTGCTTTACCTGCCTCATTTTTAACTTATTTTCAGCTGTTGGGGGTAGCACATTGTTTGTAAATCCATCAGCTCATGACGATCACTCCAACCCTTTAGGTTATCAGTGGTTTTGTGAAAGCAAATAGTCTTAATCCATGAAAATGAAGAGGTGTGTGGCTCCCTAGCAAAGTATCCAACTGAAACCAAATATTTAGGGCTAGGTTTGCTTGTGCCTTTACCTAGACAAGTGGCAAAGGACTGCTTTGGTCATTATGCAGGGCTTTTAGCATGTAAAGCTTACGTGACTTCTCAGGCAGGGATCTTTCTAGTTGTTTCACTTTTCCTATCAAAACTTTTACAGTAATCATATATGGGTGTCTTGGTTTTTTCTCCATTCTTTTTTTTTTTTTTAATTTTATTTGTTTGTTTGGTTTGGGTTTTTTGTTTGGTTTTTTTTTTTCATTTGGAAGTTCTCTGTGTGTCCACAAAGGCCAATGCAAAAAATGAGCCCTATTTTTAGACTGTGATGTTTTTCACCTCTGTGATTTGCACTGAGACCTTGGCCTATTTCTTAACTTATTGTTTCTTGCTGCTGAAAACGTGTTTCCAGTGCTCCTTTTAAGATGATCTGCTGGTCTAATTAGTATTGATATATTTAGCATGTATACACACTTGTACCTCTTCTTTAGAGCCAACGAACGTCGATAAAAGGCAGCTTAGTTTTAGAAAGACAAAAAGGGGGGTGGGGGGTGAAGCTTTCTATAAACAGTGCTGTAGTCTTTGTGATGGATTGGGTGTAACAGTGAAGAGTGGCAGAGGTGAAACAGGCTGTCTGTTAAACAGGAAACGAGTGATTAACATTTTTTGTCCTACTGATCATAATTATTCCCACTGGCTGAAAAAAAAAATAAATACCCCTTAGTCTCTCTTTGCTCTAATCCCATAATAAAGTTTTATCTATTAGTCATCCTGACATTGTATGGATGAATTGCTACTTTATTCCTCCAATTTTTTTTTCAAATAATTTTAATAAACTTCACTTAAAATTGTGAATAATGATTTCCTTGCTTGTGCTCTGCATTCCAGGACAGCTTTGCCTCAAACTGTTATAACTGCTGTGGTGCCTGCATCCCTCTGGAGTTGCATTCCCAGTCACTGCATTAGAGTCCACGGTGAATAATTGTGAGAAGGCAACCTGCCCGTCATGAATCACAGCAGCCTTCCTCACGGCTTGCTGCACTACAGATACTTCTAATGCCCTTAATCCCTTTGATGAGCACACCTTAGCAGTGGTGCATGGTGCCAATCTTGGCTGAGTTGTCAGTCATTCAGTGTGACATTGGCATAACTGCAGGCGTTCCCTCGCTTATCTTTCTTGAACAAAAGATAGGTTTTTTTACATGCAATGGCCTATATTCCATGGGACTGTTTTGAAAGACTAATTATTTCCCTGACCTCTGGTGTTTTATTAATTGAATCCTTTCCCAGCTTTTCTGTGATAGCACCTGGGACTGCAGTCAGTCAGGTTATGTAGATGTCCTCCTGCTTTGCTGTCTTTGCATTACTGACGTAATTGCATGGCTGCTTGTGAAGGCCAGAGGTCTGAGAGTGCTTGAAGAGAGAGGAGGAGAAGCCCCAGTTATAAGCATATCTTGACTTTGAAATGTTCCTCTTCAGTGAGGCCCTGTGTCACCAATGAACTTGGGAAGTGCTTCTTTGTCATAACCTATATATGCACGTATGCATATACGTCTATATGTTCTGTATTTGTGGAAAAGAGAAATGTTTATTTACAAATATGGAACTCATATTTGTCAAACACTTGTTTTCCGTCTGTTGGAATAGAAAGGTTACAGCATCAGTTTTGTAAAGGCAGCATTAGGATTTGTCTGGATCACCAAATACAGTTATTTCTCCTAGATTTAAATTTTCTTATCTGGTATTTATTTCTTCCCTTATATTTTACACTTCACAACTTTTAAAGGTCTGATAAATGGAGTTAGTAAATGAAGCTATCATTTATCCTGATGGCTATTTACCTTTTTTTTAAATAACACTATGTTTCCTTCTTATTGGTGCCTTTCTTTCACTGGAAAATGGATAGATTTTAGACAAACCTGTTGGCTGTCTTGGCTTCTCAGATGACCTTACCAGAGGGAGGAAGGTCCATCCAACAAACCTCAGATATTCATGTGCATCTTTGTCTGCTGTTTTTCCTAGTCAGTGTCACTTAGTTTTCTTGGCTTTGAAATCCTAGCAGATGTTTATATATTTGATGCACAGTGTGCTGATGATATACCACACCTATATTGTGGACATAGAAATAAATGTAGTTTTAAAACATAGTATCAGCACTGACGTAGGACATTGTTAGCCTGGTTGTGGCCCTGTCTCTCTTGGAGGTACAGAAAGCATAAGACTGGTTATAAGGAGTTTTGGTTGGGGTCATCATATGTGGAACACTATTCAGGAGTGTGCTTGCCCTGTGTGCATACTTCTCATACTATGAACCTTGCTCATGGTTTTCACATTCATTCTTTCCAAATGCCTATGTTGAGAAAGTAGGCACGTGTTACCATCTCATTAGAAATGTCCAAACTGCCATTATGGAAAAGTGCTTCCAAGGAGTCTACCTAGAATGAGGAGGAGAATATCTGGGGATAGAAATTGGGAATTACTCAAATGCATGTTAGTAGAGTTGACATGTAGGAATGCATAGCCAAGTCTCTTAAGCATCTGTTACTACATACCATGCTCCAGCGGAGAAAACTCCAGTAATGGTTTGCCTGGTGCCACATGTGGCAGCGGAATGCAACCTGGAGGATGGCCAAGCACCTTCAGTGTTCAAAGTTTTTTAGTCTTTGACAGCTATGAGAAGGAAGTGTATGATAGTATAAATTTGTGGGCTTGAATGCCGAATGTACAGGACTTACATTAATGCCACTGACATTGTGGTCATAGGAAGCTCCTCTCTGTGATGGAGGCATGTATAGCAACCATATAGTGATAACATGCAGTCTTTCCTGTTCTTGTACATTCATGCACGAAAAAAGGGATGCCTTGCCAAAATCTTATCACATGAAACAGTTTATGGAAGTATTGCTATCTTTGGAGATGACGTTTCATGGGTGGTAGTCTGGGAAAGACTCTCACTATGCCACCATCTGTAATGGAAAATACACAGAAACAGTGCAAGGTCCCTCTAGCAAGACAGAAGTATTTCTTCACATTTCCAGCTGATACTTCTTAACCATATAATGGTTCAGGAGAAAAAATGAAGTCAAAAAAAGCACCCCCCCTCAAGAACAAAGGACCCAAAAAAGCATGACCTGTTTGGGAGGAAATCCTGCCCTTCCACCTGCATGCAGCTGCAGGTGGCAAATTTCCAGCATCTTTCTAAATACAACGCTTTGACCTGAGGCTAAGCATCATGCTTTCTGTCTATGCTCTTATCGGACAAGGGAGAAGGTTTCTGAGCTGTAATCAAAGTATGCCACAACTGGGTGGCAAAATTACCTATTTTGTTAGCATTTGAAGCCTCTGACCCTGCAGCCAAATGTGTGGTTGTGTTGGTGAACATTGTAGTATCAAGCAACCCTTCTGAGAGAGAAATGTGACTCAGGCTGTTTTATGAACGTTTTATGTGCTGTCTGTTGACCAATCGCTTTTGAGTATCCAACACCAGCTTTGGGGGAAATCCAAGCTCCATGTGCAGCATCTGCATCTGAACTTTTTGTGTCTCATTGTCATTAGATAAGACAAACAGGACTGCCTTACACCAGACCCTTGTACCAGAGGAAATTCTGGTGGGCCTGAAGTTACCAATGTTCTCTTTCCTCCTTGGCCTCTTCACCCAGCCCCTGCAAACTTGGCAAAATAGTTGGAAACCACAGCAAAAAGGGTGCAGGCAGACCTGCCTGTTTTGCCAGGCACATTCTAACTTAGCCTTGAACAGATACTACATACATGGTGCTACTTGCCATGGTTAGCCCCTGCTGCTGCTGTCTGGCTCTTAATGCTGAACAAACCCTGAGCAGGTGTGCTAGACAACCTGCTGTCCTTTGCACACTTTCCTAGAAGTTTTAATGACTTCTTTTTTGGAGTGGTGCTTGCCACTGAGGCTCCAAGAGGAGGATGATTTGAACATTTGGGTCTGCGATAGAGTCCCCACACAAAGACCTAGAGACAGGTCTGATGTCTTCTGTAACAGCATATGGAAATCTGGGGTCTTCACTTCTCTGCCGTACAGCTTTTGCTTTGGTGGTGCCACCATGGGGAGATTCTGCTGGTTCAAAATCCTGCTGTAAGCTGTCAGTATCAGGACATCAGCATCAGGACAGCTGACTCATGTGCCAGTCACCACTGATCACAGCAGACGCATCTCAACAGTAATGATGTTATCTGGTGGGTCTCTGACCTTCTCTCCTACCAGTCCTCAACCCTGACTTTCCTTCCTGAGCATTTTCCTATTGCAGTATCCTCCAGCTATCAGTTAAAATAAATAAATAATCAGCCTCTCCTCTTTTGCAGAAGCAGTTTTGAGTATTGTGTTCCCTGAAAGTTTCTCTTCAACCTCCAAATCTGTTTCAGATATTGTTTGAAGCGATCTGAGAACTACAGTCAAGTATTGTGACCCAATCTGTACTTGAAGTCATTTTAGCTAATGGTGGAGTAAACTGACAGGCAACTTCTGTAGACTACCCCCTTGGATGGGGTGTAGAAAGCAGTGGACTGCTGTGATGCTTTGTTGGCAGTCATTAGACTGTTAATTTTAATAGAAATCCTTGACCTATGTGTTATGGAAGCAGTGTTGCTCCTATGGCCTCTGAGTTTATTATGACCGCATCGGCCTCCAGAGACTATCTTCTGCCTTTGTTACTCATTACTATTGTATCTCTTTCTGAGATGCCATGGTGTGCTTTATTGCAGTGCTGTCAGCATATGCACTTTGATAGCAAATCCACTTGTTTTTCTCAAGTGTATTGACTGTTGCATCCATTCTTCACTCTACCTTTTGGTGGCTATCATGGCACTGTGGATGAATAGGTGCTGCCTGTGCCCATGGGTGAGAGGGTGGGAGAGACCATGAGCACTTACAGGTGCTTTTACAAATGTTGGGCCTTGCAGCTCCCCAGATACTCACAGATCCTCACAGTAGGATCCTGCTTGAGAGGTTTGCAGTGGGGTTAAAGAGGAGCTCTGCAGCAGAGCATTGCTCTGCTTCCCTCTCCTTTGGGTGCTCCAATGGCTGGTGTGAAGGAAAGGTGGCCAGCGTGACTGTATGGTCTTGCTTCAGTAAGTACAATGTTTTCAAGTTTAAAAAAGTTTTTTGATGTTTAGTAAAACCCCAAAACAATATACTAAAAAAACAAATAAATACCTTAACTTCAATTGTGTTAGGGATATAATTTTTTTCAGCAATTAGTTAAGTTAAACTTAATTTGCATGTTTTAGTATTAATATTGAGTTTAAATGCAGTATTAAATATCAGTAGCGCTGTTGGAAATGCAAATGAATGATATGTGTAGATTCAAGAAATAATTTTCTTGACTTCACGAGTTTTCTTAGCTGGTATGGGCTCATCACATTGCATGTAGCAGATACTGGTTTTGTGTATTTGGAATCTTAAATCAGCAAGTAACAATAAGCATATCCACAGTTTCTGGTCCGAATGCTGAAGTATGGTATGAAGTAAGTTCACTTTATCCCAGAGGCGGAAATTCAATCCCAGGAAGCACTCCACAAGTGGCAGCGGCCCTGCTGCCATCCTGACCCAGGCTTGGATAAAATTCCAGCATGGTTATTCTCGGTGTGAACTGTCATGCATCACTGCTGCGCAGAGACCCACCTCAAAATGCAGATGGTTGCTTTTGGAGTCATTCAGGCCAGGTTTTGTGAGGCTTTGCTTCAAAGACCAACTGAAAGTCATGGTTGAAGGCATCTTGCAGTGTGCTGGGGCTGGTGGTGCCACCGTGTGCCCCAGCCACTGACAGCCACACTGTTCCTCTGGCGGCCAAGATCCACTGCTGAAACTATACTTTTTTATCAGGTCGTGTTTACATCTGGCAAAGATTTGTAGACACAACATCATTAACAGCAGTGCATATTTTCACAAGATTTACCTCTTCAACACTTTTTCCAAGTTAGTAAATCATAGCTTCTCTAATGTCCTGCTGGCTGCGTGAAAAACAGGAATTTATGTAACAAGCTCTGGGCCGCAAACCTTTTCCTGTTAGGAAAATTTTTTTTTTCATTGCTGGCAGAGTTAGGAGACAGCTCTGTTACTCAAAGAGCGACCTCAAATGTCCTCAGTACAATAATACCAGATTATGACATTTTTGATGACTAAGGGATAGCATCTTAAATATTTAACACTTGTGTTGCAGAGCAAAGGGAGCTGAGCCTTATCACGGTGCTTTCCCTGCCCAATGTTTCGTGTGTTTGATATGCCTATTTTGATAGTAAACAGTGATCCTGAGCCAACTGGGTATGTTTACAAAATACAGTAAAAAAAATGAACTGG
This sequence comes from Oxyruncus cristatus, assembly GCA_013399855.1. NCBI lineage: Eukaryota > Metazoa > Chordata > Aves > Passeriformes > Cotingidae > Oxyruncus > Oxyruncus cristatus. The sequence continues at coordinate 762,705 of VXAY01005880.1, forward strand.
TGCAGGAGGTTTTTTAATCAACAGCCGTGCAGAACAACTTTCTTGCGACATTTCTAGAGCTGGACTTGTGTCAGCCAGGGATTCGGCTGCGGCCCTTTGGGTGAAAACAACAGGCTGCGCCAGGCCAGCCTCACAAGTCTTCTCAGCCAGCCCCTGGGGCCGTGGGCAAGTCCAAAGATGGATTTTCAGGCTTACCCTCTCCATGTGTTAGCTGCACCTGGTGCAAATAAAATTCCAAGGCCTTCCCTAACACCCTGTCACTAGATTGAGGATGATATTTTGATAGCAGAGTTACCTGCAGTGAAGAGATTCAGTCCTAATTGATAATTTGTAGGAGAATGCCTTCCTTTTGAAATTGAGTAAGGAAACGCTCAAATCGTGGAATCATCATGGAGTCATAGAATGGTTTGGGTGACCTTCAAGATCATCTAGTTCCAAATCCTCCTGCCATGGGCAGGGATGCCTTTCCACTAGACCAGGTTGCTCCAAGCCCCATCCAGCCTGGCCTTGAGCACTGCCAGGGAAGGGGAATCGTCGCTGGTGTTTGTTTAACTGGGATAAATTGTTAAAGATGGTTCTTTTGAGGCGAGGTTGGAAATGCTGCTTAGTTTAGGTACATGGTTTGACTCGTTGTTGTGTTGGTTGAATAGCCAGCTGCTTTGAGGCCATGCTCTGCCATCATCTGCTGGCAGGGAATGTCTTGTGCCCCTGTATGGGGTGAAGCTGCACTTCTTGGGAGGGTAGTCTCAAGACACAGGTTCCTGTAAGGTGTTGCAGGACTGAAAGACCTCCTTGCTGCCCTCACCTACTGAAGGTTTCATCTTTGACCCTGGAGTAACCACTGCTGTTGAGCTGTGCAGGTGGCCAGCCTGGTTTTGGCTGGTTGGTTCTCTGTGGTCCAAAATATGTCATGTCTCTTGCAGGGAATTTGAGCCTCTTGTCTCTGATTTGAGCCAGGGCCCATGAAATAACTGTTTTAATCTTCCATGCTTACTTATGGTCTTTGCTCCTTTCTTCTGTCAGCCAGATGTACAGGGGAAGATACACACTTTGAGAAAGTGGATGTAGAGAAGTGAAAGGAAAGGAAAGGAAGAAGAAATCCCTGAAGATGCTACTGTCACAGGCAGCGCTCTGGGCTGGGACATTCAGCAAAAGCAGCCAGAGACC
>VXAY01005880.1:766371-841482 GCA_013399855.1 Oxyruncus cristatus
ACTCAGTGATGCCAGCTTATGGCAGCCAACCACCCCACAACAAAATGATGAACCCTAATGCCCGCCCTCACCAAGGACATAACCAACCAACACCTGCAGTTAATGGCCGTGCCTTGTCACACACAGTGAACACCATGTCACACACTTCAGGTCTGAATCGCTTGTCAACAGTGAAGACTTCGTTACAAGTGCCTATGGGTCACCCAATGCAGATGAATGCTATGAATCCGTATGCCCCTGTTAACAGTTGCAACGGCTACGGAAGGGTGGGAATTGTTTCCCTCCACCAGGAGAAGCTTCCCAGTGACTTAGATGACATGTTAATTGAACGGTTGGATTGTGACATGGAGTCGATTATCCGTAATGACCTTATGGATGGAGAAACATTAGATTTTAACTTTGACAGTGTATTGCCTAACCAAAGTTTTCAGCACAGCGTAAAGACAACCACACACAGTTGGGTGTCAGGCTAGGATGTAGTAGGAGGTAAGCTGTGCTTTTTCTGATAAATCTGCAAAAGAGCTAAAGGGAAAAAAGATGTCAAAATGCTTAAAATCTGGGAGGTCCTCTGTGTTGGCATGTGAACTGCCTCTATAACAGTCAGTCGCTTTCCAGTCTTTTGTTAGTTTAAAAATCAGGTTTGCACTGATGCATTAGGATTATTGTGTACTAACTTCTGCTACTTCTTGTGGAGCACTTACGTTTTCTCATTGATGTTTTAAACAAAAAACTTGCTGGTAACTAGCCAGTAACGAATAAATTTTTTTCCCCCCATTTAAGGTATCTTAAAGATAGCTTGAGCATATTTTAATAATCTTCTGGTGTGAATGTTAATTTGTTCTTTTTGTTGTTTTTTCTTTCTTCCTAGGCTATGGTTAAATTCTCCAGACTTGTCTGACAGCAGGAACTGAGAAAAGCAGTACAAAGATGTCCTTCACCTTTCTTTTTAATTTTCTTGACAAAGCTGTGCGCATGCACTAACTTTTTTTTTTGGGTCTTTTTTTTTTTTCTTTTTTCTTCCTTTCGTCAGAGTTGGCAGCAGAGAGAGTATTTTCCTGTACAGGATGTTTGCCCAAGGTTTGCAGGTTATGTGCTGCTGTAGATAAGAACTGTGCCATTGGAAATTTCATTACTCTGAAGTGCCAAATTCACTACACCATATAATCACAGCAAAGACTCTTACTTACATCATGTCGTGCTTTCGGTTTTGTACAGTATGATCTGTAGAAGAAGAATTGTTTTCTAAGACTATCTGTTTTGGTCCAAGAAAAATTTATAAACTTTTGTAAGAATACTGTGATGATCTCATGCCCTAAGTAAGTTTAACCTTTGTTGATGTTACCTGTGTTTTGATGAATTGAGATAACTGTGGACTTGCCTTGCAGCAGTATGAACTGCATTGTTTTACTCAAAATTGCCACACATTTCATATGGGAATAGAATAGCCTGTTAAATATGATCCTACTAAACTCACTGACTTTTCAAGGCAAACAGTAGGTTAAATGCCATTTGGTAAGTTACCTGTATTCGTGTAAATTTATGCGAGAATATATTTCATTGTCGGACTAATGACTTTATTGTTGGGTTTAAGATAATTTTTGGAATACTTTCCAAGCTATTTTTCTTAAAATTAAAATCTACTTTTGTTACCTAGGCAACTTTAAAAAAAAAATAAATCTGAGATCTGGCAGCATTCATAACCTCTTAATTTTGTACAGTATTTTAACTGGATTAAGTACATGTTTTTATAAATTTCTGTAGCACTTGGGAGTGCTAATAAAGAAAAAGCTTAATAAGGATCTTGAATACAAAACATTTCTGTTTTGACATCCCTTTTTTTTTTTTGTTGTGTGATGTATAAATATAGACAACTTTATGTTTAGGAAGTATTTAATCAGTTTTATATATGCAGTTTTAGAAATGTCATCTGCTTTTATTATCATTTTCACTCTGACTACCACGAAGTGTTAAGTATTCATTGTTAAGATGCTTGTACAATGCTTCACATTTATATTTATTTCATGGAGGTCTCATAATGTTTGTGCACTCAAGAGCAGGATCTTTTTGTGGAAAATTCCTAACTGTAGTAAAATTAATGACAAAATTGTCATTTGTCAAAATTAGCACTAGTTTTGGGGTTCATCGGTGTTTCTGTTGTAAAGCAGTACATTTGAAGAGGAAAAAATGCTACCTTTGAGTGGGAGGCTAAAAATTCTGTGATGCCTTATTGCAGGACAAAACATTATGTTGTCTTTTTTTTTTTTTAATAAGAAAGATAAAGTAAGTGGCAACCTTATACAAATGCCTGAGCTTTAGGGTAGGGGAAAGCATTAATGAGAGAGATCTTGTTTCTGTGGAAAAACGTGCTCTTGTTGGAGTAGGCACATTGACAGCTACCAGAGCATTTTCAGGAGCGGGTCTTGGAATACATGACTTCTGATTTTTTTGTAATTGCATGATGCAGTTTTTATGGATGTGTGGATAACAGGCCTCACCTGTCTTTTCGCTCGTTGCTACACAACATTTGTGTTATAGAAGTCCTTGGAGCTTTTTTGTGCACTGACAGGATGAACAGTTTTTGTGCTAGGGCTGGCTTTTACGAAGGGGAGAATCAAGTATTTTTACACTGAATTTTCTTTTGTCTACATAGCTCATAACTGGAAAACGTTCCAATTGAAATTTATCTTCCCTGTAGTGATGGTGTATGGTGCAAAAAGAAACAGGATGTGCCAAGTAAATGAAGTTTAGTAACAAGCCATATATTTAATGATCCTGTTATGACTTTACTAGGGCTCTGCAATGTATTTATTGATGTGCTAGCATTTAGCTCCCTGTTGGGCTTAAATCACTACTAATTACAGCTGGTCCTACTTTTTTAGATATACTATTATGATTGTCAGCAGTTCCAGAGGCTGATGTTAAGCTGTCCTGTGATACGGGATCTCCCCCAGCGTGAAATCAGTCTTTGAACTTGTTTTGAGCAAAATCAAATGTTCTTAGTGCCAAAGCCTCAGTGAAGCCACCTGCTTTTACAGGCAAATATCTCTAGTAGGATCTTCACCATCAAATTCATAGTCTCTGAAACATGATAGTAAATACTGGCAGTGGAGCAAGTCAAAGTCTCACATATAGGTTTCTGAAGATCCTTCTTTCTGCTGCGCATGCAGAAATGTTTGCTCCCAAATAGGCACTGATACACATAGGCCATAGTAGTCGTAAAATTCACCTCTGCATGAAAAGAAAGCAGTACTCTATGGGGATGCAGCTGAACATGCTACATTTAACAATATACCTCCTTTTTATTATTTACTGCTACTGTACAACTTCCTGTAAACATATATCTTATTAATTTCCTTTTATAACTATGAATAACATAAATGTAGCCGTTCCTTGATTACAACAGTCTGTAGGAACCCCTTTTAATTATTGTGAGAAAACAGTTGTAGGTAATCAGAGGTTTGGATGTGTGGTCAATTTTTTTTTTTTGGTGGTGCCATTCTATTATTTTGCAATTGTAATTCTGGAATACTGTGAAGTTTGGTGAAGGAGCATGTTGTCTGCCTTGAAAACAAACATTATGTGACCTCTAGTAATAAATCCTTTTTCAGTAAAAGTACCAAGTTTCTGGAGTAATTGTCAGAATTGTTGTAAATGATTGGTTTGTGAATTGTGCAGATGATCTTACCTATGCAGCCTTGTTTTTGACTTTTCTCTGGTTTGTACTGTTATTAAAAGTTTATTGTATTATAGAGCTGTTCAGATATTTTAAATATAAAGATGTATTGTTTCCATAATATAACTATATGATATATGTTTAGGTAGTAGATGCATTAATTGGAAAGCTCTGCTTTGATAAACTGACAGTTTGCCTACACTTATAAGCAAAAATCACATTGCTTATTATTGGCTTAAGTCAACAGAGCATCCCTGAGAAGTTAAAATTGGACCAATTATAAAACGGTATAAAATTTGCACTTGTTAAACCACTGGATGTATGTTAGTACTTTTTTATTTTTTTACTGATTTGAAATTCCTATTTTCATTATGAAATTGCTAGGATTCTTAATTTATGACTGATTTTAAATAAGGTATTCTCATCATTATTATTATTATTATGGTAATCATAATGTAAGATGCAGCATGGTTTATGCAAGCAAAAAGCAAATTATTCGACATTAAAACTGGCCTCTTTTTTGAAGGTGTTCCACAAACCAGCAATATTATGAAAGATTGGCATGTACATACTGCTAGTTCTATTTGTGAGTGGTGTGACAGCTCTTCAACGCTTCACTGCTCTGACTTAGTCACATTGCAAAATTAAAATTCATATGTGGATATTTTCAGAAAAAGTGCCTGATGTACTTCTACAGACACATGAGAACAATCCCTGAGAGTTTGTTGTATAAAGCCATAAATGTATATAAATTATGTTTAAAAGGTTTTGTGTCCTTTCTTGTATACAGAGAATGAGATTTGTACCAGTATTCTACTTGTGATTAGTAATCCTTCTACTCAGACTTTGTTGTAATCTCTTTCCTTACCGTGTAATCTTTTTAATGATGATGATCCCATTTGGACAATCCTGATGGCATTAGCAATTTTATACAGCAAAATACCTCATAGTACCAAGTTTTGCCTGGCGAGATGATAACATATTAATGAGCAAACACTAATTGCAGAATAGTTAACAAATTTTCCATTACTTGGTATAAAGGAATTTTTCTCTTTTGGCATTGCTCCTGGAATTGGAACTGTATCAGGTACAGGAACCTAACAGGGCTGTGTTACCCGTGTTCTATCACAACCTAGTGTGCTAAAAGTAACTTGTTTACAAGTCTTTGAGACTAAACACAAGAAGAATCCATGCTTAACTCCTAGGGCTCACGAGATCTTTGTGTAGAGATGTGTTGTTTGTTACTGGAAGCTGCATTAGGTGGCATCAGACCATGTTGCCAATGCTTCAACAAGCGTAGTTCAGAGAAAATTACAGAAAAGTCCTGAAATCCGTTCAGAATGGGTATTTGTAAGTATAAGCTCTTAATAAAATTGCTATGACATGAGACGGTAATTAGTGTATCAGAATGTTATGTAATACATTATTAAAGAAGAAAAAAAAAAGGGATGCTAACATCCATCAAACCACAGGAAAGAATTAGTCTTTGAGTGCAAATTACATGTTAGAACCTAATGCTATTAAATGTGGGAGAGAGTCAGCTCTGGAGTAAGATTTTTCTCTTCCTCCACTCCCCCTGTTAAAGCAAGGCAGTCCACAAAGCCCTCTTGGCCCTCTCTGCCCTGGTTTTCACCTCTTACCTTCCCCTGCCCCTCCTGAAGTATGTACCTTTTCTTGGAGTACGTGTTTTCTTTGTCGAACATTTGCAATATATCGGCCAACTTGCACGGTGCCGCTCCTTTGGCAGCCATGCTTTACGCTGTGGCAGTGGGAGCACTGCTGATGTGAGTAGAGAGAGCAGGAATGTCTAATTTTTTTTTGTTTTTTTTTTTAATTTAGATTGTATTTCAAAACAGAGCTGGAAGAAAGGATGAGAGGCTGCCAAAACAGACAGCCAATAACACCCACGCCACAGTTGTCTTGTGAGGCCCAGATTCCTGCTTGCCTGCAGGTGGGGAGGGAGAGTGGTGGCAGAAAGCAGGCTTTAAGTGAATTGCTGGCAAAAAAAGCCAGTTTGATCTTAAAGTGAGCAGAGATAAACCTAAAGAGCATGAAAGAACGCATTGCACATAAAAATAGAAATTTTTAAAGATAGCTAAAAAAATAATTTCTACTTGTACTTTGCAGTTCCATCTTTATTTTAGCTTCACCCTTCTTTCTTCAGTGCACATTTTGGAAGTGATTTTTCATGTTAGGGGAAGCTGAGGATATCTTCCCTGACATTTTGAAAAGGCTGACTTCTGGAATGAGAGGGTTGTAACATCTAAAGAGACTCTATTTGGGTGTTCGTGAAGCTGTTGTTGGAAAGGATGCACATTTAATTGGTACATGACTAGTTACTGCTGCCAGAAGAGATAGTCAAAGCTTGTCTCGGGAAGGGACCGGCTAGCAATTTATGCCAATCTGGCAACAAGGGATTTGAATCTGCTGATCAAGCACAGAAACCTCAAAGCATACTTGTGCTCTGAGTTCTACATCATCGTAATAGATGTTTTTGTGCAGAAGCATCAACTACTATGTCATGCCAATCGATAATCCAATTAAAACTACAAATGACATTAGATCTTGCAGCCATTTATTGTGCAACTGGTGTGCAAAGATGTGGTTTGTGAAGATCCTTGGAAGGAATAAGTTGCAGTGATCAGAGCCTGTGGTCATGCCCACTGCTGGAATTGCATGCAAATCTCTGTTTGTTACCTGGTGATGTTTTGCTTTGGGTAATGTTCTGGCATGTGCCAAAATGATAGCTAAAATGAGGAGGCAGGGACAGCGCCCCATCTTATTTTATATTTTTCTACTTGCTATTGGACCCTGGGGCATTCATAAATTTTGCATGTATTTTTTGCAAGTAAACTTCTTGTGTGGGTGTTTATCGCTGAGGTGATGGGAAAAGGCATGAGGGCTTCGGGCAGTACAACTGGAGGAGCATTACAGGAAGCTTCTGATGGGTATAATAGGGCTGTAGAGTGAAGAAGCAGACAAAGAGCTTGTTCATAACTTGGAACCTCAACGTTTTACATCCTTCCCGTCTACTCCTCTACAGTTGCTCATGCCACCCTTAAATGAAGAGGTCTTTCCATGCGAGATGAGTGAATGTTGGCCTCTTTTCCTAAGTAACAAGAAGAAAGAGGAAATGGCCTCAAGTTGCCCCAGGGAAGGTTTAGATTGGTTATTAGGAAAAATTTCTTCACCAAGCAGGTTGACAAGCATTGGAACAGACTGTCCAGGGAAGTGGTTGAGTCACCACCCTGGGAAGTGTTTAAAAGCAGTGTACATGAGTCACTCAGGGACATTGGTTTAGTGGTGGACTTGGCAATGCTGGGTTAATGGTAGGGCTCAATGGTCTTAAAGGTCTTTTCCAACCTAAATTAGTCTATGATTCTATGCTTACATTTCCTTCTTAGTACGCTACAGGGACACTACCTGAGCAGGTAACTGCCCAGACCTTCCACAAGAGTTTTACTAGGTTTTCAGGGAACTGTGTTTGGCAGGAATGTCTAAATTGTTTCTGAAATATTCAATCAACTTTAATCAAGTGAGAAGAGTTCATGGAAAAGCCCATTATAGAAACATATATGCATTGGAAAGGGAGTGGGTATGAGAGATTCTTGGATGACGAAGCATGTTAAGTGGTTGCTTCGAAGGCTGAAGAACCTCTCAGGGGTAAGGGCTAAAGCAGCAAATAAAAGAACTTCCTTTCTGTTGGATTTTGAAGTGTCCAGTAACAGCCACAGATACCACAAAATCCTGGCCTGAATTGTTGCTTGAGTGTTTTTGACCAGGTGAAAACAAGTGATGAGCTGTGAAACCCTGCGAGAACTGGAGTTTCATTTCAGGAGTCCAAATAAGTTACCACTTCCTGCTCCTCCCTCTCTTCTTCCTGTACCCTACCAATTTACAGCACTTGAGAGGAGTGTTCCTGTTTGTTTTTTGTATTTTCTTTTTCAAATATCTTTCCGCCCTGCTCAGAAGAGTTGGAATAGGCAAGGCCCTGTGCCCTTCTTTCCTCAATGCCAATGGCTGAGCTGTGCTAGGGAAGTTCTGTGCCTCTTCCTTCCTCAGCCCATACAACAGATCTCTCAATTTAACACCCAAATGAGCCCCAAAGCCAAAGTTGATTCACTCAGTGGCAAAGTTGATTCACTCAGTGGATGACTCCAGGAGCCTTTTGAGGTGGGAAGTTTTATCTGCTGTGGCTCTCCTGCTGGGAGGCTTCTGAATTGAAAATAACCTGGGATGACAGAGGAGGCCCTGGGAAGGGGGCTTGTCTTGGAGCCATTCAGCTGTTCCACTATGGGCCCTGTCTCACCCAACCTCAGTGTCCTTTAACCCTCACACCCTTGTTGGTCTTCAAGGCAAGGCTTTCTGAAGAGGGGTTTCTGGCAGGGTTTCCACGTCCTGTTCCGCCATGGGCAAACTCTGCTGGTATAAGCACATCTGTCTGGAATTTTATTTTCAACAAAAAATAAGAAGTACAGCCCTCTTGCCTACAGACTCCTTGAGCAGCTGGTTGTCTTCATCTCAGTGGTCCCGGTGTGGTAGGTACAGAATGCCAAGAGCCTGCTGGTGACTGAGAGGAACGCCAGGCAGATGGGGCTAGTATTTACTCCAAAAATAACACTGAATAATAATATAATGATATTGGATATGCTAGACTGCAACATAACTACTGGGTGGCCTGTTACTTAAACAGGACTTCATACCAGATAAATTAGGTTAAAAAATTGATGATGATGGTCTTCGAAAGGGGTGCTAGCACAATCATAGGAGCTGTGCTTGACTTCCAACTGAGGTAACTTCAAAGAACATCTGACACAGACTCAGTAGCTGTGTGGAGTGATGGAGGGAAAACAGCAGCCATGTTCCTGCTGGAGGAAGCTGTGCTTCACAAAGGAGGCTGTCAACAAGCATGGGAACGTGAGTGATCAGTGTGACTTGTTTGGATTTTCAGTTCCTTTGGAATTTTCCTTATTGAAGTCCCTCAGACAACTGGGGTGTAATGAAAGTCCTCAGTGCCTACACTGATTTAAAGGGTTGGTCATCCAAATGTGAGTAATACTTGGCTTTTCCATAATAGGGAACCTTGCCTTTCCTCAAGGACCTGTGTTGTTCAGTGCATTTGAACAATCAGCAAAAGCAGTTGATAACCTAAATCACTGAGGACACAGCTGTACAGAACAGTGAAGTGTCAGGATGTGCCAAGAGCTGTGGAAGGGTTTCAGCATATTTTGTGACATGCTGATAAACCAGCAGATACGATAAAGTGTTGATAAATGTGGAATAATGCATAGGGGAGGAGGAGGAAAGAGTAAACTCTGGATGAGATGTTAGCACCATGAGAAAGATCTTGGAGTCACTGGAAGTATTTCTTGTAGGTCTCAGCTCACAATTAGCTGTGGACAAAAAACCCCACAGTAGAAATAACAGTAGGACTAGCAGTGTCCATAGCAGAGACTAAATCGGAGAAAAGATGAGGGAGGGTGGGTATAGATGAGTGAGGTGATAGAGGTTTGTAAAATTCTGAATGCTGTGGAGGAGGTGAATAGGAAGTGATTAATCAGTATTTCTTGTGACACAATTGGAGGCACCCAATGAAATGATTAGGCAGCAGGTTTAAAACAAACAAGAGGAAGTACTTCTTCACACAGTACATAATTAAAATTTAGAACTCATTGCCATGGATGTCGTGAAGGCCAAAAGTATAAATGGATTCAAGAAAAGATTATACAAATTGATAGAAGATATGTCCATCGGCAGCAATTAAATACAGTGTCCGGATGTGGCCCCTAGCTCAGGAATTCTCTAAATGGTCAGTTGCTGGAAGCTTGGAGCATGTACCAGGGAAAGGATTACTCACTTTGTGGCCCATCCCTTATGCTCTTTTCTCCTATGCATCCACTGCTGGTCACTATCAGTGATTGGACATTGTTGTAGGTAGACCTATTGATCTGACCTTACAAGAGTTGTCTTCAGAGTCTTAGTTATGCTGGGAATAGGTACAGTCAGAAACAGTTGCCTGACACCCTTCTGTGAGGAGGTTTCAGACATCCACGTGCCCCTTTCCAATTCTCTGTCAGTGATCATGGGTATTGTGTTGAGAGCCTTACTTGATACCTTTCACTGGGAGGCATCAACTCGGATTACGTTCTCACTATAATAAGCAGTGATGTAACAGATGCAAAATACCCAGTTAGCTTTTTGAGCTTTTAGGGCAGAAAAAAACACACAGAAACATGTCAGAGGAAGACAGATCAGGGAACCCCAAAATCTCTGTTCATCCCAAGCAGCTCTTCTGTAGCAGCTCTATGGAAGCTGTGCTCAGGGCAAGGATAAGATAGTGTGTTAGAAATCCCATGCCCCCTCCCGTACCCATGAATAAAGCACTGTTTTTTTTTTTTTATTATTTTTATTATTTTGTTGACTGGTAAGGGGTTAAAGTTATTCATGTGGGCATGTGAAAGCCTTTCAAAGATATTCAACAGTGATACTGGACAGTAAGCCTAGCAGTACTGGTCCAGAAGTAATGGTGTGTCAGTGGAAGGAGCTTCTCCAGTGCTGATAGCCAGGGTCAACCAGAAGAGAAATGTGTGTGAAATATGCAGTTTTATTACTTTTTAAATATTTTAATGATGTATAATGGAATTCCAGGGCAGGACAAAACAGCATTTTCTTGCCAGATCCATAGTTTGAACTCTTTCATTTGGATGTTAACAGAATGACACCAGGCTTGTTAACTCACAGTAACTGATTAAGAAATGCTGACCTAAAGGTGAAGAAAAGGTAAGTTTCATCCTGCCTGGAGCTTAAATCATCCCATTATAGGACTTCATGTGAAGAGACACTGAGTAGACATTGCAACTGAGTCTTGAATGCCAGCAGCTATAAATACCATGTGAGAGTGAATTTATGCTGTAGCTCACCAGTCAACATGCAGGATATCACAGACTTCACTCAAGTGTTGAAAATATAATGCTAATGGACTACCGTATGCATTGCAAATATTGCTTTCTTTCCTTAGATCTGTGTCCAAAACTGCTTCCTCTGTGAAGCTTTGAAATGTGAAATCTGATCAATGCTGACTCTTCTCAAAACATTCAAAAAGAATTTTTAAGAAAGCTGTCACCTCTGTATGTTCCTCTTCAAAACTGCATGGTTATTTTCTCTAAATTTCCACTGTTAAAAGAAAGTGGAGATATCTAAACCTCCATAAATGCAAACTGTAAGTGTTTAACTTAATATTTGGTACCTTAATTGGACTTTTTAATGTATTTCAAAGTGAATAATAAAGAACCATGCATTTTATAAAGCACTGGGTAGGCTTTATTATCAAGCAGATCCATTCTCCCCCATCTTTTGTCACCCACCTTCTCGTTGGTGATAGCTTTGGCAACGGTTTAGTGACACCCAAATCATGGGTGCAATGTCCAAAACTGGGCATCCAGAGGTCATTCCTGTTTATATTGGCATCTGCTATTATTTAGCAGCTTTTCTTTTGCCTGCTTTGATTAACAGTGTTCTCAAGGTGTGTAGCACTTTCCAAACATGATAAAATAATGCTATTTCTGAAAAAGGTTGCAACTGACAAGTTGTACTAAGCAATAGTTTTGTATGACTGGTTCTGAAGGCTTCCATGTTTCTCCTCAGAGTTTCCTAGTTTGTCCTGAACCCTGTTTTGACTGCATTAGCCATTAGCAACATTAAGATATGTTAAGGTCATTACCAGAACTTGAGGAAGTTCTCTGCCACCCACTCCAGAAGCTGTGCACACATTCTGAAGCTATTACAAATGCAAAGTGAAACATGTAAACCTACTCCCTCCGAATAAACTTAATTTGGAGGTGATTTGTATCAACTTTTTTTAAAAAAAAGTTTTTAGTTTTTTTCTTTATCTTCTTTTTTTTTTTTTTATTTCTTTTTATTTATTTTTTCCCCCTCATGTGCGATGATCTGGTGGTACTTACACAGTCAGTTACTGCAGCTTTGTGGAGAAGTTATGACTTCTTGCACCTTTGGCTGGGTAAAGAGAACCCACAACATAGGTGACCATGGCAGCTCCTTTACTCACTGTGTTACTGTGCACCCTCATGATCTGACTGAGGAAGGCCTCATAATTCCATAATTTAAGAGGCAATTGCATACCAACATCACAGTTGCCTTTTGCGCATTAGTTAACTGAGTGATGATACAAAGCTGTTTCTGGCAGCCAAGGGGATGAAATCCAGCTGGCAGATCCACTGGCACAGGGTCGCAGCCAGCCAGCCCTGCACGCTCTGCGTTCCTGGAGCTGCTGTCCTAATTGCTGGAATGCGATTCCTACCCACTGCACAAGGGGAGAACATGAATCCTGGCCAAGGAGGGCTTGGCAATGGGATAGGCTGCCCCCAACTCCGAAAGCTGCTCTGCTTAGGTAAGTCACAGCCACGTCGCAAGTGCTTACGGGCTGCCCACTGAGAGTCCTGAGCCCTCCCTGCATGAAGGGAGTGGCCCTTGTGGGGCTCACAATGGCACTCATTTTCTGGTTTTTTTTTTAAGGATTTGGTTTACCCAGTTGGAAAACACTCATCAAAGGCAGGATGTAGGGAGGGTCATCTCTGATTCTGCGTGTTCAGATTCTTAGAGGCTTTAGTGGTGCAGACATAATAAATTGTGCTCAGCAGCTGCAAGAGCAGACTCTAACTTCAGTGACATTGGAAACCATATGAAAACAGCATCTGTGCTTACTTGGGGTGCTTTCTATCTGTTGAAAAAGTGACCCACTTCCCTTGGGGACTGTAATTTTTTTTTTTAGGACAGTACTATTTTAAAAATTCTTAAGTGTGACTTTTTTAAAGTTAAGATACATTAACGGTATTTGAAAATCACCTACTTATTGCTGAGTTGGGAAAAGATTCTGGTATCCTATAGGACCATGTTTAATGACTTATTTTGACTTTTTTTTTTTAAAGGCAAGACAAAAACATGTCTCTGATCACTGAATTTAAATTAAAAAAATAGTCTCTATTCCTTCATGCTCTTTTAGGTTATAAACAATACTGAGATACATTTCATCTATACATTTGAAAAAGGCATATCTTAGTTACTAGCTTTGCGTGGAGAAATAACTGATTTGGTTTTAGTAAGACACAGTCCTAAAGAAATCCAATAATGTCGAGCATAGAGATAAACATACTCCTTGACAGATGATGGAAATTGAGGGGGGCAAGGCTTCTGGGTACCTGTTTTTTATTACATTTATATGGTCCTCTGCTCTTCAAAGAGATTTATACTCCTATTTATCACCATTGTATATGGCAGAATGGGGTCCTTTTGGGCTGGGTGTTGGAAAAACCTTCTCCAGGAAGTCATCTCTGATTTGCAGCCTCTGTGGTCTTTGTTGTGAAAAGGGAAGCAGGGTGGGAAAAAGGAAAACAGAAAATGGATTGAATAGCATGCTGGCAACCACTATTACGATCCAAGTCTTTCGTATTTGATTTTGATGGGTTTAGCAAGAGACAAGTAAGGGGAAGGAAAACTTGAAGGATAGGAGTTGCAGAAAGGAAGGGAGGTAAAGGAAAGGGGATTGGGGAGGAGAAGGGAGGGCCATATGGAGGAAAAATTGACAAAGAGAAGATTCAGTTGCTGGTCAGTGCAGAGCAGGGGAGCGGGGGAGTTACCAATCATTTGAACCAGTGGCTGAGCAGGATGTACCTGGTCTGAGAGTCACTGGGGTGCAGTGCCAGCAAACACTGCTGGGGAGCATGTTCTCGGTCACATGTCCAGGCAGCTTCTCAGCCAGTTTGTGCTGTGTGACAGTGTATGCTCTTTCTGCCAAAGCTGACAAAGCGCTGAGCTTAATGGAGGTATTGATAGCTGAATGAATAACTATGTAATATTATGGAGTGTATTTAAAGTCCTGTATAAAATTAATAGTCTAGACTACATATGGTCCAGACTAGGCCACCAGGCTTCTGGGAACCATGGACTTTCAGCTCCAGGAGGAATTGTTAATGGAATTTGTGTGGCTGATCAGGTGTGACCCATAAAAGTGAACACATTGCCAGTCACTGGGACAGCCTGACACCAGGTAGAGGCAACTTGCATTGTCAGTGCAGTGGAATCGAAATGAGGCAGATGGCAATTGCAATGGAGATTTTTCAGAACTGAAAGGAACCTTCAAACAACAAAATGTTGCCTGAACCCCTAGGGCTACAAGCAGGGATATACCTTGCTCTTTGTTTCCAAGAAATCAAATCTATTCTCAGCATTTGCTAAATACATCTTTGCTTGCTATATCAGCTTCTAAATCTGCCACCTATTCGGTCACAGGATTGGGGTGAAGCAGATGAATTTGTGGTGTCTAGGCAGGCAGCTTCAAGAAAATGGTGGGTCCATGCACACCTGTTGTCAAGGCTATATATGGGGCTGTTTTTTGCCAAGTTTTAGGGAAACTGGAAGTGGGATTCATCTAGGCAAGCACTGAGTTTTGGGATGGGGCTATTAAGTTGTCTGTGCAAACCAGCAGTCACCTGCAAAAACAAACAGCTAAGACACACCTTTCAGCTCCAGCCAAACCCAACACCATCTGCAGCTCCACATATTAGTGACTGCAGAGACTCAGAGACTCTGGCTACTTGTCCTGATCCTTTTGCTGACCATGCAGGCTGGCTGCTCGAGGAACCAGCTCAGGAAGCTGATTCAGCCAAAAAATAACTTGCCAGAAAGGAGGTCTTGGAAATTATGGAGTTAGCAGCTGTGGCTAAGAGATGAAACTATACTAGGTCAGCATTTCCTCCAAAGCAAGGCACAGGGAAACCCAGGCATTACTATCCACCCTAAAAGGCAGGTGCTGAGACCTACACCACTGACTGTGCTTGTGAACAGAAGTGACAGACAGCACTGGCCAAGCAAGAAAGCTTTCACTTTTGAGAAAGCCCTGAAGGTCCATGCTTTAAATATTATTTTGTTCATGCCAGCTACATCTTTTTTCTTTGCAAAGCCAAGTCCATTTGATTAACAGAACTCCAAACAGTGCTTCTGGCCTAGAAACTTTGGAATAATTTCTTCTTTTCATCCTGTTACGAACCTATTTCATTTGAAAGTGAGCTGGCTTGAAGATAAACAAATGCTGAAACAGAAACCTTAAAGCTGGAATATGGTTGTGGATTTAGCAACTTAAACTTTCCAACAAATGCAGTAAAGTCCTGTCTGACTTGGGGTCTAAACTTACTTCCGGCGTGAAAACTCCCCACTGCTGCTTCTTCTTTCAATTCCAGTTGAGAAGTCTAGCCCAATTTATGGTGCTAGCCACCATATTCCCAGTTATATGAGAGAATTCAGAACAATTGACATGTCCTCTCCATACATTCTCCCACCCTCTGGTGGCTCTTGTCCACATTTAAGCCCCTAGAGAAACTAGAAGAAACCAACATATGCATAATTTGCAGTATAGAAGGATTTCTAGGACGCCCTTTACTTTTAGACATGGATGGATCTGTACAAAAGAAGACTACATGTACATATTCCTATGCTCAAATTTACTCTCATCTCATAATTATTTTGAAGAAAAAAGTCTGGAGGAGAAGACAGGCTTTCTTCTTCTCCTGTTCCTTTCCTTTGTTTCTGGACTGTGCAGTGGTGCTAGTTCTTTCGGAGCCTGCGGTTGGTGTACAGTGGATTTCACTTCCAGGGAGTTCAGCTTCTCCTTGTAATGGACAAGCGCTCCACAACCAGGTGTAGCAAGCTGCTGTTTCCAGTCCAACATCCTGTTCAAACATGACTTTGTGATAAGGAATGAGCATGCCCATAACACATGATACGTGGAACAGGTCACTGTTGAGATATTTTGCTGTGCTTTTATTAAACTGGCTGATGTCCCCAGTTTGAACTGTCTGGTTCTAGCAATAAAACTCAGCAGCTGTGAAGTCTATCAGGTGCTGAGGGACCTTTAAGCATAGGTTAAGCCTGATGTCTTTATGTCTGAGATGTTCAGCTTTGGAAAAAAACCCTGCATTTGTTGGAAAATTTAAGCTACTGAATCAAAAAATGTGTTTCAGTTTTAAGGTTTCAGCTTTGGTATTTGTTTAGCTTCTAACTATCTCACTTAGCTGAAATGGGCTGTTAAAAAAAATAAAAGAAAAAAATTCCTCCAGAGCTTCTATACCATGTCCCCAAACCCATGGGGCAACCTACCTATTTCACAGGAGACTTTAGAAAGGTAGTTAATGACAGTTTATAAATATTTTGAGTTCTTCAGATGAAAATACATATGAACACCTAAATGTTGTTCCTACAGAGGCTGTTTACTTAGGCTATATCTTCCCTCTCACCTCTGTGCACACTGTAAAGAGGAGGTCTGTGTGTGCAAGAGCCTTGCACAGGAAAACGGGAGGAGCCCTTTGGCCATCCCCTAATATTTCTGAGGAATTGAGCTGACAGTTCCACAAACAGCAGGTGTTTGAGCTCACTTGGAGTTTTGGACTCAGAGCAAACATGGTTTAAAAAGTGTCTGAAAATCTCATCTCGCAATTTTTTTTTTTCTTTTTGTCACCTGGTACTACAGAAAGTGACCAGACGCCCTCTGCTCTGAGCAACTTTTCTTAGTAACACTATCCTCTCTCCATGTGTTAGCTCGACCATTTGTCAGTGGATTGCATTCTTACTGGGCAGCTGTTATTATTTGGTTTAACAGTGGCCCAACAAAACTGAGCTATGTGCTGTACTACAGGACATATTTCACTCGATAGTTTGAAAATAGCCATGTCACTTTCTATTTCTTCTCCCATTGCTTTATTATCTTTGTTCCTAGGGCTGCCAGGGCAGTGAGAGTCCCGGACCCAAACTAGCATGGACAAGTTAAGCTGATTGTTTGCTTCTTGGTCACATGTGGAACGGTAATAGCCCTTGGCTGGATTTCGGAAAGCAAAGGTGTGCAATTCTATGGCAGCTCCACCCCAGACAGAGATGAGGGAATTATTCTCCCTAATTTACAATAGGGAGAGCAAGCGTTCCCTCCCACAAAGTTGCAACACCAGATGTGAACTGGCCTAGCTAACTCCTGCGTTTCATTTGGCCTCTGCTTCTCACCAACGCAGAACTTGAAGAGCAGAAAAACAACTGAGAGGTGTGAATGCTGTTAGAAGAGATGCTAGGATGGCATTTGTAGGTATCTTCTGAAAAAATCCCTGTTTTTACCAGCAGCATGGACCAACGAAGACAAACTACCGGCAAGACTGTATGTCCAGTTACTGAGCAAAACAATTTAAATGGTCTTCTTTCATATGTTTCTACTGTTTCTCATTTCCCTCTGGATTGAGGAATGGTCACTGCTTCACAGGGAATCAACAAACAGAATCAACTAACCTTGCCTATTTCTTTTATACTGTGTGTTGACAAACCGCTAACTCTTCACCACTGTGTCTAGATGGAAATTTCTACTGCGCTAAAGCAGGATTCTGCTTAGTGAATCATAGAATCGTTGAATTACAGAATGGTTTAGGTTGGAAAGGACCTTAAAGATATCAAGTTCCAAACCCCCTGCCGTGGGCAGGCACACCTTCCACTGGAGCAGGTTGCTCAGAGCCCCACTCAGCCTGGCCTTGAACTCTTACAGTGATGGGGCATCTACAACTTCTCTGGGCAACGTGTGCCAGTGTCTCACCACCTTCACAGGTAAAAAATTTCTTCTTAATATCTAATCCAAACATGCCGTCTTTCAGTTTAAAGCATTCCCCCTTGTTCTATCGCTATATGCCCTTGTCAGAAGTCCTTCTCTAGCCTTCTTCTAGCCCCCCTTTGGGTACTATAGGGTCTGCTATAAGGTCTCCCCTGAGTTTTTCCAGGCTGAACAGCCCAAAATATTGTCCTGAACATGGGTTCATTACCCAGTGCACAGCCAATTCACACACTGAGGCAAGGTATTTCAATTTTTTATCCTAGTTTGTGCAAAGTAGGGAGCTGGGTGGTAACCCACAAAAGGCTGGCTCCCTGATCATCAAAGCTTTACACTATTTATACATTTTAACAAATGCATCAGTATTCATTGGTTACATATTGCATAACTTTTTAATTATTACTCAATCCCCTATTTGTAGTTGTGTCTCTTGCTTCTCATGCTAATTAGCCCACATGTGCAGTTCTTCCCTCCATTTGAGTCTGGGGTCTGTTTTGAGTAGTTGGTCAATGAGTTGGTGGTCACAATCTCCCACTGCCTAAATGAGCCAGTTTCCCCAGTCACTGCTCAGTTCTGCTGACTTCACTCCTGGTGGCTCTTGTCCAGACAGCCCATTCATCCCTTTCCCTTAAAACAAAAGAATAGCCAAGCATATGATGTTCACAATGCAATTGCTTAATCATAACTGTCTAACAACTAAAAA
This sequence comes from Oxyruncus cristatus, assembly GCA_013399855.1. NCBI lineage: Eukaryota > Metazoa > Chordata > Aves > Passeriformes > Cotingidae > Oxyruncus > Oxyruncus cristatus. The sequence continues at coordinate 784,396 of VXAY01005880.1, forward strand.
AAATTGCAAAGTTTGACTCAAACCACTATTCAAATCTCGAGGGTCTATCTCAGTCTGTCTTCATAGGAGAGGTGCTCTGTCCCTCTGATCATCTTCATGGCCCTCCTCTGGACTTGCTCCAGCAGGTCCATGTTCTTCTTTTGTTGGGAGTCCCAGAGTTGGTTGCGGTACTCCAGGTGGGATCTCACTACAGAAGAGTAGTGGGGGAGAATCACCTCCCTTGACCTGCTGGTCACCAAGAAAATGTCAGAAAGGCACCAACGGCCTAGATCCAAGTATACTGCAGTGAACGAGTATCTCTAGCTTGTTTGTTGCTGGGTCAAGATCCAGACACAAAAGTAAAAATTCTGTGTTTATATACATACACACCTGTTATCTATTTATGTAGGTGTAAACAAGCACACACACAATGTTTGTTTAAGCCTGCATAGTGTAGCCATTGTTACTTGGCAATATGCAGTGAAAAAAGACTGATGGTTTAAATAAATGGAGTTGCTCATATGAAGAATTCAAGCCACCTCTCAAGCAATTAGCCAAGTGTAGATGGATGGAAGGCCAGAAGGAAACACTGCAGCAGCACTGCCTGACCCCCTGCATGATGCAGGCCAGGGGACTTGTAATAACAGCAATGCACCCTCTGACCCTGAGTTAGATGCCACGGCTGAAGGAAAGCTACTCTGACTACTGATACATTGTCCCAGTGCTGTCAAAAGTGAATCTGACTCCCAGTCAGGCTGGGTTGGTTATCTCACTCCCAGCTTCAGATCTCTGCAGAAGGAGCATTTCAAGCTTTTTTCACTCCGTTCCACTTTCTCTCTCTGGTAAGCAAAGAGACATAGGCACTTTTGGGGTATGATGTATCTCATTCAAAGTCAGGCATATAAAATGGGTGGTGATAAACTGCATCCCATAACACCCTATTTTTGTCTGTTGACTATAAACAGTCCAAAGTAACCAACCCTGCTGAAGATGCTGTGTTGGTTGCCTAACCTCTGCCTTCATCCTGTGAATCTTGTCCTCATATTTTCTGATAGAGTGGGAGAATTTCTACTCCCTGATAAAATTTTATCTCTTAATCTTTTTTAGGAATAAATTAGAGTGATTGGCTGGAATCTTCATAAGGCACATCTTTAAAACCCTTTAGCCATTCTTTGAGTTCCTCTCTGATTTCCAGTGTTCCTCTTGATATCGAAGGTGGGTACACTGAGACAGAATTATTCCTAGGATTCACGCAATGGATTTAGTAGAGATCTGTTCAAATATCCAAAGGTTGCATTTGTGTTTTGGCCAAAGTTCAGCACTGCAAGTTCGCCATCAAATCATGACCCATGACCGCTCAGAGTCATGGATGCCTATGGAGCATCGCTTAAGACTGTTGCTTGATGACTACTGTCATTGACATTTTGATAATACAGTTTTGATTAAACTTATTGCACATTTATTGACTTCTTCATCTTCTATCTTTCTGGTGCAGATGTTAGTGTCCACCAAAATCCTCTATATATATTTAAGCTGTTCTACCATGCCTATTAGTGCTATGAAAAACTGTCATGCTAGGACATCAATTTAATTTGATAGGATTTATTTTCCATAAATATATGGTGATTATCATTTTCTATAAATAATTCTACATAGTTCTCAGTCCTTTTGCCCATCATTTTACTAGGTTCAGTATCAGAGTGCTAGAATGGAGTTGACCTATTTTTTTATCCATTAGCCTAGGATACTAATATGACATTACAATTGGTCCATATTCTTCCTTCTTTTCCAGTTTTCTTCCACCCTTGAATGCTGAGGGTTTTTGAAGTCCTGATGCATGTCTGTCTTCAGCTTGTCTTGTAACTTGCCTAGCAAAGCACTAATATTCTGAGTGTAGTCACACAGAAGTTGTGGTACAAAGGAATCAGAAATATAAGCATTTGGTCTATCTAGATTTTCTTAACAAACATGCTTGTTGCTTAACTGTTGTAGTTTTAAGGGGTTTCTTCCTTTGGTAACCTGAAAATGTTGGATGGGAACATTGGAAACCAAACTTTAGAACATGAACAATGATGGCAAGCAAAGTTGTTGTTTTTCTGCAGTCCTATAAAGACAAATAGTTTTGACAAAAATTTACGCCATATTTGGACTGTCTGTATTATTAAAGTCAGTGGTTTTTAAACTGCAGTTTGTTTAAACTGCAGAGACCTAGGTATGTGGAAGAGCTACTTGGGGGTTGTCCTAGGACTTGGGGATGAGCTCTTGAGACCAATGAGTTGAGTGTTCCTTAGCTGTTTGCAGCCCAGAGTCTCATGCAAAACAGGCTTAATTATTACAGAACAGTCACTCATGGGCATTGAAAGGCATTACTGCTTGCTGTAAAAAAAGAGTGTGGACCAAGATGAGCTGCTAGATTTTTTGAGACATAATTAAGAGGCAATCTACAATGTAAACAGTTCAAATAAATTTGGCAGAGTTGCTGCCAGAAGATAGATTGTGAAACCAATCTAGCTTATGTTAGCCCACTGACTATATTAGTTTATTGTCTTGAACTTAAATCCTTTGCAAAGGATTTAATGATGTGACGATATTGGCTTTTTAGTTGTGCCTTTGGGTTATAAGGATATATCAGGCTAAAAAGTTTTTCCAGAGAAAGGAATAAACCTATAGACCTGTCTGACTAGTTGATCTTGGAGGCAGCACAACTATCTAAGTGAAAAATATCCTTCTAAGGATATTTTTTGATGGAAATTTAGTTGTTTAGTGAGAGGAAATGGTGGAAGCTATTGCCAAGGTCCTTCTATTATTCATGGAATCAACATATTCCTAGCTCTAGGGAGAGGTGCTCCCCCAAGCAGGGTTATAATCCAGGAGTTACTTCTCTGGGAACAATAGGAAATTCAGAAATGTTGAGAAACCTGTAGATGGAATGGAACATTTGCTCTCCAGGATAGTTGTTTGTGAACAGCTTGGGTGCTCTCTGTGGGAGGATCCAGGCGTGTCTCTGCTGGCAGGATCTAAAGCTCATCACCCTGAACACCTACGCAGTAGGATGTTCTTGCCAGCTGGGGACTCCGAGTCTAGAGCAAAGCCACTGAAGTTGGACCTGTGTTGTGTACATGAATCAGGTAGGCTGTTCCCGTGGTTTGGTAGAAAGATTGAGGGCTAGCAGGCAGAGCCTGTGGGCTTGGGGTAAGAACTTGTACCACTTGGGTCTCTTCCAGCTCACATTGTCGAATGTTGATTGCCACATCAACACCCCAAAGCAGATTTTTAGCTCTGATGAAGAGATGATGGAAAAAGCAAACTGGGCAATGGAAAGGTCGTACAGGGCCTCCAAAAATTTGCTTTGAGGTGTGTGTTAATGTCTGGCAGATAATACTTTGAAAGCTTACCTTTACTCACAGAGGGCTTACGACCACCTTGATGCTGATTTTCAAACAGAGTATCAGCAAATAGTGCATGTTGGGAGAGGCAAAATGAAAAAAACCCACCAAACCTAAAACACACTTTCGAAACCAAGAGCTTGCTGGTGCACATACTGCTCTGTTGTGAATTTTATGTCTGCCTGTAGATCAGAACAGGAAGCAGGGGTTTGAGAACTTTTGTCAGAAAACCTCAAAGCTTATGATGGTATTATAAATGTCGATGTTATAAGAAGGAGGAAAGTACCGGACTCTGTTCTGTACAAGACAATAGCGACTTTATAACATTACAGGAAGCTGCATATGAGAATTACAGAGAATTAAGGTCTGTGATACTAATGCAGTGTAATAACTCAGGTCTCATAGCATTCAGTTTATCCCTCTTTCAGTATATTCAGAGTATAACACTGATTGAACTGTGGAGTGTAGACTTGTAATTTTAAAAAGCACTTAAAGAGAATTTTCCCCCAAGTGCCAGTCCTCCTAAGTAAAATGGTTGAAGCAAAATAGTCAAAACCAAGCTCTTATGCTTACTTGTACATCAGATAAGTTGGTCAGTAGAAAGCATGGTATTTCACATTTAATCTTAAAAAAATGAGAGAAACAGTGATGTGAGAAGAACAAAGAGTGGGAAGGCAGACTATATCTGGACCCTGAACGAGAGGTGAGCTGGTAATTATTCACATCTCAAGGACATTGGAATTAAGCAGGAAAAGTAAAAACTTCTACCGCAGAGCTGAATATGTGCTGAACATAAAAAGCTAAGATTACAGTATGCTTGGACAGACTGTAGGAAGCTCAGAATAAGAAGTGACCCTGAAAATACTTCTGTAATCTTCTATTCCTTTGCTGCTGGCCTTGTACCAACCATCTATGATTCTGTCTTGGCTGAACTGAAGCAGAACCTATTATAATCCACCCAAGACTAAATTGTCTGTAGATAATTGGACAGTGGAGAAACTGAATTATGAAGTACAACTATATCAATGGGAGAATATATTAGGGAGTCCTAAATGCGTGTTGTATCTTTTTCAGCAACCTTTTGTGTTTTCTTTGTTCTTCCTTTCTTTCTGTAGATTGTTGAGGGGAAAATTTCTGAGTTGATAATATACATGGCCCAACAGCACTGATTTTAAACTGTCAGGGTTTTTGTTGCCCTATTTTACACCAGTAGACCAATGTTGACTGTGTATAAAGATAGATATGTAAAATTAAAAAAAAATCAAGTTGTCTCTCTAAGCTGAGAGAGAGAGAATAACAAGTGGTGTGGACTACCAGAGCCTAATGGGTCAATTTCTAGGCTTTATTTTCTTGCTGTGAAATGTTTATCCAATCCAACAAGTAGTGGGGAGAAAAGTTATCCTGTAAGTTTAAGTAACAAATTGCCTTTGTAAAAACATTTCTTTATTAGCCCAAGAAGAACTGCCCCACCCCCTTTTTCACCTTTTTTTTCAGGCATTATCCTTTCCCACTAGCCTTGCTAGAACATGCCAGCTCTCCTAGACCAATAAATATGAGCACAGTAAATGTGGTATGAAATTTCCTGAATTACTGGTGAGCACAAGGCTAAGCTGTTGCTTACAGCTGTCTTGTGTTCTCATCACAAGAATAAGTGCCAATCTGCATGGCAGGCAGCAGCATGGCTCGGAATCTCCAGCGCTCCTTTTCCTTGTGTAACAATTCTTTCTGACTTTTGACTTTTTTCTGACCACATCCCACTTTGTCACGGGAGATATCTCCTCGGTGGACTCAGTTATCTACTCTGTCGTGTTCCTTGGGCACTTGTCTGTTCTTCTCGCTACTTCCTAGTGACCAAAGCGATGCCCAGAAGGGGAGCTGCCAGCCTTTTATGACAACTCTCTCAAAGCTCGCTTGTCTCTGCCTGCATTTGTGGTAGTTAATAGTAGCACTCTTCCCAGGTCTAAACCCAAAGCTTCTGCAGCCAGTAGCAGCAGCCTGTGAGCCTTCTGCTTTATATATTTTCTCTATTTATCCATACTGCAGTTTAGCTTCAGAAATCAATCAATCAATCAATCAATCAATCAATCAATCAATCAATCAGTCAATCTATCTATCTATCTATCTGTCTATCTATCTACTCTTCATTTGTTACTGCAGCTAAACCGAAGCATATGCAGGTCAAGGCCTAAGGAGTGGACATGGATGCATTGGTCAGTAAGGACGGAACGCTGCAAGAGAAACAGTTGAAGAGGTAGTTTAGAGTTGTGCGAATTCGAATTCATTTCCCACCTGACACTAGTGGGACTTGATAGTGGGACTTGATGGTGTCTCGTTGTACGTGCATGTGTAAGTACTTCTCTGAATCATGTCTCTTGTTCATAGGGAAGGAAGAGCAGAGAGTAGAAAAAACAGGATAACTTTCAAAAACTATTTTGAAGCCTTATAAAGCTAGTCTTCCTTTAAGTCCAAGAAATTAAATTTCACAGAGATATTTTGATGATTTGCACTTGCAAATTGAGATTTATCATGTCAGCGACTTGCACTTGCTTAGTATTACTTTCCTCACTGTGCTGAATCTCTATATCTTTAGTTTTTATTAGTTAGATCAAAATACTGGTGCTTGAAGTAGGATTTGTGTAGGCAAAGAGTGAGGAAGATTGAAGTCTGGATAATCATTATTATTTCAGCTCTGCTTTCATGACTTCAGAGGTCATAAAAATCATCCCTTACCACAGATATTATTTTTCACACAGTAAAAGGAAAGATTAAAGTATTTTTTTTTTGTCCTGGACTTAGTGAAAGACTTTCGGGAAGTATGTTTCCTTTTCTTAAAACAAAAACAAGGGGTGATTGAAATGCAGGGTATAATTTTCATATTTTTCATTTCCCACTGCAGTTCAAATGATCACACTTTGGAGCTCCCCAGATCATAGAGGTTTTGATAACATTAAAGATATGCTCAAGATCCAGTCACCCTTGAGTTAAAAGGATGCAAACTGTGTCTAGCAAACATGGCATTTCCATAGCAGATTTGATTTGATTTGATTTGCTTTTGTAGTGCTGTTGCAAAACAGGCACACAGAACCACCTCACAAGCAAAACAGGGGCATCAAAAAGACAATATACCTTCCTTCCTGCGGCAGATATTTCAGGAGGTGGGGAAACACAGCTTCCTGTGTTCTCACATGGATTTAGATAATGAAACTCTTGACTGATTCAGAAAGAACAGAGCATTATGCAGTTACTTGAAAATATTATGATGTTATTGTACAATGTGCTGTAGCATTAAATGGCCAGATGTAGTGAAATCTTTTGTGTACATGTCCTAGAAAACAATCATAGCCCGCAGGCTGTGACTGGTCTTTTCAAAACGTACTCAGGCTGGGATGGGAGGAGCTGGAGATGAGTGGCAGGTGGGAAAAAAAATTAAAGCTGTAGTAATAATGAACACAAAGATGTTAGAAATGGCTGGTTCATTTCTATTCTTTTAAAGATGTGATTACAGGTGGGGCTGGTAGCTTTGGTTATCATTATATTATTATTATCATGTGATACCTGGCAGCTCAATATTCTGTTTTTAATTATTGCTCACGTTCTCAACCGTGTAGGCTGAAATTTTCAAAGCAGTATATTGCCATAAGGTAAGTATAACAGGCAAATGATGCCAGAATGGCCTTCTAAATTTTTTTTCCTCAACGAAGAATTCAAGATAAAATTAAAAAAAAAATTATTATCACTATAGTGATTTTTTTTTTTAATGCTCTCATTTCATGTACATGCTCCATCCCCCAGCAGAACATCTGAGTCTGTGGTGGGCTGGAAAGCATCTCCTGTGACTGTGTCTTGAACTGCTGTGGGCAGCTGCTGGAAGTGAGAACAAAATGGAGAACAGCTCTTCTGCAATGATCTTTTCCTGATGCCCCTGTAGCGTGGAGGAGAAAGCTGTCTTACCCAGTTATGGGGAGGTTTGTAAGGACCTCAGCAGGTAAAGGTGGCAAGAGGAAAGAGAAAGTGTTGAAAGGTTAAATGGGGAGAAATTCAGTTTGAGTGGATGAAAGATTTGGCAAAGAGGGAGGTAGATGGGAAGGCATCTAGAGTCAGATATGTGACTGAAGAGAAGGGGAGGCTGGGACTGACTGAATAAGGAAAACTGGAGTCAAGGGAAGGGAGGGAGAAGGTCTGGAATATAGACTAGGATCATTAGATTGCAGAGGCATGAACTAGGTAGCTGAACATAATGTAACTTGAGACAGGGGTAAGGAATACAGACCCGCTGTAGATCTATATCAAGAATTTTCTCAGCTCTCTTGCTACTGGCAGATCCTTTCTGTGCTATCCAGTCTGCATGATTCTGTCACAGTTCTTTTAAAGCAGGTTTATACTGTTCAAAAGAAGTAAAAGTTCTAAAAAATTTCAGACTTCCAGTATCATGAATTCTAAATGATAATGATGTTATCTGAAAGTTTATTGTGTGTAATTCTCTACCCAGCATATGCTATAGTGTACAAACAGATGGATCCATCTCCAAATTTCTTTCAGTCCAAAGATGAAGTGAGAGGCTAATACAATAAAAAGGATCAGGAAACTACGTGGCAGCACAAACTGCACACAGGGATAACAGAGGTTGCACAGGCCAGATATGGTTTTGTTTTTTCCCCCTCCTGATTTTCTGCAAACATCTTTACCCCTGAGAGTTCAGCTAAGAGCACTCTCAGGATGGCCATGGGTCTTTGAGTGAGAGCAGAACTTAAGACTTGATGTTTGAGGTCCCTTTAGCCCAGGTGCCTTGGGAATGTTCAGTGTCCAAGGTTGGATGTGTTCTTCTCCATGTAAATGAGGAGAAGGGTGAGAGGCTTTTCTCTTCGGGCAGGATTCTGACCTGGGAAATATTGTTCTGTCTTAGGGTCCTGATGAAAGATGCACTAAGCAGGCATGCTGTGCTTCTTCTCCTTCAAAATAACCAACTTTTTTTTTTTTTCCCCAGCATATGGAAACCTGGAGAACCATAACCACTCATACTAATGTGGATTTGGCAGTGTGATCTCTGAACACCCGAGGGTTTCTCAGTGCAAGATGGCAACAATACAGTACAGCAGAAAAGACAGTCTAACTGGAAATGAATTCCTAGACCTCTTGAAATATTTTTATTAGTGCTGATGCATATATGTAAGAGAAATGGGAATTTTTGTCTTTCACTTGATTCACATCAAAGTCTTACTGGAAAGTAAAACACAACACAGCTGTTATCAAGAGACTTGAGTTCATATTCAGGTGGAACATTTGATGTACCCTGTGATGAGCAGTGCTGAAACAGCATTGCATCAATGGCACTGCTTGTCAGGCTTGCCATTACCTCTCAGCATCAGATCTGACACAGCTTTTGGATAAACAATTTGTCCTGCCTTTGAGGACATTGCCATGTCATGTTTCTACCTGCACAGAATCAAGACCCTGCTGAAGAACAGCTAATGGACTTGGGTTAATGGCAAAATCACAGAACTTTAAAGTGATTGCAATCAAAAGACTGCCTCTGAAGAAGTCAACCAAGGTAAAGTAAGGCTGCAGCTGTGATTTTCTGGTGGGAAAGTGAGTCTATTGAGGATGGGGTACCTCTCATTTTAATGGGTGGTCCCTGTTTAAATTTTCTTCTCCCATTTCCTTTTTCTCAGTTCCACAGAATTAGAACTGATGTGTAAAGTGCTTATATTACTAGGAACAACAGTAGGAAACCCTTTGTTAACCTTCATTTCCCATCTAATATTTCTGTGCAGCGTCAGCCAGTCTCCAAGGTGATAGGGTTGTTGATAATAACTCCAAATTGCTATGTTACTGTCAGTCTGTGCAGCTTCTGAAAAGCAGTATGTTAATATCCCCCTGGTTCATTTATTGGTGGTTGGTGTTTTTTTTTTATTTTTCCCCAGAGATTGTGGACTATTCAGAACTTCTCACGTCTCTCAAATGTTAAGTAAACGACAGACATGAGTTTCCTACCTAAGAAACAGTATATTTTTATCAAGGAGTAAATCCAGCGGGTTGCTGAGAATCCACCGTAAAGCACGGTGAATCCTGCTCTTCTTAGGAAGCCAAGAGAAGGTGAGAGCACTCAGTAGCACAGGAGCTATACAGTTAGTTGCAGAATCTAGACTTTGCATTTAAGAAGAAATAATAGGATGTGTAGAAAACCTACCTAGCAGCACAAAACCCTGGAGGTGTCCAACAGCATACCTGGTTCCGTTTCTGGACAGCATAATGGTGGGTTTGAGAGTCCACATAGGCTCCACAGAATGTACCTAGAAGAAGGGCAGGTATCAGTGTCTGTAAAATTCTCTTGGCAATTACAAGACCCCAGACTGTTTGTTCAGTTTTGCTCTTTTACACAATTGCTTTGATGAAAGAACCACAACAGTTCCTGAAGGAAATATTCGACTCAGTGAAATGTCAGCTTTTCTAAATGCATTTGGTTCAACAATTGTAACCTTCCAACAGAGCCTGTGTCATTTTCCTCACCACCTACCTATGGCACCTGCTCTCCAAGGCTGTTGGTATGACTTTCATCCTCCTGGAAGCAGGAAGTGTCAAGACTTTGAAACTATCATATTTATTTTTCATTCAGAAATGGTGAGAAAGTGGCCTGCTCAAGATGTTTCACCTGTTGTTAAGGTATGAATGCAAAGCAGAGGCCCAAAATAAGAATAGATCTAATCTCTATTTCAGAAGAGCTTTTCCACCCCCTGGAAAAGTGGCAGGTGAAAGAGGAGTAAAGCATCTAAATTAAAGGTCTAAATTGTCATTCAAGCTCCATCCAAGTCCATGAAAAGAGTGTAGCTCCCAGGAGTGACATTTTGGGTGAAAGAAAATGCAGCATTTTGGTATTTTCACTTTTCTTGGCCATTAAATAGATTTTTGAAGGCTGTAAAACTCAAATGTAGATTTTGGAACATCAACAAACTCTTGACAAGGAGAAATAAAATACATATCATTAAAAGAAAAAGATGCAAGGTAAGGAACACAACAAGATTGAAATATTCCTTTGCTTCATTCCTGAAGGAAAAAAAAAGTGAGGCAATTCATAGAAACAGTGACTCAGAGCAGTAACAATTAGTGAAAGAAATAATTAGCTTATGATTAGCCTTTTTTTCCTGTCTGTTCTCTTGTTTGGGTAAAGCATATTGTTCTTACGAATGTTGAGCGGACATTTATCACATCCTCTGTCATAATTACTAGTGACAAGTCAAGCCTGAATGAAAACAAATGGAAGAAGTAAGTGTTTATCTCACTGTGAATTCTTTCTGATAATGTATCATGAAATTCTTTCCATCTTGTACTTGCGGGAACTGTAGGAGAATTTTGACCCTAGGACACACTGAGTGTATTACCATTAATTGGAAAGAACAACCCCTTTAACTCCTTTACAGTAGAAGAAAGAGGCAAGTTTTATCCCAGGAACCTTGCACTTCTATTGTTTTCAAACATTTTTAAAATTTGAATCACGCTTAGTTGAATTGTACAAGGTACACTTTTAGTCCCTCTGATCTGTTCATAGAACACCCAAAGTGTTACCCAGTTTTATACTGGAGGAGTTAAGCCTGAATGAATTTCCTCCCAGTATGAACTGGTTTTTTTTTCAGAAGAGTAAAAGTAAGAAAGGAGGTAGGATACCCTCTGATGGCACTCAAACTGGGAGGTATGGAACTATGTTTTGAAGAGTACCCCAGTGCCCTGAAAGGTGAGAGGAGCTGAAACCTCTGACACTACTGCTCATTCACAAGCTTTCCTTCTAGTGGTGAATTGAGGCTGGGAGTTGTGCTGCATATCAGTGGAGGAAGGAAACAAACCTGTTTGGCAGAGAAGGGGATTAATGCTGTTACCATGTGTTTGCTCCTAGGGATTAGACTGGACTATGACAAAGGGCTTTTAAAGGGGAATCCTTCAGAAGAATCTAGTAGTGGTCACTCCTTTTGACCCTTGAGACAAAATGCCTGTGGGTTTCAATGACAGCTTTATCCTAAGGATTCTGAACTGATTACTTAACATGCTTGAGGATTTTTTTTTTTTTTTTCTTAAATACTCTAAGAAGTTTTACAGGGAGAAGACACAATTTCAGAGGAACAGCCCATGGTCTGGGCAATGAGGCCCAGTTGTTAAAGGCAACCTGCTTTGAAAGTGGAATGATGACCCCACAGGCAGGCTCAAGAAAGATGCTTTTCCCATACAAAATGTGCCAGACAGGTGAGTTATCTTCATCTGCTTTGAAACCTACCAATCAACATGAAACAAATCACCAAATTATCAGATTTTTGTGGCAATTGCTCTAAGGCCAAGTGCATTAAACTTTCTGCAGGTTTAAAAATCTCAGGAGCTTAGTTTGGGCTCCTTAGTTGGAGCACATCGATGGTAAAGAGAGGTCTCTTCTCTCCTTAGCATGTTAAGAAATGTGCTTGGTATCCTTTTAGCCTTTAGAAATGCTAATTTCTAGATACAGTGTCATAGAGTGGGTTTGTTTCCAAGGGTTGGGTGGGGGAGTTGGGAGCCTGAGTGTAGTCGGAAACTTCATGGAAACCAAGCCTACACGGCAAGCCTGTGATTTAAATGGCAGTTTGAGCAGGTTAGGTACAGATTATATACCCAGAGCATGAACATAAAATCTGGGTCCTGTCCAGCACAGTGGGCTGCTGTGTAGCAGCAGGATCAAGTAGGTCAGATGGTCTGTGGGTGATTATGGTTGGATCCCATAATGTGTCTGTGGTAAAAGGAACCACCCCTAGGACTCTGTTGCTTGTCTTGAGGCTTTGGGATCTTTGTATAACCCTACCCATAACATCATTCTTTGTTTTGGTGGGTCACTGGTTTGCAGAAATACGGTGCCAGTAGTATACAAAGGCAGTGGGAACATTATTGGACCTGGTTCGAATGTTTTTTCTTGCATGCTTTTTTTTTTTTCTTTTCTACCTCTTGCTTCTTTCACCTGGCCTGAGAGCAGCTCAGAGATTACTCTCCCTGGATTCATTCATTTGCTCCTGTATTCAGTGTTTTGAAGGTGTATTTATGTGACTGGTCACGCAGCTTTGCCAAGTCAAGGCCAGCACCTGTTTCTGGCCCATACATAAACTCGGGGAAATTTATGGATGCACCCCTGGATGCTGGTGTGGAAAGGGGCCCTCAAGGCTGATAGCTAGCAGTTAGAGAAAGGTTCCAGCCAAACTTCCAAGCAGTCGTGTGCACCTGGGGACAAACAGAGGCTGACCATGAACCTTTCATCTTTCAAAAATAGCCAGTTTAATTTGCTTGCTTTTGAAGAGGATTCCTCAGCAGATTAATTTAACTGGGAAAAGAAAGCAGTCTTCTGGTTTTAGGCCACAGCCACTCTGGAAAAAAGAGAACTATTTGATGTTGAAGTACGTGAGGCTGAACTCAAAGTAATTTGGGGAGCAATGAGTTTGGCAGTACCAGCCACTGACCTTAGGTGAGTCTGTGGAATCACACCAGTTTGAAACGGATAGATCCATATTTCAGATAATTTATTACATAACAGCCCTTAGTCAGACGACTTTCCTGAGGTGAATGAATGGAGATTACTTTCAGGTCACACTGCTTTCTCTTTTAATTTTCCAGTCCTTGCTGAGCTGAAAATATAGTAAAAAATAGTTTTTTTCATGCCATATTTCAGTGTTTCCCTCCCAGTCTGAAGAGAGGAAGCAAAGAAGAATGGGAAAATAAATAAAATCAAGTAAATTATTCTGGAGGATCAAAAGAGTTTGAGTTTTGGGGCAGAAGTTTGAATTGCTTTTTATTTTCTATGAGTTTATTTTCCTTTCACCCTGGCTCTGAACACAGTGTACTTTCAAGATAACATTGTTCAAAATCTCATGAAATTTACACATGAAGTGTCTTAAATGAAAGGGAATATTTAAGTTTGGAGATAGTTGTAGAGTGTCATGATCTAATTACAATAGCATTTTTGAAGGATAACAAATGTCAAAAGAAACAAACTGGATGTTATGGAAAATAAAAGTAGGGCCAAGAATCTAAGGCTAGCCAGAGAAATTAAACATTGAGGCTTTTCCTTTGGAAGGTTTTAAATCAATTTAGTGTCGGTGAAAAATGCCAGATTCATAGCAGAGGAAAATGATGCCTTTTATTTATTTACAGGCGAGGCAGGCAAGCACCAGTGACAGCATCTCTGTTTTAGACTATCACTGTACTTTGACACTCAGCTGACCACCAGGAAAAGCAGCTGAAAAGTGTTTCTGTCTCTCTTCCCTTCTGTCCTCTGAGCTTGCCAGCAGCCTGACTACACTTTGCTTTTGAAAGTGGTTTTGATCATGTGCATATATCGATCAGGAGCTACACTGAGACAAACAAGTCCTCGCATTCCAGTCGAGGAACAGCTGTCAGACAGTTAAAGTCTCAGATCTTTTTTATTTTTTATTTGCACACAAATTTGAATGCCTGTGGATCAAGAGATGGACTCAGGGCAGAGTTTCTCTTTTGGGAGCCCACAGCTCATGACAAGGTTTATTCATGATGTATTTCCACTATGCTTTGGGAATAATAGGCAAGGAGACCCTCCACAAGTATTAGTTGCTCTCCAGTGAGGCAACATGGTGAGGGGACTAGCAAAAGAAAGTGTTTGTTTTCAAGCTGGTTGCAAAGAGTAGAGATTTTTGATGACAATAAATGCATCTTTTCTTAGCTCTTCAGAGCAGCTTTCTTTCATTGCTGAGCCTTCAAAATTGGCTGATGGAGTAGGATATGTAAACTTTGTAGAGTCTCTGTGAGGCTCCTTGTGGGTGTCCTCAGGTGGTAAGTTAGGTTGGAATTCAGGAACTATTCCATAAAGTACAATTTTTTCATGAGGTTTTACCTCTTGCTGAATGTCGAACTGGGACTGAATGAAGGAATTCAACTTTTGTTGGATGTTCGGTGAGTAGATAAAAAAGAATTCTTTCACAGGGCCCTGGGTTTGGTGGTGGGGCTCTATCACATGGTGAGGAACGCTTGGCTACATGGAAGGCTCTCTAAAACATGCAGTTCAAAGCATCCTATAGCTCATGTAGAAGGTGTTAAAGTATCAAACACATCCTATTTTGAGGAGCGTTGTAGGCTGAGATTCTGTATAGCTGGCTGCTAAGAAATCAGGTCAGAGATGCTTAATACTTTCATGCCATTCAGAGAGTTGCTGGCAGTGGAGGGGAGAAAGGCAGTGCCTGTCTGCAGCTGCAGATGACACTACTTTGAATCATTGGGGTTAATGGGATCCACTGACTAACTGGGTGTTTCCAAGAGGCAGCTATTTGCCCAGGAAGTGAGGGGAGGGGAGGGAAGGGAAGGTGTCTATCAGGATCTTCTCTGTCTCTCTCTCTGGCATGTGGTACCACAGATGCTGTGAAATTTGGCCTGGGATAAGGCAGGGCAGTCGCACAGAGCCAGTCTCATGTCTGGCTGTCTAAGACCTGGGTAATAAAACAAAGGCTGAAAAGGAAATAGTGACCTGGTTTGAAAATGAAACACAATAAGGCATTGCAAGGAAAGAGGGAAAACGAGTACTCAGAGGGCTGTTCTCAAGCATTGGAAATCAAATTTGTAGGAAAGGGACAAAAATAAGGAGCAGGGTGAGGGATCTCCAGGACCTGTTGTGAATGAGGGAAGGGAGGTTGGGGTTTTGTGCTGCCTACTGTAGTTGGTGGAGGGGGAATCCCTCCTCCCTATGTGAGCAGCACCCTTGGATCACAGGGTCCCTTTCCAGAGAGTTTTTGCATCGCAGCAACCCTGGCAAGCTCCCTGTGACTTGCAGCTTTGGGGAGCTGCTTTGCTCTCTTGAACAGAGAGAAAGCCTCGTTGCAGGCAGCCCCCAGTTCCTGCGGGCGCTGTTGTCTGCTTGGGATGCTGTCCCAGGGTTTCTGGCCAGTCGAGGCTGCTGCTGGGAGCAGAAAGGGCCGACGGCCGGCAGCCTCACACGGGGGAAGGCTTTTCACGCAGAAATGTCACCGCTGGGTCCTTCAGGAGAGAGAGATGGCTCCCTGCAGAATTCGAGAGGAAAACATGAAAGTATTCCCCCCGTATCCAATAATAAACTTGAAATGGCCAAAGGAAAAAGTACTTAGCACTCACAAAAACCTTTGGCTTACCGAAAAACCCCAGAGACAACAGCACTTCACTGGTTTGTATAGAGGCTCTGCATTGGTAAAGGGCTTGCCAGCTTTTATGCACTACCCCACCAATATAAATTAATTTGAGATCTTTGGGACTGACTCCAAAGGTGATAAAGTCAGTCAGCTTTCATTTCCTCTCATTCTTTGATCTCCCTCCTGAGGCTGCCTTCAATGGAACATAATGAATTGATTTTATTGTTATTCTTGATGATGAGATGACACAATCCCAGTGGGAATAGAACAGAAATTGCGAGGGTTTTTTTTGTTTGGTTGGTTTTCTACACCCTCCCCCACCTTTTTTTTTTGTGTTTTGTTTTGTTTGTTTTCCAAACAAGATTTCAAGAATTTTGATACTGGGACTGTGTTTTAGAGAGTTTTTATTGTGCTCTGCTGATCTCCATGCATGTGCAAGCTGGGGCTTCTTTGTGAGGTGTCTCTAGCTGGGTGAAGTGAATCTTTACCTCCAAAACTCTGCAGCTGCCTTTGTGATACTCCGCTCCTCTACTCTTGAAAGAACAATACAGAGGGCAATTGTTAGACTCACATTTGTGTGTTTCCGTGACAGACAATATGTATTTTTGTTGAGAAAAGAATAATTTGTGCGCTGCCTATATATACCAAGTAATGAAATAATTTTAAACAACCTTTACATGCTTTTTTCCCAAGTACCTTCAGAAAACTGACATTATTTTTTCATATTTCATATTTTCATGTTGTAAGATTATTTAACCAGATCTACCATCTCTAAATAGTTGTCCTTCTAGTCACTAGTTTTGCCTGGGTGACTTTGCACTAAAACATAGCATTATGACCATTACAGCTAGTGTCACTAGGCTGCATCTTTTGACATTAAGGAGCAGTTGTTTGACAGCTGAGGTAAAGAGAGTTTTACAGGACTAATCTCACTCTTTTGAATCAGGGTTGCCATCTCTACTGGTAATTTAGTAAGAAAGACTTTTAATCTTCCTGCCTGTGAGACAGGATCTCTTTGAGCATACAGAAATGATCCTCCCCGTTTTCTGACTTCCCAAGAGAAATAAATGTCTTAAAGTTGCTTTACACTTCTCTGAAAAGTGCCTGTGTTATTCCAGTGTATACAATAATGCCTTCAACTTGTTAGCTTTCCAGCATGTATCCTGTAGTGTTTTAATCATATATCAAGTGATAAGGAAAACAGTGATCCTGAAGACATCTGGCAGCTCTGTCTTTTTTTTTTTTTTTTTACTCTTTAATGTGGTAGTAGTCTGAGGTTTTATAGATGCTGAGGTTGGTGAAAAAAAACCCCAACCAACCAACCAACCAACCCCAAAAAACCAAACCCTACCAAAAGCCCCTTATCCCAAACCAAGTCAGTTTGTCAATCCAGTGCCTGGTTACACACTCCTGTTATTTGACCTATTATAAGCTCTAGTATTAGAAGTAATGGTTGCTCCAAGATTGTCTACACAAGGAACAATAAATGAGGGGATTAGTCAATCCATAAATAATTGCTTAAATGATTTAACTATTTAATAAGTATTGAATTATTTAAATGGTTAGGGATTATGTAGCCTGCTCCTCCCACCACATTGCTCTGCAGTAGGATTAGTGTAGGTGTCTTACTCTCATGAATCTTCTCATGCTAATTCTTCATCTGGTAATGGCTTGTAACCCTAACAAACAAGCAAGCTCTAGAGCCTTTGTCTACCTTTACTTCTTTGTGAATGCTTTCAGTAGATCTCTGGATATCTATGTGCAAAGAATTGTACTCTGGACTACAAGGCAAGCAAGCAGCATTGTCCTTGGGAAGGCCTAAACACAGCCACAGAGAGAGCTGGTGTGAAGTACCTCGTATGTTATTAAATGCATACCTAGGTGGGGCCTTCCTGTGTTATGAACCTCCTGGTACTGTAGGTAACCATCCTGTCACAAACTGACTCTGCCCCATCCTGGAACTAATTTAATTTTTTACACCCTTTTCTGTTGAGAGGCTCTTCCAGAGACTCCCAGTCTCCAGGCTTTGTTCTAATCACCAATCCGACTATATCCAAGCTTCATTTACATCTGAACCCAGTTTACATCTTTGTCCTAACACTGCCTTTCATTCCCAATAACTCTGCTCCTTGCCTGGTACTTTCAGTGATACGTACAGAGAGGAATCATAACTTTTCTTTTAAACTCAACACATTTGATGGAATTTTCATGTCGCTCATTATCTTAGTTTGATTTTTTACTTCTGTTTCTTCTTCTGTTTTTTTTCAAGGTGAAACTAACATTTCTTTGGCATTGATGGTTAGACATACAAACATTAGATTTATACTCATCAGAAAGCAAAATAAAAATCCCCACCCATATCAAATATAGGAACTATTAGAAGCAGAAAGAGAACACAACACCTTTATGACACTGTTTAAAACTGTGACTTGGCCATGCCTTGAAATCTGTTGTGCTCTTCTTAGCTCAGTAAGGGTATATTTAAACTGAGAGTAGGGCAGCAGGGATGATCAGGGGTATGTACTGACTGAAGAATTGGGACCTGTTTGGCCTGGAAGAGAGCCCACTTGGGAACATATGACAGAAGATTATAAAATTTGGGAAAAGGTTGATGAGGGTTGACTGTTTCTTGTTTCATCCTGAACAAGAATTAGGGGGCACATTATGAAACTGTTTGGAACTATGTGATAAGCAGTAAATGTGAGGAAGTCCTTTGCAGAAGGACATATTAGATTCAAGTAATTTACACTGGCTCACGAGTAGATTGAAAATAATTTGGACGAAAAAAACATTGTGGGTTGCTTAACAATCAAACCACAACTAACGAAGGAAATCCCCTGAGCTGAAAATGTTTCAAGGCTGTGAGAGTATCAGAAGGAAGTCTTAGGTGTGTTTGTCCTATTCTTATTCTTCCTGTTCTTACTCTGGCCATAGCTGAAGAAATGGTAGTGGGCTAGGAGGACTCTTGATCTGAATTAGTATAGCCATTTGTATGGTATTACCACTCCATGTTACACCACTGCTCTATGTCATGACAACCAGTATGTGTCTTCTCTGGAAATATCTTGGCTGACATATCATAGGATCACATTTGCTTTTTCTCATAATTGCATCACTGGAAGCTTAAGTCATCCTATAATTACCTAATGCTCCCAGCTTCTTCTCCTCCTCAGTCATCTCCAGTTAATGAGCTCTGAGCTTATGGTAGCAGTTCTCACTATTACTCCACAAATATATGATCTTGTGTTGAGTAGCTTTGAATTTCATCCCATTTCTCTGTCTCCAGTCACCTTGTTCCTCCAGTTCTTGGCTTTGCAAACCTCTCCTAGAAAAATGGGACCTGTCTCCTTTATGCTATGAGCAAATGCCAGCAGCACACTCGCTTGGCATATCATGCTCACTTGCAAAAACATTAAAGAAAATGGAGCCAAGGCTGCTCTCTGAATATTTCTATTAGTAGCCTCTCTACAGAGTGATAGTTCCCCTTTCATCAAAACTCACTACAGTTTCTTCTTTACCTACTTCCTTCTTGCTTGAAGTTCTGTTATTTGGGCCCTGATTTTGCACAGCCTGTGCACGTGGAGGACCTTCTGGGCAGGGTCTGGGTCTTTACAGACAGGTAGCACTGGTTTAACCTTGCTCTACCAAAATCAGCTGCTGTTTCCCCATGCCTTTGACTTCAGTGATGATGGTGATGGACTAGAATTAATAGAACAAAAAAATGCCATTCAGGTCTTTTTTTGAAAGAGCAAATCTAGTTTCATACCCAAATATTTGTTTTCTTTCATGAAAAAGATGGAAAACTCTATTAGTTTCAAATTTAGGTGTTCACTTCTGTCCCATTTAGAAAAATGACACAGTGACGCTTACCACCTTTGGTTAAAACTTCATTTGCTTCTGAACTCTGTTTGCCTGTGTAACAGTAATTGGGTTAGTCTGTGGTTAAAGTCATATGGTTTTGCTATTTTACTGCTATTGTTCCATGTAATGTGAGGTAAATTACAGGGCTATTGCTATATTCCGGCAAGTTAAGAGATATTTTTGAGAACACATGACCCTCAAAAGAAGAATGACCAGAACCTGATTATTTTGCAAATGAAGATGAGGACAGCACTTGTGAAGATTCCCCAGTGACTGAAGTTTGTTTTGAATGGAAGTTGCAGAACTATCTAGCACCTGAAGATGCACTTGGGTGTTGGAGATGATGGTTCCAGGGACCTGATTTCACTGAGCAGGGAGCACCTCCTGTGCATGGATACCCATTTCCTTCCTTCCAGCCTTTTGGATACTTCTCTGTGTTGTGAGAGACATTTGAAATTGTCTAATAGGTCTGTGTGTAGGTCCTGTGCAGTTATTTCTGTGTACATGGAGTAGTGCTACTTGTGCACCCACACTTTATGTGTTTGTGTCAGAGGAACACAGCAATGTAGGCACTTCCAGATGCTAAGCCAGGTTTTTCTGGATGCTCATTTCCATGTGCCTCTCCTTCAGAGTTGCTCCTAGCTAAATTGCAACCAATCTCTAAGGCTTTGTTTCTTAATCACCTAGACTGGAATAATAAGTACTTTTAATATAATGAAGTCAGTGTCTCTCTTTGTCTCAGCAGAATGTTCCCTGTTTCTTGAAAATCAGTGTTCTAAAAGAAGAAAGTTGGCAGACCTAGGATCTGCCATCCAGGTGCTCACTCCCCCAGTCCTTATTTACAGAAACTGACCAAAGAAAAATTGTCTTTCTGTGATGTTGCCAAGAGAAGTAATGTGGGGCTGGTCAAGCACTGTAGTCAGACAGCAAATAGAATTCTTTAAAATTTCATCATGTGTCAGCTGCTTTTTTGGCAGAAGCATGTAACATAGTTGTAGCTTTAAAAAGTGTACTCGGTGGATGCATGGTTAAGGAGGTGAATGTTCCAGGAACGCTGTTTGCATGCACAAGCAGAGCTGCAGTATGGCTGCCCTCCCAGCCAGCCCCTCACTGTCTTGCTGGCACTGCTCTCTCTATGGACTCAACAGCGTGGCCCCAGGGAAAACTAAATTACTTGGAACTTCTCAAGAGGTTGCTTGGTTACTTAATCATTATAATGACTCGCTTGTAATTTCCTCCAACCTGTGGTATGTGTGTGTGTTTTACAGAGACTTGAACAATGGTATACACATTGATTATAATTGGATAGGCTTCCCATTGGCATAAATGGACAGAATGCCACAGGTCTTAGGATGTGCACCTTCTAGTAGCAGTGCAGGGTCTACAGTTTAAACCACCTGCCTTCAAAGAAAGAGAACTTTTCTACTGTGTACTCTCAGTAATCATTTGCCCTGTGGCTGTTCGTTGAATGAATACAAACACATCCCTTTGAGAACACTTGCATTTAATTTGCAGAATAGAAACTGTTTAGTTACATTATCTGTCATTGATAGTGTGCATGGCAAGGACTGTGGTTTTACTGTCCTCATTTTAAAAATGACTGTTTGGAACTCTTGGTGCTAGTGACACTGATTTCTAAGCAAGTTTGGAAACAGCATTTCTTCCTCTTGTGTCATCTGGTCAAGGATGGTTTACAATTGTTCTTTCAGCGAGTGAATAAGAAGGAATTTTATTTTCCTTCTCTACTCACAGCAATGTCTTTTACTCATTGCTAAAGAAAGTTGCAGCGTGGTGGCAATGTCTCCTTGTAGTCTTACCATCACGCAGCTAATGCTTAACACTTACCTCATACTTTTGTGTTTGTAGATTCCCAAAGAGGGTAAATATTTTCACCTCTAGAAATGAGGCTGACAGAGACTCAGTCAAGTGAAGTGATTTGTGCTGGAGAGAAAACACGCTCTTCCCGATGTTTATGCAGTTGCCATCACCTCTAGCTCATTCTCATTGTGAAACACAGCTCAACTCCTAGGTGGATGAAAGTGGATGAAGCTCAGTACCTCAGAGGGAAGCAACATCTAATGGAAACAAGCTTTGCAAGCAGGTGCAAAACTAAATCTTACATGTAAGGTAATTCATAAGGTTTACGCATCAAGACCATTAGAAATTAAATGGAAAACTTTAGGAACAGATGTAGTCTGTCAACATGCTTGAGCTGTCTCCTCCCCTGCCCTCTCCTCTCCCGTCCTCTCCTGTCCTCACCTCCCCTCCTCAGTGGGTACCTAAGGATGAGGCTGCAAAGGGCAAGTGGACACTTTTTCTGGGAAATTTTACCCAACTTCCAACAGCTATCCTTCTAGGCACTTCCTCAGCTGGGAGGAAGGGGAATTGCCTTTTATCGGTCAATAGATTATTTCTTTTTCCCAGGCTTTCAAAGTTTTCACAAGTTTTGTGAACTTGTAGGGTTGCTTTTCAAACTGTTTAATATTCACAGTAGCCAGTTGTGAGGAGGACAGCTGAACCTTGTGTGAAGTGTGTCTTTTCATTTGTTTGGAATCTGCCATCTGCCAATTTTATAAAATGCTCCCTATTTCTTTGCGTATGAGGAGACAAATGTAGCAAAGTTCCCTGTTTCCTACATATCTCTCAAGATATAATACCTGTGTATTTAATACCTGTATTTGATACATGTGTGTTTGATACGTATATGTATTGTATACATTGTGTATTTGATACACATGTACACATTTGATACATGTACATGTTTGATACATGTATTTGATACATGCATGTTTGATAAATATGTAATGTCATGTTCCCCCTCAGCCCCTGTTTTTCATAGAATCATAGGATGGCTTGGCTTGGAAGGGACCTTAAAGGTCATCTGGTTCTAACCCCCCCTTGCCGTGGGCAGAGACACCTTCCACTTCACCAGGTTCTCACCATCCTGTCTAACCTGGCCTTGAACACTTCCAGGGATGGGGCACCCACAACTTCACTGGGCAACCTGTGCCAGCGTCTCACCACCCTCACAGTAAAGAATTACTTCCTAATATCTAATCTAAACCCAACCTCAGTCAGTTCCATTACCCCTTGTTCTATCACTGCATGCCCTTGTGAAAAGTCCCTCTCCAGCCTTCTTCTAGCTCCTCTTCAGGTGCTGGAGGGCTACTCCAAGGTCTTCTTGGAACTTTCTCTTCTCCAGGCTGAACAGCCCAAACTCTCTTAGCCTGTCTTCACAAGAGGGGTATTCCATCCCTCTGATAATCTTCATTGTCTTCTTCTGGACTTCCTCCAACAGGTCCATGTTTTTATGCTGGGAGCCTCAGATGTGGTAGCAGTACTCCAGCTGGGGTCTCGTAAGAGCAGCGTAGAGGGGTAGAATCACCTCCCTCGACCTGTTGGCCATGCTGCTTTTGATGCAGCCCAGGATATGGTTGGTTTTCTGGGCTGCAAGTGCATACTGTCAGCTCACATTGAGTTTCTCACTAACCAACAACCCCATGTCCTTCTCCTCAGGATTGATCTCAATCCATTCTTCACCCAGCCTGTATTTGTGCTAAGGATTGCCCCATCCCAGGTGCAGGACCTTGCACTTGGCCTTATTGAACTTTGTGAGGTTCACACAGGTCCGCCTCTCATGCCTGCCCAGCTTCTTCTGGGTGGCATCCCTTCCCTCCAGCACGTCAACCACACCACACCACACCACACAGCTCAGTTTCACCTGCAAACTTTCTGAGAGTGCCCTCCATCCCACTGTCCTTGTTGCCGACAAAGACGTTAAGCAGTGCTGGTCCCGGTACCGGCTGTAGAGGAATGCCACTCAGCCCCGGCCTCTGCCTGAACATTGCACCGTTGACCGCAACTATGGAGCGCAAGCATCCAGCCAATTCCTTATCCACTAAGTAGTCGATCTGTCAAATCCATGTCTCTCCAGTATAGAGACAAGCATGTCCTGTTTCACGCAAGTCCAAATAGTTTCTGGACTGAAGTGTTTTTGTACCCTTGACTATTGCTTATGCAGAAGTAGCTTCAAGTTTTTGATTTTTTATCAGTCCTTCACTCTACTCTTTTCAATTCTGCTATATATGTTTTGAAATGATAGGGCCAAAATATGCCACAGTCTTCAAAATGTAGGTCTTCCATGATCCTCTTTTTCTTGTGCTAAAGATACTTTGCACAGGCCTTAAGGCATGGAGTTCCAGGGCTACAAGATATTCATGCATCAGTGTGCAGTATGCTGCACAGCTTTGTGTGGTCCTTCTTGGCTCTAACTCTTTCTTGGACATGCCTGTGTGAGGACAGACATGACCTGAGAGCATAAAATAATAGAAAAGTGCTTGCAAACTTTCCCACTTAGTGTAGCAACAGAAAAGCTCAGTTTGCTCCTCACTGCCAGTCTGAGGAATCTCTAGAGACTGGGTAAATAGGTGGTCACCAGGGAATGAGGCCTGAAGGGTGCTGGGGGCATCATAACAAGAAAGTCCAGCACAGCCAGGGAGACCTTCTTCTCTGAACAATAGCATTTGATATCATCATCAACCTGTAAATCACTGTAGGTTCTCCTCATTTGCTTCCATTTAATCCATTGTTTTAAGAGAGATGAAAACTGTGCTTAGAAGCAGAAAAAAGGATTTCCTCCTGTCCACTGATAATGTTGTAACCAAGTCAAATTCTCTGCTGTCCCTGGGTGAAATATAGTGCCCCTTGATGTGTCCTACTATAGAGCAAATTCCTTATTCTTTCAACTAGTTAGAAGAGCATGTTGGATTTGCTTTTCTTTTGAAAAAGGCAGGATAAGAGAAAGAAAATGCCTCATGCCTATTCACAATGCTGCCAGGTCATCTTGGTAGCTTAGATTGTGCTTAGTAAAACAGATGTTATTGTGCTCTGCAGCCCTGGCCTTGGAGGTGGAAACCTGACCCACTGTGCCTTGATATACTTAAAGCATCATTTTAATAAATACTTGCAGTAATAACATAAATTAGGCACACCATCTTTTCTGCTACATGTAGGACTAGCTGCAGAGAAAGAGATTAGCAACTGAAAGTAAAGAATGAGCTCTGTAATGAATGAGATGAAACTATTCAAGGAAGTTGCAAGAATTATTGTTCCAGATATGGCAAGTAGTTTTCAACGGTAGGATTGTTAATGCCTATGGGACCTATGCAGCAAGAGGCCCGTGTATGCAGAAGAGAACATACCCTTCACATTTCCTGTATTTGATTGAGTATTTCAGATCACTTATCAGAGCTCATTTGGCAGAAAATCTGCAGTTTCAGGTACTGAAAAATGTGCATCCGTATGCATTCACCAGAGAATAGCTCTGGGCTGATGCTATTAATATTGATTCTGCTGGTGTGTTGCTTTGAAGGGAAAGTCTTGAATCGCGGGAACAGATAGTGCAAGCTCTTCACCAGTGCAGATGGGTGCTAGGCCTGACTCTAGGTCGGGTGAATCACAGCCCTTTTCTGTTTCTTCATTTCTTAATATGTAAAATGGGACAAAGAAATTTATGTGCAGGAAAGAGTTAGTGATGTTGCTCATATCAGCAGGAAATGCCTGTTTTCTTGACAGTTGAATCCACCCAGCTGATGCTGTTCTTGGGTGATTCTCACAGAGCTGCTGTGGCGCAGATGGCTGAGGTGGAAAGTCTCCATCAGTTGTGGGATCTCTGCTTTTTGATCAGTCATGCAAAGGCACTGCAGGCACATCTTCAAGTGCTGGAAACAGGCCTGTCCATACTACTGTCACTGCAAGGAGTAGAGTGTTGTATATGTGTAGCTGCAATTGCACTTTGTCTGCCCAAAATAGTATGGTACTTTTCCCTTCTATCACGTCTACTTTAGACATTTATATTTCCATATAAGCAGAACACAGTTTCTCTCACTAACACAAACCTTGAAAGTCAAAGCAGTAACTAGGAATAAGTCACTGCACTTTATTTTTCACCCCAGATGACATCTGCAGACCATGCCCTTCCTGGGTAAGAGGCAGGAAGTCTTCATAACCCATCACACCAGCTACACGCTTATCCGTTCTGCACACTATTAGCTTGAGTTTCCTAAAAACACATTGCACAGTTGTGGGGAGGGTCTTGCTGTAGGCTGCAAGGAGCAGCCACGAGATGGGTTTGCCTGCAGTGTTGAGGTTTGTGATGGTGAGGTTAGCAGTCTTGCAACCTCACCTCTATGTTACGAAAAGTTTTACACGGTAACTTGTCATATGAGTTGGCATAGGAGCTGATATTCACGCAGATAGATACCACACGTAGAAGCAGGTCCTTTACCAGACATACTTCTTTTGTAACACCCTCATCTCTACTGTTTTTCCCAAGCATGGGTTTGGCCTCTTAAAGCAGTTTTGTTTCAGCATCATGCTGTTCTTGGAGTAGACCTTATAATTTAGCAGCATCAAGCAGCTGAGGCCTTAATGGGGTCATTTACTAATTTTCTCTTATTGCTGCATCTCTTCTTGTTCTGGACAAGCAGCAAAGGTGCTTTCCTTGAGTATTTCCCCTGACACAAGTGAGTTATTTATATTCTAAACAACTCATGGAAACACATCTTTTAAGTGTCCCATGTGGTGCTTCTCACAATGTCCTGTGCAGGAATTTCTGTTTCTACTAGGTGATGAGGGTAGCAAAATTTTCTACTGCAGGCTGCTCTCATGCCCTCATTGCACAAAACCCTGAGGCAGCTGCTGGCAGTTTGTTGGACGGGAGCACAGAACTGTGAACCAAGGTCTGCACTGGGCTTCTTATCTTCTGTTATTTCATAGGGATACAAAGCAGGAATAATTTCTTAAGGGGGTGAGCCCAGTGCTGTCAAAGCTACAGGAGCACAGACCACTCAGGAAGAAACTTTTTGGGTAGTACAGTCTCTCTTGGGAGGCTCTTGTGTCAGGTGCAGATGCTAGACCACTTTCTGGTGAAGAGGTTGCTCCCACAGTCCCTCCCAGCCCCATGGTTTGTGGTTTTTCAGGTCTGCTGGCAGCAAGGGGAGGAAATGCACTTGCTGCTCCGCCTGCTTCCCTAGATCTTGCAGATGTGGTCCTCAGATGTAAAAATGTGTGCGTGCTCCAGACAGCACATTAGGATCTGGGTCCTCCAAAACTGGACAAAGGACTATCCCAGGGCCTCAGCAGCTGCCCCTGCTCACACAGGGGCTGTGTTTCAGTTCCTTTTAGCTCTCTGTTAGCAGCATATCTGTTTTTCAGAGACGTGCCAATGGGAGTTCATGGTGGCAGGAGGAGATATTGTCTTTCCAGTGAGATGAAACTGGTCTTGTCATGCAGGGAGGGCTGGAAAGCGTGGCACAGACCATGTTAGCAACGAGCAGCATTTGCTCCCAAGCTCCATGGATGCAATGTCAGGAGAGGCAAAGGCATGATCTTGACGTTGCTCCACTGCCAAGGTGTTGGGGAATCTGTATTTATAATGTATTTATCCTCTCCCTTTCCAACTCCCTGAAGTTATCTGGAAAGCTTACTGTTGCTGGGGAGCCTTTTGCTTCACCTGTGGGGTTGCTGTGGTTTGGGGACCAGCAGTAGCTGAGGGGTCCTGGACATCACAAGGATATAGGGCTGTGCTTTGAGCGCTGTTGGGACACAGAGCTGCTTGGAGGTAGGGCTTTTCCTCATGTAACCATAGCCTTTCACATCTCCACAAGTGCCACATTTGGGCTCAGGCTTCTCTTTTACAAGTGGATAGGAGATCGCTTTCTTTAACCTGTATCTAGTAGAAAGAGCCCTTCAGTGGGGAAAAATCTATAATGTGCAGGTTAAATTTCAGTATATGGGATACAGTGCAGCTATAGTTTCATCCACAATCATCTGGTGCCAAAAGATTTCTTCATGTGTTATTTTTATGTGGCATCAGAATCAGACTACAAAGATTGAGGAAGGGAAGTAGTAGTGGACAGAAATGGAGGTCTATTATGTTGACTGTCCCAATCAGACTGTGGAAATTTGGCCCCTTTGTGACAAGTGGTGACTTTAATCTGCCCTAGTAGAAAAATATGGTTGTTAGTTTTTATCTAACAGTGTGAGCAGTGTGGGGTCTGGGACAAAATAGGGTCTTCAAACTGGCCTGACTCATGGCAGCAATAAGAGACAGTGTCACAAATCAGAGGCAATAGAAGATGCTTTCCACAAAACTGTTGATGTGAGGGAAGGACTGAGATCTTCTCTCTGACCTGGGAATGATCACCTGCAGCTGATGGGATAGAAGAAAGGAAGGATATAGGTCATTTGACTAACACGGTATTCTGTACTGAGCTTCCACGGGGATACTATTTGTCACAATCACTAGGCTTTGCCATCGTCTTCCTGTAGGAATGAATGAGTATGTTTATGCTAAGATGCTTAGCATATTCTAGCAGCTCTTTATAAAGATCATTATCTATAATTAGGTAAGAGTGTGTAACTGTTATTGCTCTTGTGCTAAAAATTGCCGCAAATGGAGCTGAGGAGGGAGAAGATTCTAATTTAGACACCAGATAATTGGACTTAATTTGCTTAAGAGATCTACTAGTCACGGCCGCTTGAAACAGTAAGTCATAATCTCAGAAATAAAATGCCTTTCTAAAAGTATTTGGTGTCACTGTTTGTATTTGTGTCGATATTTCTACTAGAGGTAAGTGGTTTTGTTACTGAAACTTAGCATATGAAAATGCCAGTATGTGCACTGCCGAAGGTGATGGTCCTGGTTTTGCCTTTTTCTCACAGGCATCTGAAATTAGAAACAGGCTGTAATTTCTTAAACTTTAGTCAGTTCTGCTGAACTGTGCTGAGGTTCATTGGTCCCTTTCACACTGTTCAGATTCCCATGCAGGGTTTAAAGGTACATTTGCTGCTCCTTTGGTCGCAAGTGTGGTAGTGATGGATTCTGATGTAACTAATAAAAGTATCTATGAAGCTAATGCTGTTCCCTAAAGGCTGAACTTCACCTCTCTGCACAAGCCTGACCCTAGGTCTAGATTTCACCACCAGTTTTGTGAAAGACTGTGCTGCCTTTACACGCTTTTGGAAAGGAATTGCTAAGTCAATGTAACCATCCACAGTATCATCTGCTGCACTGTATTGGTACCCAGTTGCCCTTACATTTCCTAAACCTGCTCTGGGACCAGCACTGCTCCTGTGTGGGGTAGCTATTGTAAGTGCAGAGAGTTTGTGTTATGATGTGTGTGATGGAGAGTACTTAGGACTACATGGACTGTGGGCTTAAGTACAGTCCAGATTTACTGCAGACATCTTCATGAGACTCAGTTTTGCCCTTACTCTCTGTATCCCAGGTCTGTAGCCTGTTCAGTGCCTTTTGGAGGATCCTGATATACCTTTCACTTCCAGAAAGAATTGATCCAGCTCCCATCCTTTCAAAGCAATTACTTTTAAATACCTTTACTGCATTCTCATTTTTGTCACTGAAAATTTAGCTGGTTCTTTCATGCTTTCTGTTTTACTCTGGCAAGTCTGGAGATGGAAATTGACTGCTTGTCTTATTTGACATGTGAAATAAATAAAAAATTATCTATGCTGCTTATACAGAGCTGTCAGTGTGTAATATTTGGGGCTTAGTGCTGTCCTCTGAGTGTGAGGACTAAATAGTTGTTCTGTTTTTTGGGTTCTTGTGCTAACTGCTCAAGCATGTGGGCAGTATGGGCTGATGGCCTTCAAGGACAGGCCAGCAGTAGGTGCCAGTGACCCCCACTATTCAGTACTGGCCTGCTGCATGCTGAATCCTCTGCAAGCTGTGGAAAGGATATGTTTCCGTGTGAGACTATTCCAAGGACAGGACCTATAAGGACTTAAGCTCTGTCACTGAATATGCAGGCAAAGCATGGCATGAAAACCACGGAGGTAGGAGAATAGTCCTTTCACACCATTACAGCAGTTATGCATGAGGCCCTGAATATGAAGATATTTCTCTCGTTGTCTTGAAAATTATGGCTACCGAATCTGGAAAAGCAAATGCTGAGCATGCACACAGGATGAGTGCTGTGCTGGCTCCAGTCATTGGGGCAGATGGTCTCCAGTCAAACCTGAAGTGTGTGCTCGGACCGTGTCCTGGTGAAGGGTATTTGTCCAGCAGGCAGAAAGGATGGAACATGGACAGTCAAAAGCTTCCTCCGTCAGGTTCAAATTCTTCTCTTTGATCTAAATAGCAAGGTGAACTGTTGTCTGTGGAAAATTATGGTGTGAGGCTTTCTTAATTGTGGCTGTTGAACGCTATACAAATGGCTTATGAGAGGGGTCTGATCCTCAGTCTCTTGCACCTCAGATGAAAGCCTTGTTGATCAGAATATGAAGCCAATTACCAATTGACATGGATAAGGGAAGAATATAGCTCTAGCTGGAAGCCCACCCCAGAATGTCTGAAAGCTTAAGAGGAGATGTGCTTGGCCCATTCCAACTCAGGTAGAAGAATCTCAGATTCTTATTTACTCACCAGGTAAGTAACCAAGGAGATTAACATGCAAATATACTTCTTAAAATGCTGTCTTCTGAGAAAATGATACAAAAGCCTTCTGAGATACATTCTGCTTGCGTGTTCTTGCTAGCTCTTCCCCCTGCCCCAGCCCCCAATAAATTTTAAATGCTTTGTCTAATTTCAATCAATTAAGCAAATGGAAAGAAGTCTCAAAGATACTAGATTTCTTCAATGGTCCTTTGCACTGTATATCCTGGAGACCCTGTGTGGCTCCCAGAGCTGTTTGTTTGCTCCACAAGAACAGACTCATAGGCTTAGGTGGAAGTCACAAGAGAGCAGCTGGGCAGCTAGTGTGTTGGAAGTGGTCAGAGACAGGTGCTGCTGATACATTCAGCCTCTTAGGCTATGTCTGCCTTGCTATTACTGTGTTGATGTTTTATCTTCTTGACTTCTGCAAAAGAGATCCCAGGTGTGAAGTAATACAAATGGAGGGTAGGTGCAAGAGGACCAAGATGCAGGAGTAAGTATGGAAAGTAAGCTCTTAGATAATGGAAACAACCCTTATATACTTTAAGCACCACCTCTTTCCTTTGTATCTTTGCTAGCTTAAGTGAATCCCAGCCTGGATGGTTTCCAGGATTTCTTCCTTTAGACAATCCACACTCCTTGGGCATTGCATGCGCTTGAGGATGAGGATTCCACAAGAGAGTGGGGTGTTGTGAGGTCACATATCACAAAAATAAGCATTGAATACTTTGAAATGAATGGTGGAAAGAAGGATGTGAACACAAACATTTAGTCTAGAGAAGATTCTTTATACCCTTTTTCTTTTTCAATGATTTTATGAAGAGTCTTAATGTCCTCGTTAAATATGGCTGTGGCAGGGAATGTTTCATCAGCCTAGCAGAGAAATGATTGAAGACATAAGATAACTATCTACTCCAGAACCACTGTGTGTTGCCATCGTCTGTGGAGAAGGGAGATACAGCTGAATATCCTTCTGCAATAGTCATTGTTGGCTTATTGACTTGATTATTCTCCTTGGATATATATTCACTCAACAGATCACAGCAACCCCAAAGAGATTAATTACATGTATTTTTAAATTCCCTAAGTGCACATTTGCATAACTAGCATTTTTAAATATTCATAAATACATATTTGCTTGATAGATTGTAGCGGCATCATTTGCAGCTTCAAAAGGGACCGTCACTTAATCAAACCAGAAATGTTAATCATTTCTTGAGGCTCAGACATATGATCAGCATATTGTAGCACAGTAAATACATTGACTATCAGCTGGGGCGCAGTAACCGAGTGCATGCTCCTACACTTTGGCAGATGGAAGGAAATCTGACCCAGCTTAACCCTCTGTTATTGTGGTTTAGACAGGCCTTCTTTGCATTTGCTACAGACAGCAGACTTAAACCTAACTGACATGGATTGGCTCATTTGAGTTAAGTGGATCCTAAATCCTTGCTAGGTCCAGTTTCTCAGTGACAAAAGCCTTGCAGGCATGCCATTGTGGACATTCCCAGAAAGATGTGTCTATGCATGGGCACTCCACACCCTCAGCCACATCAGATGTGTTCATAGTATTAAATAGAAAAGGCAGAGAAAATTGTGGGCACTGAAGTCGTGGTTGGCTCTATAGCTTGACTCATTCCCTGGCTCTCTTTTGAAATCTTTCAGTGAGCTGAGTCCAAGACACAATCCCAACAGGTTACTTGGAGCAGTTCGTATTGTCCACCAGGAGGGCACCAGGTGTGCATGCCCTGCGCAGTCATCCAGCTCTACCTCAGAGGTCTGTGTGTCCTAAACATGCCTGCACACCTTCTCATCACCCCAGGAATATGCAACACGGACTCTCAGTGCCATGACACTATACACTTGGGCTGGAGCCAAGTCCTTGTTACTTCAGAAAATTTCGGTTAAGAAATAAATGAAAAATAATAATACTCAATCACTTGAGCAGGCTCCCCAGAGAAATCGTCATGGTACCAAGCATGTCAAGAGTTCAAGGACTATCTGGAAGACACTTTCAGTCGTGTCGTTTAGCTTTAGGTAGTCCTGTGAGGAGGAAGGAGTTGAAGTTGATGATCCTTATGGGTCCTTCCCAACTCAAGATATTCTATGATTCTATGAGTCTGACACTGTTATAGGGGACCACAGTGACAGAGATCCAGGGCCATGTGCTACATAATACAGATATAGCCTCTCTGCCATCGAAGGGTTAGTCCCAAAGCATCGTGAATGTGTGCTGGTCTGTACATCCCCCCACTGCAGCATAAAGGTAGAGCTGCTGGAGCCAACAGCAGCTTGTATCCCAGACACTGACTGATGTGCAGCTCCTCATTCCCCTCTCAGACTGGCTGCATGCTTATTTAATTCTGGTTGCAGGGAAATAGTCCTGATTACCTTCAGTTCAAGAGAGAGGAGTGTAATTTTTAATTCATGCAAGCAGATTGTGACCAGGTGTTACAACTAGAAGGGCTTCACCCCCCTCTGCCTTCTCTTATTCATTTGATATGAAGAGTCTTTGCAGAATCAAAGCAGGAAACCTCAAAGCAGGGTGACAAGGAAGTTAACTCCTTCTGGGTTGGTTTAGGAGGTGGAGAGTCAGACTTGAAGCATGGTCCTTTAGCAAGTAACTGAAAAGAAAACAGAGGACAATTTTCCCCACCAGCTGAGTTTTGAGCTCAAGTTCAGGAAGAGAGGAGCATGAATTCAAAACACACTAGAAATGTCAAAGTTGGCACTCACACATTACAGCTCATAGGTCGGAGTGCAGGAAGTGAGGCTATGAGAAAGGATTAAGAAATTCCATTCGTGATGTAGGTCTGGTGGGAGCAGGTTGCAGGGGGAAGGCAGGACAGTGTTTTTGGAAGAGGGAAGGAGTAACCCAGAAAGAGGGAAGGATATGATTCACATGCATCAGCATCACTGAGCTCACAGAGAACGTCTCTGGTGTCTGGGCTGTTGGTCCCGTACCCATAGGTGCATTTTGGGGTCAGTAGTGACTGAGTGCTTATACATCCGCTGTGCTGCCCTGTCTATAGGCTACATGGCACCCTGAGTAGCTGCCAGCTCACGCACTGTTTGCCTGGGAGAAGGAAGGCCACAAAGGGGGAACCAGTGCCCTGAACTTGTGCGTGATCCCTCCTCATCAGACCACATCCCTGTAATCATGTTCTGCTGAGTCAGTGTGGGACACGTGCATTTTGGTTTTCTGCTGGGTGATGTTGCATAAACTGTGACATCTACACCAAATCAGACACTCCCTGTCTTGGCAAGTGGAAGTGAGGCTCTGAAAGCAAAGCCTGCTTGCCAGATTGCCCCAAAGCTGACTTTATGTCCCAGTGCTTGTATTTTGAAACATTTTAATAGCATTGCATCTTAGCAGAAGTGATCTCCTGGGCTTAATCCTTCAGGGCAAATTTAGTTGGAAGTCCACAGTTTTGGAGGCTCAGTAGTTGACAGTTGAATTTCTTATTGAGAATTATTGTGGCTTGGTCCATTGGGAATAAGAGCCAAAATGCAATTACAAGTATATAATTTTATTTAAAAATGGATACTCCGTTATAATTGGATACCAGCCTCTGCCCATTAGAGCATCCCCTGTAGCCAGTCATTTATTTTGGAAACACACAAATTCCAGCCAGTCACAACAACAGTTTGATCACCGAGGAATAAAACTTTTTATAGTACCTGAAAGCCAATCGTAGCTTGAATATTGTATCTGCTTAATATATTTTTGTCAGGAACCCACTGGCCTTTCAAACTTCACAGCAGAGAACAATGGAAGATCCCAACTCATCAAAGTTTATGACATTTTTATTTCATTGCTGAGAGATCCTTTTCATAAAGGCACCTCAATTTTTAATTGGAGTCGTAAAGATAAACTACCCCTGCAGGTTTGAGTCAAGATTGTCATGGCAATGAATGTTTAATGTGAATCTCTGATTCAGTATCACTGAAATAAGCCCCTTACATCAAACAAGAAAGCAGTATTACAGGGGCTGACTGTCTTCATTGAGGAGCGAAGGGAGAATGAAATACTGAGGTGGATTTTTGCTTTGTACAGGTTTCCTATCTGCAGGACAGGAATCTGGAGGCTACGAGTAACCAGATCCATTAATTAATCTTTGAGTTCCCACTTGAATGGCTTCCCTTTGGATGTATCTTTTGTAATTTGGATGTATCTTAACTCATAGTGGACCACAGAGCTCTGACCACCTCAAAGTGTCAGACCTGCAGCTGGCTGGTTTTCACCCAGGATTTAGGAAAATAACTCTGTGTCAGTTGTTCATTTGGTGAAATTATGACTATTTTGGCCCCTCTAAAGCCTCCTACATTCCTGCCTGATCAGTTTTATTTTTATCATTAGCAAGTAATCATGGCACAAGATTAAAGTGTGTATACTTATTCTTTCTAAAATGAGTTATTAATGAGCCCGTGTTAGGATAAGGAACTGGTTCTGGATGACTTCATGGTGGGAAGAAAAAAGAGAGACAATGTGAGTAATTTCTTTTTCTTACTTTCCCAGGCATTAGTGCCAGGGAAAACAGACCAATTGACAACTCTAGGCTTATATATTAGTTATATTCACTTAGATTTTCATCAATAAAATTCAATATCTCTGTCGAAGCATAATTTCTAATTCTGTTCATCACTGAGAAATTGAATCGCGTGACAATGCACGGATTGGTAATAAAACACTTATCTTAATTATTAGTCATGCCCACACTAAGATTAAAGAATTCTTATGATTTTTCTTCTTCTTACAGACTGAATAGAATGGGGAAAGTAAATCTATGGAGAGGTGATGACACCCGGCTTTCCCTGCATTCACATCTATTGCTGTTCCTTTTTGTGCTTCAAAGAGTTGACTAGTTTGGGATGAAGGATGGAGATGACAGGTAAAGTGCTCCCAGACCTACCGGGACAGGTCTACCACGGTGCCTGGGGGGTGAAAGCCCTTTGGCTCAGTCAGGTACTTGCCTCCCCAGACAGGCAGGGGCTGCTCCTTCAGGGCTGTAGGAGAGAGTGGCTCTCCTGCTTCGTCCCAGGCCACACTGCTCCAGAGCAAGACGACGCCTGCCCTTCTGGCAGCCCCCTCTGCAAGATAAACACCAGGGCTGCTGCAGCCTAAAGTATCAGTCTTGGATTGGGGACGCTGAAAACAAGGTAGTCTAACATGCAACTGAAAAAACACCATAAACTGAAAAATCACCAGGCTGAACCACAGCCAATCCTGCTTGTCCTTGGTGATCTCGAAGGGTTGAGTTTAAAGGATTAGGGGATGCTGCCAGTCTCTCCAGCCTCAGTACTGCAAGATGACGGGGTCTAACAGGGAGTCTTGGCTGCAGACAACCCTAGGCCTTTTTTAATGGTCATGTCTGCAATGTGCAAACAGTAACAAAATGCTGACTAAGTTTCTACTGCCAGAAACTGAGAGGTTTGATTTAAAACCTAGGATACATTATTTCGGGACAGCCTTGACTTCAGGTTTTCAGGTCCTTGGTGAGGAATCCACAGGGAAATGCAGACATGCCTATGTGCACAGACCGACAGAGGGTCAGTAAGTAGACCCTCAGCTACGTATTGCTTCAGCTTTGCTCTAGGACTTACCCTGTTGACATATTCTAATCACAGCTACAGAAATGATCACCTGGCCTGCCAAGATTGGGGCTATATGACCAAAATCGAGTGGAGCTTCTCTGGGTGCTCCATACCTTTGTGATTACAGCAGTTTGGTAGGAGAAGTGGTCTGAAATGCCCTCATGCATGAGCAAGGCTTGCCTTGGACTCCGTGTCTGGTGTCCACATGGAGTACTCTGGTCAGGGGTTTCTTGCACTGACTTTCTCCAACTGAGTCTCAAGGAGAGAGGATTGTCATGTTTTCCATGTCCTGGAGAATCTCAAAGGAGTGAAAAGCCCTTTCTGCATTCTGGAGTCAAGCTCTAAACTTTCTTAGAGGTTATTTCTTGGAACAGCTTACAGGCCTCCCCACTCTTTCATAGGTTCATTTGCCCCCCAGATTCCATCATACATTACACAAGGCATGAAATTGCCTAGCTAAGATGCCCTGTTGCATTCCACTGTGCTGTAAACTCTGGTTGCATTCTTATCTAATTTTTGCATCTTTAAGGAAGCATGTAATTTAGGAACTGGATGCTCCAAATTTCTACTGTTAGCAGTGGTGGAAGAGTGAGTTCTCTGAGGGCAATACAAGGCTTGGGTGGGCTAGAAATCTCTATCTCCCTCCACTGACTAATAAGGTCAGCAAGGGTGAAGAGGTACTACATTTACATGCCTGAGTTAGAGGGGGTGAATTCAAGCACAAACTCCCTGGAAGTTCAGAATGGGACCACTGAAAATCACTCCAATGTTCATCTGCTTTCACATCTGTGATGTTTCATGTGCCATCTGGTTCATTCTTGGGGTTGTAGGATTTCCTTATACATAGCCTCCCTGCATGTATTTGAGCCTCCACACTAGCACAGAGCTTGCTGATTTTCTTGCCAGATAATGGAAGAAAAAAGTAGGTGGCTCAGCAGGATCTCTCAGGCATAATTTGGGTGGGGACCAAGTGAATGCTAGGATCTGAATAGAATAAAATTTTAATGGAGGGTTTGTGATTGAGATTTGGAGTTTCTGCTTGGTTTTTTATCTATTTCTTTTTCTATTTCGACTCTCATTATCTGGTTTCCATGGAAAGCTTTTTCAATAGAGCTGGAGAACAGCTTCAATATTTTTCTTACAAAAGTTAATAAAGAAATAAGATGCATCTCTGTCTCTTTCTTTTTAAAGTCAAGAATCCCAGGCATGGAAAATTGAATTAGCCAAAATGGATTGGTTTTTCCTGGACTCCATTTTCCTTCTTGAAATGTGCAGAGCAAATAAAAGCTGCTAGTCAGAACACCATTGAAAATGCCCTTAAACAACTGCTCTATTTTTTCTTTAGAACAGCCATGCATGAAATAAGCCACACATTCACAGGGCTACCTGTCACTAAAGTGGTTTGATTATGTTGCATGGAGTGCCAGTTTAAGTTGCAAACTCAGTAGGCCTTCTTGGAAGCTTCTTCTTTTTACTCATTGGCAAAACAACTTGGAATATATATTTGGCTTAATCCAGCCTAATCTGATCTGTTTCACAATGCCATCTGGATCTCATCATGGGCTGGATGCTCTTCGTATTTGATCGAGGCAATGTTTTTTTCCCTTAATGGCTATTCTTTAAGAATTAAGTTTTTTTTGACAAGTGTTGTTCCCAGTTCACTCTTATTCATTGTGTGGAGGATATCCAGGAGCAGACACTGAGATATTTATTGCCACTAAGGATCCAATAGCTAATTGAGTCTGAATCAGTTGCTATCAGTTGTTGTCTTGGGAGTGGCTCAAAAACATTTCTGTATCTTTCAAGGATGGCATATTCCTTACCAAATGTAAGCACCTGGTGGATTTGGATGACAGCACAGCGTTATCTCAAAGCATTTCTCAGTGACTGATATGTCCTCCAGTAGATGATCCTACTTTCTGGGAAGAAAAACTTTCTAATGATAAGGATAGTTATGCTCTGGCACAGGTTGCCTAGGGAAATGATGAAATCTCCATCACTGGAGGTTTTTAAGAACCGGTTAGACAAGCAGCTGCCAAGAACAGCTAATGTATAGTCAATTCTGCCTTTGGGCACCACTAGATGACCTCCTGAAAGCCCTCTCCTCTGAATATTTTGATCTGTGAGCTTATAGCTGAACAATGAACCAATCAACGAAAAATTACAAGGGAATTGGAACAAATGTTTTGTTTGTATAAGAATTAAAAGTACAAATAGAATAAAAAGCACACTTTGTGTGTGACACTTTGTTAAAAAAAAAAAAAAAAGAATCATTAGAGACATGTCTACAAAGATACAGACCTAGGAAGTTAGGTGCAAATGTGGAGAATTCTCATTCCAGAAAAACAAAAAACAAAACCAAAAAACAAACAAACAAACAACAACAACAAAAAAACAAAAAAACCAAACCCCAAAAAAACCCCACAACTAGAGAAAGCCTAATCACTGTTAAGGGATTTCATTTATGGGGCTTAAGGGAGAGATATGCACTCAGAGAATGTATTTTGAGATGGTCTGTTGAAGTATATTTAGGTTACAAAAGGATACCTGCCCTTCACCTCTTACGCAGACCTTCCAGATACAGAGGTCTAAATGTTCCAGAGCCTTAGACCCATGGTTTTAAGACAGCACATGATGGAGACAGAAATTTATTTCACAGCTTCCTATATAGGAGCCTCCTATTCAAAATATGTGAAAGAAATAAAACATGATACTGCATCCCACGGGGCTCTGACAACACAAGGGCACCAAAATGTGATATTAAAATACAGAACTGAGACTGTTCATGTGGCAGTTGAGGTAAAATTCACCTTGTGCAGAAAACCAGGAGGCTTGTGGTGGACTATGTTCCTCACCAGGTCCCAGGACATAGGATGGCTCTTACCTTTGCCCCGTTGCAGCAGAGCTTTGAGTGCAGACTGACCATGTGTGTGTCCCACATGCATGTCTAAGATATTTGACAGTGTGCTTAAAGTCATACATATGATGAACATGTTTCCTGGATGCTATATTTGTAAAGTGTTTTTTGTAATAAACATCAACCGCTGGACTAATCCTACAGCCAGAACTGATGTTGGTTGTTTAATTGGTGAAGATCTGCACAGATTACTGCATTTATTCTAGAAAAAATGCACAACAATCTTTAGAGGGAATTAGATTTCTTCTCTTATCTGAAGAATAGACCTCCAAATGAGCTTAAGCTCCTGACCCTTCCCTGGACTGACCTGTCTCCACCTTCAGTGTATTTGGGAACAATAGCTAGTCCTGACTCATCATTTTCTTCTTCTTCCCTTTTTTATTCCCTTTCCCTCCTTCTTTTATTTTTTCTCT
This sequence comes from Oxyruncus cristatus, assembly GCA_013399855.1. NCBI lineage: Eukaryota > Metazoa > Chordata > Aves > Passeriformes > Cotingidae > Oxyruncus > Oxyruncus cristatus. The sequence goes on from VXAY01005880.1 coordinate 823,125, forward strand.
TTTCCTTTTGTCTCTGTTTTCCTTTTTCTTTTCTCTCTCTCTTTCCCCTTTCCCTTTCATCTTTCCTTCCTTTCCCCCTTCCATCTCTTTCTATATTTCTTTTTCTCTTTTTCCCATATTTGTCTTTTGTTTCTCCTCACCCAAGACTATTTTAACATGGCTATAAATTGAATTAATTTTCCTCAAGTCAAGTCTGTTTTATGCATGATGGTAATTGATAGGTAATCTCCCTGTCTTGATCATTTGACCCACAAGCTCTTCATCTTATTTTCTCCCCTGATCCTGTTGTGGAAGGCGAGGTGACAGAGCGGCTGGGGGCATTTGATAGCTGGCCATGGTCAACTCACCACATGCCTGCAGGACACCCAAGCAGAGGGCCGTGGAACTTGGTCCTAAGTATGGCCATCTGCCTTTCAAACAGTGCCCAATGGAAATTGCAGCACCTGAATGGAAGGGGGTCCTGAGCAACAAAAAGTGACCCAGCTCAGAGCCACCTGGACTCCTGCCAGTGGGACAGGGTGGTATGTGTGCTCGGCAGTGAGTGTACGGCAGTACCGAGGTGGAGATGGCACAGGTGTATGCCCATCCCATCACTTTCTCTCCCGCAGAGCAGGTTGCACCTACAAAACAGACTGAGGCAATTTGGAGGTGCAGATCTGAATAAGCAGAAAGCACTCCCTGGCTTAGGGATTTTTCACTTTTGCTACATTCCACTATCTGTAAATGTCTGTTTATGTAACCTCTAAATAAAAGTTTTCCAAACTTAAAACTTGTGTTAAAAATGGTTATGTTTCTTGCCTGGCTAAAATTGTTAGCTGTGACTGGAATGGTTTTGTCCTGCTTCTTCTCGCTCATCTCTCCTTTTCCTGACTGTCAACCTCAGCTGGACTTCTGCCTCATGTGAAGCACAAATCCACATGTCACAAGGATGCTAGAACTAGGTGGCACACTCTCAGGACAGCTTCCCCATTCCTGAGCCAGGCCTCCTTACTTTGTCCCTGGGACTCCTCACTTATGTATGTCTTCCCAGGCTGATCCAGCAGCAGGGTTGAAATATATGGGTGTAAATGATGTAAAGAGAAGACAAAGTGAAGGACGGTCATTTGCTGAACACCAGTTTTTGGTGTGTGTGTGTAATACATGCATCTTCATCATTCAGGAGGAGATTTTGTTCATTTTTTATTTTAAGTAGCTGCTGCTGTTGCTTGTTTTGTGTGAAGGCCATAGCAGCAGGATGCTGAAGAGATGTTTGGGTATCAGGATGGCTGCACCCAAGCAGTCCAGAATAGGGATGAAATTCTATGTCTGGTAAGATGGCAAAACTTCATAAGAAGACAAAGGCAAAATCCAACTTCTTTCAAACATCTTTGCATGCTCATTGAGGGAATCTGCATGGTTAATGAAAGATGGTCATGATAGCAGTATATTACTGTTCAGGTGCAAAATAATTTTTGCCATGCAAAAAGGTTTCTCTGTCATTCTGACTGGACGATATATTTATGTTGGGTACACTGCTCACTTGCAGTCACAGCATGAGCTAAGATGTTTCTTAGGAGTCTGATGGAAGTCCAGGTGAGCCATTGTTTGCTTTAGAAAGCAGATATTGGCCTATGAGACTGCTCTGCCTCTTTCATCCCTACTGATGTTTACTTCTTTTTTTTTTTTTTTTTCCAAGCAGAAAAGATTTGAACAAAATACCCCAAATCTAGTGCAGATAGGAGCATGATCTGGTTTGCTGCTCATTAGCATGGGCAAAAAGCTCTCTGTTAGCATTTCTGAGATGATAGTGTCTCAGTGCAAAGATTCTTCATTCTTTTTGACAACACTGCTTTCTCTTCTTTTGGTGTAAATTTCAGAAGTTTTTAAATCTAAAAGGCCCATTTTGGAGGGGCCAAATTCATTACCAAACCAAAGGCATAAACCTTTGTCTATAGCTTAAAAGTGAAATAAGAAGTCAGAAGCAAAAAAGAAGTTATTTTTTCTCTTATTGGTTGGATCTGAGCTCAGAGCCCTAGCTCGGATATGTGAGCAGAACATTTCACTTAACAGGTGCATCTTTTTGTTTTGAATGTGGTGATGGCCCGATTCCTTTTGGTTTCACTCAGCAGGTATAATGGCACATCTGTAAGGCAGACCAGCAATTACCAGTCATGTTTTCCTTTTTCCTCTTCTCAGCATAGATTTCAGTAATTAAAAAAAACCAACAAACCAACCCACCTGAATTTATTTTAATTCAGTGATAGTTTAATTGGATAATTATTTCCATTTCAGTGATTTTTTCCTCCTTCCTCTTACCCCCCTACCATCCCTATCTTCCCAGGTACATAAACTCTACTCTGCCTCACTAACCCCTCCTCTAAACTTTCTATCTTTCTCTGAGAGCAACACTCTGTACTGTCTACATGCACTGCCTTCTCCCACTGCAGAGATACTGGCAAATCCCTATGAGGGCCTGGGCCCAATTCTCTATGTGGGCCTGGCTCCAGATCTCACAGGAAGGTGGGAGATTGCTTTGGTACATGGTCTAGGTGCAGCATCCACACTGTGCTTTCCTCCGGCACTCCAAGGTTCAGCTAATCCTGATGACAATAAACTAGGAGGAGCTCTTGTCTCCTTAAAGAGACACCTGGCATAGCGACCCTGACAAATTAGAGGGTTGAGCAATCACCAACTGTATTAAGTTTAACAAGGGCAAGTGACTGATTCTGTGCCTGGGATAGCCGAAACATAGATATACGTACAGGATGTGGAACAAGAGCTGGAGAGCAGCATCTTGGAAAAGGACCTTGGGTGTCCTGGTCGATGGCAAGTTGAGTATGAGTCAGCAGTGCCCTGGCAGCCAGGAGGGCCAACCATCTCCTGGGGGGCATCAGGCAAAGCATCGCCAGCCGGTCAAGGGAGGGGATTGTCCCGCTCTGCTCTAAACTGGTGCGGCCTCACCTTGAATATTGTGTGCAGTTTTGGGCACCACAATATAGGAAACATATTAAGCTATTAGAGAGCATCCACAGGAGAGCTACGAAGATGGTGAATGGTCTTGAAGGGAAGCCGTATGAGGAGCAGCTGAGGTCACTTGGTCAGTTCAGCCTGGAGAAGAGGAGACTGAGGGGAGACCTCATTGGGACTACAGTTTCCTTCAGAGGGGAAGTGGATGGGCAGGTTCTGAGCTCTTTTCTCTGGTGGCCAGCAACAGGACTTGAGGGAACAGCAAGACACTGTATCAGGGGATGTTTAGGTTAGACATCAGGAAAATGCTCTTAGGCACATGGTGTGATTTTTCAGGTTGTTCTATTCAGAGCCAGGAACTGAACTTCAGTGATCCTTTGTGTCCCTTCCAACTTATGATATTCTATGATTCTATGATCCTCAGGGGGGCTATCAGAGAGAGGGAAAAAGGGGTGGGGAATGAAGTCTGGATAGTCTACTCTTCTTTCCTCTTCTTCTCCATTATGAAGACCACTAAAGTAGAGAATTCTTCACTGTGGTTTTGCTTTGACATCCAAGATCCTTGACTTTCTGTACAGAATGCATAATCTTTTTATTTGTTGCTTCTGTTTAAGTTGGAGAACCTTAAAATATTCCTTCAGAGTGCTGGTGGCCCTCTTTTTATTTGTTGAAATAGAATTTCTACAAACTGACAATGTCATCTGTATTGTACTGATGTACCAGGTTCTTTCCTTGGCTCTTACCCAGTCTTTATTGAGACATCCCATTGACTCACTGAAATCAGTATGAGGTAACACTCTATTTTTCCTTTCTTATCCTGTCATGTGCTTTTATACCTTTGAGGTCTGATTGTACAATGAAACCATTCTGATTAGGCCAGGCCTAACTGATTACACAAATCTCAGAACTGTGTAGCAGCAGGTCCAATGGGAATTTAGCTAATTAGTGACTAAATGGATGTCAGGGTTTAGCATGAAGTGGATAACCCATCTTAATAAATGGAAGTGAAGTGTAATGCAGAAGAAGCACTGTGGCAACATTGAAAAAATATTTTAGATTCTTGCCTCTTATTTGAGGGGTGTCAAGAGGTAACACAAGGAGTAAGACCACATGTACATCTGGGCTCATTAGCACAACGCTTTGATCCTGACTTCATAATAGACCAGTGTCCCCTAGTTATAGACTGCAGTTTATCTCATAAATCTTTATAATCAGTTCATTTGTGAAACAGCATTTTGACATCATTCCTCTGGTAAAAATGCAATTCTTAATATTGGAAGATTTAGATCATAAGAATCTTGGGTATTAAAGAGGAAACAGATATTCTTTTTATGTGATGGAAATTTGAAGTTCATCATTGTCAAGCATATGGATCTATTTCCACTCAGTTTTATATTCTGCACAACTTGTCATAATCGATGTGATAATAGGAATAAGAGGTGATAGATCTTTTAAGTCTGTTACCCTTGTAAACAAATGATCTGGTAATGCAATTTGCAAAGGCAATTAAAATGAAATCAAATGCTTTTATAGGTTATGCATAATTATTGCTTTTAATTTACAGGCAGACCTGGGCCATATTTAAGGCTTAGATCAATTGGATTACTTCTTCCATCTCATCTTCCATGTTAAAACCAGGGCCCCAAGAATCAGTTGTATCTTAAATACATCCCTATAGTTTGAAAGAAATCTGCCATTGCCAATGAAGTTTCTTGCTGCCTTTCATACTTTTTAAATGTAAGCCTTTTCTGGGATGTGCAAAGCTTTGACACAGTGTTCTGAACCCTTCTAAGAGGATGTTTTGGGGTACCAGTAAAGCCCTATGGGACTGAGGACTGTAGCAAAAGATTAAGAAATAAATAAGAACATTACAAAGCAGAGGTGTAATGAAACTGAAGATTTTGTAAGGAGGTAAGGAAAGAAAGTTGTTTGCAAGGATGGTAAACAAGAAACACATTGTGTAAGGGTCGTGTGTGAACGAATGGATAGAGACAGGAAAGGTGGTTTTGTAGGTTGGGTCTGTGCCCTGACAGTTCTTAGAAATTATTTGGTCAGGTACATAATATGTCTGTCCCTCACTTTTCTATCTAGAAAACATGGATGATAAAACCATGATAAATTGCTAACTCACCAGGGTATTTTGTGACCTATTTGTGCTATTTAGAAACAGGATGTGTAAGAAGGGGCAACAGTGTGGCAGGAAGAAGGGAAGAAACAACCAAGATTAAACAGAGAGAAAAAAGAGAGAGAATGAAGATCCTGGAAGACTAAAGGCCAGAGGAAATCTGGCTGGTTTGGCACTCTCATTATTAATTTTTCCTCCAAAGATATTCCACATGCTTAAGCAGTGTCAGCTGCTTTGGAGGGAGAGGGAGGGTGGGAAAGTCAGCGCACTCAACAGTTCATCTTTCTTCTTTACAGTACACCAAGGTAGGATTCTTAGGAGAGTCTCCAGGCTGCAGCTTTCTGTCAAGGATCTTATGGATTTAAATATTTGCAGCACTAACCCCTTGTTTCTTTTCAGCAACAGCAACCAACGCAAGTTATGTTTGTTGTTCCCCTCCGTCAAACCCCAGCTTCCCTTTCAGCTGACACTGGAGTTTAGCTTCAAGCTCTAAGCTTGTAAAGTCTTTGAGGAAAAGCCTTAATGATGATCTGATCCTTTTAAACTCTGGTCTAATTACTGTTAGTGCAATGTTTCTATTTTGGATGCTGCAAACAGATCAAATATGCATGTTCGAAGATGGCACTATTTGGTGGACAAGAAGCAACCCCCACCCTTTAGGTTAAATAAATTTTCATACATAAATAAAAACATGAATAGCACCTATGTAAAGCAGCTGGCATAATTTCAGAAGAAGTTTGGGAGCATAGCCTGGGGAAATACAGGAGTACAGAAATATGTATGTTTACTGTTTTATGTATGTTGCTGTATGTTTACTGGTTGAATGGTAGCAGAGGAGATTTGAGGCCACAGTGGTTTGATCTGTCAAGTGTATCAGTAGGGAATAAGGTCAAAGAGGACTGAAAGCTAAAGACCCAGCCATGAAGATTGTTCTGGAGTGCACAGAAGCATTACCCAGAGCATGATTGAAACCTCATAGACTCTAACTCAGTGACAAAGGAAGCAAAGGAAGGTGAGGTTGAGTTCTACAAGTCAGCACTTTCACTTGATCTATTGCTGCAGCTTCAATGTTCTGTGTGCTTTTATCCTGTGTTTTTATCACCTCTGGGATATGATTCTATGTGTTGAGCTCCATATGGTGTATGAAGATGCTCTTCTTGTCACATGCACTAGCTTTGCCCACTGTGGAGAACATGTGCATATTTCTGTACAATGAGTGCCTACAGAGAAGACCTATCTAAGCTGCAGATATGGACATGGTCAATTTACAGTCTGTGCCTTAAACCCCTCCTGCTTTTTTTTTCAAAAGGTGGAACTATGTTGCCTGCTTTCCTGGCTTAAAACTGTCAGTCATTGCAAGGATGCTTGTGCTGCTGTTTGGCTTGGCTGGAAGCCTTCAGAGTGTGAAATGCTACCACTGGCAAGCCAGGTGTGAAGTGAATTTGCCATGTACTGCTTATTGGGGCTTACTGTAACTTCAAACCCTCATGGTGACCACTTCTAGGTTAACACCCTTCAGTAACTAACCAAAAGACAAACATGAGGCAGGAAAAATGTTAAAATGCTATTATGAGCCATGGTTTTGTCCAATTAGCAGACTCCGCTTTAGACTTGACCCAAGTGGCTTTTCTATATAAGGATGTATTAGTCATTTTCTTTTTTTGGTTTTTTTGACCATAAAAACAACAGATGTGATGCTCTGTGGTCAGCATAGACAAGAATGATTCATGGCTAGGCATATTTAAACCTCCACTAGAAAACTATCCATCTGAGACCCTTTCCACCTCTTCCCCCTCATTTCAGACAATCAGAGCCAAAAAGCACCTGTCACATGATAGATCTCAAAATTCATCAGCAATTCTCTCCATATGTCTTAGTTTTGAGGTGGCTGTGAGATATCAGCTGCTCTTGCCTGGTCTGTTAGGACTGCGTGGACTTCAGCAACATTAAGGTAGCGATAAAGAATTGTGCCGCAATGATGTGGGTGAGCGAAGGAGCTCTTACGGCTGAGCAAGGATCAGTTTGATCTTGTATAACATGGCGGGTTTGGCTCTGATATCTCTGTAACCATCCTTGGAGCACTTTGGTGTGGAATTTAGAAAATGTTGGAGTCAATGCTCTCAGATGAAGATGTGGGAGAGGGATGGGCTCAGAAAATAAGGAAAAGGTTCTGTGGGCATTGGGTAAGAAAGCAGTTAGGAGTGAGTGCTCCACCTGTAAAGTAATTGTAGGAAGAGCTGAGAAGCAGAAATTGAGCCACTGAGGCTGTGTGTGGAGCAGGATACTTTTGGGAAATGAGGGAATCAGAAATCTTATTAGGTATGGGCTGGGGATCTTGGCTTGGGGAACTGACACTTGGAGTAGGGTAAGAAGAGGGCTTCCACCAGAATAGGCAGGAGAGAAGAAAAGGCTGTTATGCCATGAGCATTTTGATGGCAATGTTGAGTCTGCTCAGCAACCCCTAATCCATAGCTAGATCTGTGTGGAATTGCTTGGACGCCCAGGGAAAGTGCTCTGCTCAGTCTGGGATGTGACTGCACACCACCGGGTGCTGTACAAGAAGCTTGGTCTTGCTTGTGAAGCAGGACTGGAAAACTGGGGCTGTATGTGCTGTTACCCTCCTCTTAGTACTGTTGTCAGGTCTGTTATCCTGCCACTTCAGTAGTACTTGGCTATGCAGTGGCCTCTGAGAGCTGCACCCCCAAGGAGTGGCCTGCTAAGGATTCTGCTGAATGGTGACTCATGACTGAAGGTGACATCTCCAGAGGAAATTAAACTGATGATCTGAGTCCCACTGAGTAAAGAAAAACAATAAGTAGGAGATATATCAGTGTTTAAAATATGTGGAAAACATAGCACAATGAAATTCAAGGTAGGTAAAAATAAGCCAGTCCTCTAGGGGTGATGTAAGGTCTCCTCCCACAGAAAGGAGAATCTGATGGATTAGTAAACTTGAAAAACTGGGATGGGGGACAGGTAATGGAGATGAGACAGCTCAGATGAACCTTGTCTGACAACTGATCAGATGTTAGATTAGGTACTGTATTGTGGAGCACAAACAAGACAGGCCAATGAGCTTTTCCAGGTGAAGAGTCAGAAGTGGTAAATCACAAAGAAGGAAAGCCTTGCTTTCTCACTCTTGGCTTCTGGCATGGAAGAGACTGAACCCCTCCTGTGCTCCAAAGTACAAACCTATACATGCAGAAAGCATGTTACAAGAACTCCAACGCTGCAAATTTCAGCTTTTCCAAATTAGACCAAGAGTGAAGACTCTTTCTGGATTTTTAACTTAATAATAATTGTCTATGTGTATTTCCTGGCACAGTCTTTGATTTCCTGATGGAGGGCTCAGAAGCACTGCTTACATCAGTGTACAGGATCAACACATCCTTCTGCCTCATCCTGTGCCAAATCTGTCTACTTGTTCCAGTCTTTTTCTCCATGACCAGCCAGCTTCATTCCAGCACCTTCAGCTCTCCTATCTCGAATTCCAGTTTCCTCATTCAGCAGGTCCTCTAATGACTTCTCACTGCAAGTTCCCCGGTTGGTTTTGGCTGGAACCAACCTGGTGTAGTGGAAGGTATTCCTGTTCATGGCATGGGGGTTGGAACAAGATGTTTTTTAAGGTCCTTTCCAACTCAAACAATTCTATGATTCTATGATTCCCACTTGGCACTGTAAAACTTTCATTTTGTCATCAGTTTCTCTTTGCTGGTGAGTACTTCCCTTCTGCCATTGCCCATCTTCATTTGTGCTCCTGATCATCGCTCCAGATTAGCTCCTCAGGCTGATCTCCTTCTGGGCTGCTTGTTTGATGTCAGTGTGAATCTGCCCAGTTAGGCCCAGTTCTCATGTCCAACATGGGTCTTTGTCAGGTTGTTCATTGCCTTTCCTTCAGCCATCCATTTAATTGTCAACTGTGATAAAGGAGGGTTTTCCCTATCTCTGTCTCTAGTCTCAGGCTTTTTTGCCATTCACTGTTTCCCAGTTGTCTTTCCTACTTTTCTACACATTTCCAGTTACTGTGTCTCGATCTTGTTCATTCCAGTCATCAAGACATGGAAACTTTTGATAGAGCCTTGCAAGAGAAAGAGCAGAACTTTTTACAGTGGGGAAAACAGTCAGTTGTCCCCTTTGCTTGAGGGGTTAGGGTTTCCCACCAAGCATAGGCTCCAATGCTACACAGTTTCCCTGGATTCCTTGTGATCTGTACCCATCTGGCCAGCTGTAAGCAAGGACCCAGGATCCTGGTGTAGTGTGAGGTTTGCGCAGAACAGCTGCCTGACATGAACAATCCCTTTGGTTGCAAAGGGATGCACATCTGCATGTTTTCTACTGGCAGGAATCATCCATGTCAGAGGCAGGGGCTACAGGGTCAGCGAAGCATAATCTAACACAAGGGTTGCTACTTAAGAAATGGAATCTGCAGTGCAGTTCCTCCTGCACCACTACCCAAAGCCTTCCCTCTGCAGGGAGCAGTGTGGGCCATCTATCTCCACTTGGTTCTACAACCCTGTCTACTCCATTTCTGCCTATCCTGCAGCCCTGCTGCTTGTGGACTGACACAACTGGTTGTCCACTCATCACCCAAAAATGCCAGGATTCTCCTCTGTCTCTTTCTTTCCACGTTTAGGTTGGGGTAATGTTATACATGGTGGCAATTTTGAGGAAAGAACTGGGAAAACAAATGATCCCAGGAAAAATTATATGGTATTGCATCAATTTTGGGAGTCTGAGACCCATCATCAAAGATCTTCTCTGTTTTTGTATGTGTTCTTTCTAGTTGTTGCTAAAGTAATTAGGGTGTAAACCTATCTTCTTATAGGGTTGATATTTCAGTTGCTGTTCTTGCTTTTAATAGTTCCAAAAGAAAATTCATTAAATCTTGGTGAAAGGGTGAAGAACCACAGTTTTTTCCTTGTTGATTGTGAAAACTGAAATCTGGGATCAGAGGCAGATTTCATTTACTTTTAGATGTAAAGAACATAGTTTAATTGTTCAGAAGTGGTCATGATGACATAAGAAATGTTTACCTTCTGAATCTATGTCAGTAACATAGCAAGATTGCCCTCAGCACCTTGAGTAAGTTCTCTAAATTGCTCTGAAAAGGTTTTGTAAGTGCCTGACTTACTTTACTGAATCTAGATACAAAACTGTCTAAAATTCTACTCTGTCTGAATGTGACCCTTCAAGCAGCATTCTGTCTACCTTTTAGAGAGGCTCACACAAATTGTGCTTGCATGTCAGTGACAAATTGTGAGTTCAAGATAGCAGGGAGCTGAACAAGCTGCTTGCTATCCAGGGCTACAGGGCTGGCTTTTTGTTGAGCCAACAGAGTTATAGAGGCTGTGTTTTCTAACCAGTACCTACCTATAAAGTGCCTAATGTGGACACTGTGAGTATCTGTCTCCAAAGGCTCTGTGGGGAGCCAAGCCAAACTCCTCCTGTTCCCTTGAGCTTTGGCTTCGCAGATAGAGTGTTACAGGTTATTTTGGGTAGTTTGAAAATAGCCCTAAGCAAGTGTTCATTATGTGAGCAGGTAGCAAATGGTTGGATTTAACAATGGTACTAAGTGTAAGCTGCAGTTTTTATAAACTTTCAAAAGTCCACTATTAGCCTAGTACTGTCAGAATTTTAAAAAGTACAATTAAAAATATGCAAATATAGCCATACTTTCAATCAGGCCTTTTGAGAGAATGGGCAAAGAATGAAGACAAGGATGAAGTGCTTGAGTTAGTGTAGACTGAGAGATAAACAACAAGGCAGATGTATCAGATATTACCTGCTTGACAACCAGAATGTTTGCCAGGTATCAAGAATGATGAATATACAACAATCAGTTAAACTGATTTTTATTTATCAGCAAGAAAGCTTACTGTGCTGCTCCTGTCAATAGGCTACTATGTAACATAAAGTGAGTTTTGTTTTCATACATGAGTGTTGACATCTCCCACACTCCTCCAAAGAAGCAGCAGCAACAACAAAAGGAGACTGATGGAGGCTGAAATGAGCATTGAGGCTGCAAGGGACTGGGAGGTCTTCACATCATGGAGCTCTTTTCTGCGGTGACAGATGGGTGGGGGGCACACACAGGTGCCTGCCATGCAAGGTCACTCCTAGGAGCAGTACTCTTCTCTCCTATTCAGGGACCTCCACAACACAGACAGCTCTTGAGCCAGCCCTGAGGGCTGGATGCTGAGAGTCAAAAGCAAGCCAGAAACCATCCCTGTGGTGTAGTGGATCGAGATTCCATGCCTGGGAAAGTTCCCTGTTATGTAAGTGCAACCTGCATGTCGCTGGTGGCAGGACTATGAAAGTCCTCGGGACAAAGGAAGCTCAGAGAGCACCTCCCTCTTATGTGAAACATCTGTATGAACCAGACTTAGAACTTCCTTAAAACTGTAGTTATTTACCTTTGAGGTTTTGCTTTGGGACCCTCTCAGTATTGACTTTTTCTTTCATTTGGACTGTCTAGGTCAATACTAGATTTTTAAACCCTAGAAAGCACCTATTTTTAGTTACTGAAGGAGACAGTTTTAATTTATTTTTAGGAAAAAAGGCACTACAAGGATAAGTTTAAAGCTGTTTATCCAGATACTGTCCTGTAGCACTATTACAAATACACTAATGCTCAGTGTACTGACTTTTGTCAGCCTTTCTGGTGAACTGTTAACAAATGAGCTGCTTCTTCACAGACTCACATCTATTTGTTTAGCAAAGATGACGAGAGTGTTTTCTGAATTTCAGCTCAAAATGCAAGAGGTTTCTGGAATTTCCATTTCAAAAACTCAGTTTTAGTTCAGTTGTGCTTATTATTACTTTACTCTTGTAAGTCTTGGTACCAATAATCAGTTGGAATATTGATATAAGAGCAATATAACTAGTAACACTAGTAGCTTTAATGAAATATATTGCTATTTTAAGTATCCTATTTTCTTTTCAGAGCATCTGGAGGCCTCAGATACATTGGGACCCCACAACATAGGGCATTACATAGTCAAGCAGCAAATTCTGATTTCTGCTACAAAGTTCTTGTGATCTTGCTTAGGATTTGTTTGGCAACATCTATAAGCTTGTAACAAACTCTGATTATGATTTTTTTTCAACTGAGGAAACATATTTACCTTAAAAAAAAAATCTTACTGCATTGGAGGCAGGATAAATGTCAAGTGGAAGACAAAACTCCAAACTACTTTGCAAAAATGCTTCTGGCTAGGATGGGAGATAGTGCCATGGTCTAGTAACCATGGCAGTGTTGGACCAAGGGTTGGACTTTATGATCTTGGAGGTCTTTTCCAACCTGGTTGATTCTATGATTCTATGATTAGTTGTGGTAGCACTGATGGAGCCCTGGCAGAGGTGTCCAGTATCACCCACCTTTGCAGCTGGAGCTGCAGCAGAGCAGGAGGATCACAAGCTCTTGGCTTTGCTGTCACGTGAGGCAGCAGCAGCAGCAACTATAGGACACTTCTACATCGCTTCCACTTTGCTGAGCTCCCAGGAGCAGAAGAGTCTGATTCTGCTCCTTGAAGTCACCTCCAGGTCCATCTGTTTCCAGGAGCTGCAGGTTGGTAGTACATATTCCCTCTCCCTTCCCCAACCTGTTTTGGGTTTTTGTGAACAATAATTTAATAACTCAGGAGTGCAGTTTTGAGCTGACTCCAACATTCTGCAAATTTAACTTAAATTAGTGGAACAGATATGATGGATAACTTTCCCTCGAGAAATACACAAAATGATAGGGGAGCAATGTGCCAGTTCAGACTGTTAGCTTTGGATCTTGCTCCCTTTGCTTTCCTATGGGACCTGAATGTTCCTCCAGTCACCAGGTCATTGAGCATTTTGGGATATTTTTTTTCCTATTTCTCATGATCAGGCTGTTCCACTTCGCACAGATTAACTGGAACACTGAATGCTGTCTGGATCCTTCTTAAATGATCTGACGTACAGTCAGTCTCTGGGCCTCTGCGCTGTTTCACAGTGAGGAGTATCTCCACCAACTACTGAGAAAGACCTCCTCATAGTTGTCCCAGGACCCTTGGGCTGCAGTGCATGTCTTGGCCTCAAACCCCACACAACACCAGGCTGCAGGTCACTCCATCCATGCAAGCATTTTCATTAATGTCATTAACTCCCTGCCACTCTGACAGTGGATTTTAGCTCTTCAAAAATGATCGATGAGGCTAACAAAAATGACAAATGGTGGGTAAGTTCTCAGCCTTGTTTGCTGTCCAGTCTCTCCTCCATTTGTTTTACCATGTGCCAGATAGTAGCTACATTTAAGAGACAGTTGAGTAAATAAAAGCATTATTTATCTCTGCTTAAGGGGAGATTATTTAAATAGAGGAGTATCTATCCCTTACTTAAGTAGAGTTTATCGCATATTTGTTGGAATAATACCTGATTCCCTGTTGAACAAAGGATTTTGAGTGCACCTGAGTATTTTTGTTGACAACCTGACCGTCACCGTGTAATCCATCCTGCAGTTCCATTACACTAATCTCTAAGGTTCTTTTACTGATGTCCTCTCTTAACTGCCTGCATTGCTGTTTGGCACATTATCAACAAAGTGACTTGATTTCTATGAGTTTTATGGCCTAGAGTCGTGCTGCTATTCCTGAAAGTACACTTTCCTGAGATAAATTGTGGAAAATGATAGCTGCAAAATGTCAAATTTAGAAGAAAGTGGGTGGAAACCTGAATTTTGTCACTTACACTTACTGCTTCAGCTGGCACTAAATGAGAGTTTTCAGCTCCCCGCTCCCTCCCTCACCTCCTTCATGGCAGCGGAGTGTGACTGTGCCTAAATATGATGCTGTGACAGGGTCACGGTGAACTCCTCTTCCCGCGGCCCAGGTGGAACACAGTGTACGGAAATGCTGCTGCACAAACATAAGCGCTTTACACTTGCAAGCGTTACACCCAGCTACGGTTACAGGGGATGATGCATTCCTGGTCTTCTCACATAGTTGCAACAATTTATATGCATGCTGAGGTTGAGGTGGGGGAGTTCGGGGGAGCAGTAGGTGTTCTGGGGAAAGCTGCTTCTGCTCACACGCCTCACTAACCTCTGCACACAGGGGAGGCTGCAGCACGGGGCTGCCCTTTGCTGAGTCGTGGGAATCTGGCCCTGTAACCCCACTGCCTGTTCTGGTTCCTCATTGCTTGAGAAGAGTGTTTTGCTTTAAGGCAAAGGTTTTGTGTGCGGTTCAGAGAGACTGTGAAAGCCAATTTGGGAGCATTATATAAGCAGAAGTAGAGATATTCCAGGATCTGTGGTTTGAGAGGATGATGTGAGGAAAGGCTTGAAGCCTGCTGAAGACTGGTAAGTGTAGCCATGCCAAGTATATGGACACCCTGAAAAAACCACTTGGCAAGCTGCCCTTCTACATTTTGTGGTAAGGATGAAGAGCCTGACTGGTGCCATCGGGTGGGGATTACCAGCTCCCAGGAGAGGTCTGGCAGGTATCCTGTCTGCTAGGCACTCATTCTACATGCCATGAACTAAAAAACTACTGTCCTCCAACAATTTAATCACAAGTCACACCTTTGGGCCTCTGTCAGCTCTTTCCAACAGTGTTCCAGGGTGCACTCTGCCTGTCCTTATTCATTCCCTCCTGAATGGCATGTCTTGTTTCTTTGTCCACCTGGAGAGGCTGACTTAAGTGCCTCAGTCAACATTAGAGCTCAAATTCTGCCATACAGCCTTGACAGAGCTGTAAGGATCATGGTGACAACACAGGCTTCATGACAAGCTGCATGCTATGAATTAGGCTCTGTGACCGAATTGAGGCCTTCTGGTACTTGAAAAGAGCCTACAAGAAGGATGGAGAGAGACTTTTTGCAAGAGCATGTAGTGACAGGACAAAGAGGAATGGCTTCAAGCTGAAACAGAGTAGGTTTAACTTAGATATTGAGAAGAAAGTCTTTACTGTGAGGGTGGTGAGGCACTGGAACAAATTGCCCAGAGGAGTTGTGGTTGTCACATCCCTGGAAGTGATCAAGGCCCGGTTAGATGGAGCTCTGAGCTACCTGGTCTAATGGAAGGTGTCCTTGCCCACAGCAGGTGGATGGGAACTAGATGATCTTTAAGATCCCTTCCAACCCAAGCCATTCTATAATTCTATAATGGAGAAGTCTTGCCTGAAATGCTCCAACGGTTGTCCATCCTGCCCACTGCTAGTGGATCTTCAGCTATGACATATATGTGGTTTTGAAGACTGGGCTTCGTGACAAAAGTCGATCTGTGGAAGGCAATTCAGAAGAGAGGCATGCCAATGGTCAATTAGACAATGATCTAGAAGTCCTGTGCTGTGAAGAAAATGTGAATAACAGGCCTGATTTAATGGAGAGAAAAGAGCATTGGGGAATGGGGGGGTGATAACAGCCTACAGATATATCTGTAAGGTTGTAAAATAGAAGGAAGCTATCTGTTTTCCATGGCCATGGTGGGGAAGAGAGCTTTGGTTTTAAAGAGCAACAAGGAATGTTGAGGTTAGATCAGCATTGGAGAGAGTGAAATACTGCAGGAAATTTTGTGGGGAAACTGTGAATTCCCAACTTTCAGTATAAGTTAGACACTCAGAAATATGCAGACAGGGGTGACCTTGCTTTGAAGAAACATAATGACTGGCTTAGTGAGGCTGTGTGAGAAAAATGGCTGATATGACACTGAGTGTAGAGTTTTATAGCTGTAGGAAGTGAACAGAATCTGGGCCAGGGTGGAGGATCAGAATGCAGGGAACCCTTTCACATACAAGGAGTGCTTCTTAAAAGTATATGAGGATACCCCCTAGACTTTCAAAGCCTGTTTCTTCATGTCATCCTTGCACTCTGAACGAGTTTTAGGAACATTACTGTGGCTTCTGTGAAAAAGACAGGCATGTTACAAACCACTGTGTGTGGGTACTGAGCTGAACTTCCCCAAAATGTGGGTTGTATGGATGCACTATTTCAGCTTACTCAAGTCTACTGAATCAGGGCCAGGAATAAATCAGATGAAGACCCAGTGTGGGTAAATTTTTGACCTTGTTTATGTAAGATTTGGCATGGTTGGCTGTGAAGTCCATCTCACTGTGAGAGCAGAATTTTTCTATTGGAAAGCAGGCACGGAAAGTTTTAGAAGCAGTCATATGAGCTTCGGAGCTGAATGAAGTTTGTGAGTAAATGATGTTGTGCTGTGTTTTATTAGTTGGGAGCAGCCTGTGGGAATAGCCCCACTATTACAAAAGTTGATGGAGACAGTCTTCATAACCATGTCAGAATTTCCTCACCTGCCTCAAGTGTTTTATGTTGATGTGGAGGGATGTGAGGAAGGAAAAAACCCAGCCAGACTCATCCATTTCCAAGAGGAACACTGGGAAAATAAATATGATTTGATCAGTATTAAAAAGCTCTGTTGACCTTTTCTCTGAGGATTTCTGCCTCCCCCACAACTGTGACATGGATTCAAAATTTGGCAGCATGGTGGTCTTGCATTAAGGATGTATCTTTGGATCTGTGTGGAAATTTGCCAGTGCTTGCAAAACTCTCATCCCTTTATAAATAACTGGCTTTGTGACTTACACCCATAAAGGCTGTGATCCTTTCTGCGTAGTCATGCTGAGAGGAACAACTGAGTGAATGGGGATTTTCCCCCAGCCTGACTGCTGCCTCCCTTCTATGTCCATGTCCAAACGCAGGCACTGGGAGCAGCGACTGGACTTCTCTTGCAGTCTCAATCCTCTCACAATGGGGGAACAGAGGCAAACTTTGGGAGAGCTGAGGGAATGGTCTGGTTGAGAAAACCTGGGCTGGGTGGGTCAGATAGACTGTGGGAAGGGATTGAAGAAGAGAGTGGCATTTTAGGAGTGATCACTGCATGACTAAAAGAATTGTGGGGTTGTGACGTGGCTGAGGTTGGAAAAAGCATCGCAGAAAGAGCCTTGGGAGCTAGAAGGAAAAGCAAATATGAGCTGCAGCTCTAATTGCTTGAAGAGAAGGTGTTTTCGCCCTCTTTCTTTTATCCATGAAAATAAATTAGATATAAATACATTCCCTGAATATGTGCACAGGAAATAAACCTGGGGTGGAATTAATCTCATACAACCATATACCTTCATCTGAACTAGACATCTATGGGCCCTAATAGGCAATGGAGAGCAATTGGCAGTTGTTGAGACTGACTCACTTCATCTGTTTTAGACACCTTGTTTAAGGTGAGATGAATCTCGCCTTAGAAAGGCTGGCACATACTTAGGTCAGCCCTTGGGTGACTATTTCAGCTGGAATGTCTCCTCTGTAGAGGTTTACAGCTGGGTCAAATGAATCCCATCCCTCAGTCAGGACTGGTGCCAAAGACATGGCAAAATGTTTCCTTGAGCCTGGGCACCGTGCTTGGTGGGATGAAACACAGCAGACTCGACAGCCTAGCTTTGCAGAAGCTGGCTGGTGCTTGTCCCCATGCCTGGCTGGAAAATACCGTTCAAGAGCAGGGAGGATCAGGCTCCACTTCAGGCTTTTCCCAGAGAGCTCCCGAGCTCCAGGCATGCAGGTCCTGTCTCTGCAAGGATTCAGAGCAGGATTCAAATACATTCACATTGACTTCATGCCTCATTCAGTAGAATGACTACAAGTTAAGAGCTTTAAGAAGAATAAAATTTAGCTACCTTAATTCAACTGGCTTACAAATGATTTTCCAACTACCAAATCCAGAATTACCATGGCTGGCAATGGTGCTTGATTTCTCTCTCTGTATGCATAAGGGTGGAAAGGGAAATGGAGGCCAGTGTGCAGTCTTGCACTCTTTGTTATTCTTACATTTGTTTGATATTTTCCATTAATTCCTGTGTTTAATGTTTCAGTGCCTTTGTTTTCCTTTCCTCTCTTTTGGGGAGGCTAATGGTGAGGACTATGTTATTATTAGGTTTGGCGTTACTTAATTAATTTTTTTCTTCTCTGCCTCCGTGTGATTGGGATTTGGTTTTTTCCTGCCTGTGAATTGTAATATTGTGTTTGTTTTTACAGTCAGTACCTTGCTGTGCAGTTACTTGAAGGAGAAGTAGTGCAGGGATGTTCCTTGGTTCTTATTTTGCAAGACTTTTTTAGTTCCCTTCTGTTTTAGTAACCTGGCTCGCCTCTGTTTTCTGACCTTTTCCTCCTCCTCCACTGCCATTGGATGGATGTGAATTAGTCTCCTCTCTAGGTATGTGTTGGCGTTAGGATTTCAAGTCAGATTGGACTGACTGAGAATAATGGTTGCTGCAGGAAGTGCTTCTATGGGAATGTCAACAACTGACATCCCCCCCC
>VXAY01005880.1:841514-954486 GCA_013399855.1 Oxyruncus cristatus
AAGTACTGGAAACAGCTTTGAATGCTGGGGAGATAAAAAACTGGGGCATTTTTTCATTATTCATTTCAGCTGAGATGATTCAGGAGCATTAGCAGCCAGCTAGAAGCTGCATTTTAAGGGTTAAACAAATGAATTTGCCCAGTTCAGTTCCTGGTTTTGCAGTTTTGGTTTTGTGGGGCTTGAGGGAAGGGCTTTGCCTGCATCTCCCACAGCCGTTGGGAAGTATGACCACCCCAGCTCCACCCAAAACCAACTTTTTCAACTCCACATTCATTTCACTCTACAGAACAACATGTTCCCTCCACCAGCCCAGCCCTTGGGTCTTTGTTCAGCCAGATTTCCACTGGTGGTGGTTTGAGTCTCTTTGCATAGAGAGTGGGTGATAGAACCTCCCACTTGCAAACCTCTGGATCAGTGGATCCGTGCCAGCCTCCTCCGCAAATCACATCTCTCCTCCTCCCCCACCCTGGAAAAGCAGCCTCTCTTCAGATTGCCCGAGTGCTGCTGGGGGCTGAGCCTGTCCTGAGCATCCAAACAAGTTGCATCAGTGCTGGTACAACCTCTTTTGTCATTAGGAGCAGGGGGGCTGCCAAGGTCACTTACCTTTGGGCGCTCTGAGGGCTGTGCTGGCTAGGAGGCAAAATGGAGAGGGAAGAAATTATTGCCACTGGAGCAAAACTTCCTGGATTTGCAAATCCATCTACCTACTTGGATGACCCTAATCACCATAACATCTGTATAATTAAATCCTATTTCTTACTTATCTTTTTCTCAACCCACCTTAAACTCCTTGCCATGCTTGATTTATCTTCTTTGCCTATCAGTTATCATTTGGCTGTATAAAATATCTGGCAATACAGTTTTTAGAAGGTGAAGTGTATCTTGTCCCCCGAAGGGAGGGAGCTCTGGGAGGCAGGACGGCAGCCAGCTCTTTCCTGGCAGTCATGGGAATGCCGATGTAGAGCTGCCAGTCGGTGGGTGGGCGTAGCGCAGCTGCCTCCTTAGGCTGGGTCCAGCCTGTTTGCAAATCTGGGTGAGGGGAGGAAGCTGAGAGTGACCAGTTCTCCTTCTGTGCCACAGTCAAATCCCATCTTTCCCTACGACTCCTTTCTGATAACAAGCTGGCATCTGTGCTTTGGTGTATCGGAGAGATATAAAGCCAAACAAACAACAATTTTCAGAAAAAGTTCTTTCCATGTTGCGCATGAGTAGCACATATTTCTTCCCTATTTGTCCCAAGCTGTATGTGTCAGATGTGATTTCCATATGGCATCTATATCTCTCAGTACACCCACACTGGATGTATGCATTGGTATACCAGTGTCTGTGCTGAGCCACAGATAAGTGGTTAGCATTCCTTAGTCAACTGGGAACCCTGTGTGTGTATGGGGTGTGTGTGGGTGAAACTCAAGGAATATAAAAACAGGCATATGGCATTTTTTAACTCGTTGCACAGATAAAAAAGAGAAATGAATATAAGGCAGCATTCTAAAATGGCATCAGCATTCCACTAGTGAGAGAAAGCAAAGTGGAGGCTGCTGCATCAGCCTACAGCTCCAAGCTCAGCACCTTGCCCCTGTATTTTTTGGTGCTCCATGTGTCCCATGATTTCAGACTGTGTTCCCACAAATGGAGTCCCCTGGGCATGCAGGTATTTCTGCTACACTGGTATGACTATGGCTAGGACTCCCCTACATGCTCCTTCCAAAGCATGTGGGCATCTCTGGTTTGGTTTTTCTGAACTGAGGTTGTGGTGAGCTGAGTACAAGGCTGGAACTTTTGCCCAAGGCAAGAACTGTGCTGTGTTCACGCTGTAGATCTGATTCAGTTGCCTAAACCCAAATATCTAGTTCCATCTGAGACATCCTTGGGTACTCGGTATGGCCTCTGACTGCCTCTTCAGTAGGGTACAGCTGTCCCTGTGCCAATGCCCCAGATGCTGTTGGCAGCTGGAAATAGCACTGTTCACCTGCGCTAAGGCAAATGAATCAAGTTCTCAGGCTTGAAATAGCAGGTTGTGCTAGTGGAGAGGCCGAAGCTTATCAGGCAAATGGTTCAGTGAAGTGATGGTCCACAAGTATTTTATACTGAAGCTTTCAGTGAAAAGAAGGCCTTGAGCATCCTGGTCAGGTGGAAAGTGTCCCTGCCTATGGCAGGGTAGGTGGAATTAGATGATCTTTATGGCCCCTTCTAACCGCAAACCGTTCTATGATTCTATGAAAGAAGAAGACAGAAGGCCATTGAAGAGACAGAATTGATCTCTTACATGACAGTGTGAGTTTTTCTGTATCACATATGAAATTCTGGTGCTGGTAGTCACAGCATAGGAGAGCTACCATCTCTGCCTGAAGATACTTCCTTTCTTCCCCTTCTTGGAAATGCCTTTATCAGTGTCCTAGGGGAATGCCCCTTTGTGTGGTCTTGAATCAAGCAGATTGAAATGTGAGGAAATCTCTTTCTCCTCCAGCATAGAAGGAACCAGAGACATTACTTACAGATAATGAAGTGGACCTAGCCTGAGAAAGGGCAGGGGAATTCTAGGGCAAGAACATCCCTATGGGGTTCATGGGACTTTTGATTTGCTGAGGCAGTGGCATTGGCTGTGGATGAGCCTGCACTGATTGCACAGCACTGGGGTCTCTGCAAACCAGGGCCACCACCAGCGCACACCAGCAAGGTCAGGCATCCTTGCTGAGTGGCCACGCAATGAGTGACAGGGTCTAGGAGATGCTCCTCTCACCAGTACAATAGCAAAACTTGCTAGAACAGCCTGGCATGAGGCACAGCTGCTGCTGTGCACAGATGGCCTAAAGACCAGTATACCTTTGGGAAGTGAACCTTGGTCTGTAGGACACTCCTGCCTTTTTGAAAGTAGGATCTTCAGTCTGGGTCTTCCCCTTGAAAGGGAAACAATAGCCTTTTCTGAGCTCTTTCTGCTCCTGGTTGCTCAAAGACCTTTATCTTACACTACTTTAGAGAGTACTTGGGCCAGGTCAGGTTTTACTGGCTCAGGGATAGCAGGAGGGTGAACCATTTGAACAAAGGCTTTTTATTCTAGGAAATATTAAATTAATTTTATCCCCTTGGGACAGGTGAAGCTGTTGATGTTTGTTTCATGGATTTAAAATAGAAAAGGGAAACCTTTCTGCTTTTGCCCTGGACTTGTTTTTCTAGGCAGAGAGTTTGACGTTCAGAAATGGAATGCCTATGTGAGGAAATAGGCAACCCATGTAATAAAGCACTGGTCTGCGTTATGATAAATGCAAAAGGATTAAGAGGCAAGAGGAAATAGACTCTGTCACCTGTCTTTATTTATTTTGTAATGCCTTGGGGGAAAAAAAAGACAATAAGAGACAAGTGGTCTGGCTGTCTTGAGGGAAATGGGGCAAGGTGACAAAACCTGCATGCTTTCTACCATCTGAGTAGGGGAGCAAGCTCCCAAAGGCTTGCTGCCCCAGGCACTTTTGTCCTCGTGTGTGTTTGACTTTGGAGGGGAAAAGAAAGAATGCGTGAGAGATGAAGGATGCACAGGTGAGTCTGGGACCTGATGTCAATGAGACCCTTGGGGCCAAGGTGCATTGGCCCTATCTGGCTCTGTGGCCTAGAGTCAGGCAGGGCTAGCCACACGGCAGCTGCCAATGCTGTCAGTTACAGGTTTCCCCCCTCAGATGGTCCTTATGCTGTTCAGACTGCCGGTATCCCCACTTCTGCTGGCCGAGTGCTTGGCCTGAGAGGAGGAAACTCAAATGGCAGTGTGGTCACTGCCACATCAGGAGCAGGTAAGTGCATCTGGGTGTGACCACACATCACTACAAGAGCAAACTGAAGAAGGAAACACGTCCACATCTTAAATAAAGGCTGTGTTGCAAAGGCTGCAGTGAGGCGTGGCAGTTGGGGTTCATGTTCACTTGGGAGCAGGGCAATGTGTGAGGATGGAGACAACCCTACTGTGATTGGGGTGACAGCATGACTGCTCCTCTGGAGCCACATAGCGTGCTGCACATCGTTTGGAGCAGTTCTGGTACAACTTCCTGGTCAGGGACTGGGAAGGACTTCCAGTGAACCTACTACTACCAGAATGTGCAATTATTAACCAAAAGAGTTTTTCTTGGTTAATGCAATCAACAACAATGCATTGAAACTTCATATACAAAGTACTGAAACTTTAACTAATTGTTGTTACTCTGTGAAAGGGCATGGCTTCAAAAGCACTGATGAGTTAATGGGACCATATGGGCCTCTTCATTGGTTAAATGTCTAACTGCTTTTTCTCTTTTTGTGATATTTGAATTGTTTCATTGCAAGCAACTGAAACATTTGAAAATTACAAAGAAAACTTGAGGCTCTGATGCAATACCACTCAACAGTGCCATAACAAGTTACTGCAATTCATTGAAGGTAACTATATATGAGTGCATTTTCAGCCTTTGACAAATGTAAAATATTTTTATTGTCTAACCTTAGCTCACAATGAAACAGAATTCAAGCAGATGACTCTGCATATGCTATTGGCCAAAGGTGCCAGTTTAACTGATAATCCCCTGGGGAGGTGACTCAAATTTGGGCTTGAGCTCACAGCTTTTACTCTTAAATATTATGTAGAAAATTCAATGCTTCCTTTATTTTTATGGAAACTTGCCCAAGGGGAAACTTGCTTCTGAGTTTTGAGTTAGTAAGGATGGACCAATGCATGTTCCCTCATGAAGGTTACAGAATGAGGCCTAAAATTCAGTGTATCCTGAAATGTTCACTTGAAGGGTCTGGTCTTTGCAGAAACACACAGCTGACAACTTGGTATGGAGCTCAAACCCATTCATTATGGACAAACCAACAGACCAACACTTGATATTGTCATTTTTCAAAGAGCAGTGTTCCCAATGGGAATTTTTCTCACATGCTGGCAATTCTGTATTTTGCTGGAGCACCTCCAGGACAGACAAGATAATGCTCTGTATAATCTGTTTTCATATTGAGCAAACCTTACTGAGATGTAGAAAAATAGTGATTTAAACTGATAAGCTTGCAAAAGAGAGCTGACTCACCTACTGCCATGTAAAGAGGATTCCCACACTATGATACACAAGAAAGTGTTGAACTTGTACAAGCTCAGTCCCTTGTCCTTTTCCTGGAAATGTTGGGGAATCATCAGATACTTCTGCTCAGCCGGAGTAGAGCTGCTGCCTATATATCATGATACAAGTCCTTCCTTCTAGTGGTTGACTTCATGCAGATGAAGGTGGCCAGTGCTGGTGCTTTGTTTACAGGGCCAGATGGGACAGGACAGTCCAGCAAGCTCCATTACGTATTTGGATGAGAGCAGAAGTGTGGTAGGTGACACTACTTTATGTTTTATGAGGAATTAGTATGGCATCGGAGGATCAAAAGTATGAAAGAATTTAGTTCATCAGGATAAGTCTCATTCAGAATAATAGATTGCTGCTTTGAAACTGGACCCTGAAAATACTGCTCTTACCTTGCTCTCCACCAGGAAAAGAGAAAAACATAAAAACGTTGGTTTGGATCTTGCCTGAAGCATAGTCTGAAGCTCAGCAAGTGGGCACCCTCTTTTAGCCGCCAGTGCCTCTGCTGTTTCCTTGACCTGACCTCTGTCCTATGACAGAGAACAGATGGACAATATTTAGGGTTGTGATCAAGTCTGTGCTTTGAAAATCACAGAATTATTAAGGTTTAAAAAGACCCCTAAGATCATTGAGTCCAGTCGTTAACCCAGCACAGCTGTGTTCACCAATAAACCATAGCACTAAGTGCTACATCCACTTCCCTGTGCAGCCTATTCCAATGCCTTGCCACCCTTTCAGTGAAAATATTTTTCCTTATATCTAATCGAAACCTCTCCTAATGACCAAAATGGTCACTGGTAGTACCTTTCTTCAGTACATGGAGCATGAGAGACAGGACCAGTCTCAGGAACTTTCATGTTTTTGTGATCTGACTTCTCAGAAGGGGACCACACACTGGTCTGGCTTTTCAGGGGTGTAGTCAGGCTGTGGTCTCCTCACTAGGAGCTGGCATGCTGTAGCTTGGTCTCATTCCTTTCTCTGGAAATGTTGGTAAAGTGGAGGGCCAGTGAGGTATTTTTGTCTCCCATGAATATGACAATGTCTACTCGTCCTATGTGCTGGGAGTTAATCTGGAGTATTGGCACTTAGAAAGAAAGAAAATCCAGGCTGTATGTTGGGACATGTCATAGAAAGGGTTTCAAGAGAGGGCTAGCTGTTGCCAAAAAGTATGTGAAGAAAGTTTGGATAGATTCTAGGCCAAAGTGCAGCTTCTTCTGACATGCTCTTTGGAAGTTTTCCCCTTGAAATTATGGGTACAGGTAAATCCCAAATGCTGGATAGAATACAGCTCTTGGGTAAATCTGGAGATTTTCTGCTAGAGATGGTGCTGGCTGTTTTCCTAATTACATGTATATTTAAGTGCTTTCCCCTCATAGCTTTATGATCCAGAATGAAGCTAGCAGTGCTTAGTGCTAGAGGAGGCCAAAAGTCAAATATTTGTGAGAGGAAAAGTTACAAATATAACAAGAGAAATTTTAACTTGGAAACTATTCTGTTACTGAAATTTTTTCCTGCAAAATTTTACATTTAACTGTATGCAGCTTGTCTTACGAACAGAAAAAGTAATACAGGCTTGTGCTTGAATATAATCTTCCTCTGCTTGGCCGGAACACCACCTGCTTAAAATAAAGACCTGATGGGTTAGCCCGATTGCCAGGCTCCTTGCACCTCCCCTGACAGCATCTGGTTATGAACAGTTTGCTGCCCTTGTGCTGGGCAGCTGGTGGACTGCTGCAGAACAGACCCTGCCCAGAGCGCTGCTCTGCCTACCACACATCTCACTTGTGATGTGTGATGTATTTTGAGGCCAATATGGTGAAGGGCCTTGAGGGGAAGCTGTATAAGGACTGGTTGAGGTCACTTGGTCTGTTCAGCCTGGAGGAGACTGAGGGGAGACCTCATTGCAGTTACAACTTCCTCATCAAGAGAAGAGGAGGGGCAGGCACTGACCTCTTCTCTCCGGTGACCAGAAATAGGACCCACGGGAATGGCCTGAAGTTGTGTCAGGGAAGGTTTAGGTTGGATATTAGAAAAAGGTTCTTCACCCAGAGGGTGCTTGGGCACTGGAACAGGCTCCCCAGGGAAGTGGTCACAGCACCAAGCCTGACAGAGTTCAAGAAGCATTTGAACAATGCTCTCAGGCACATGGTGTGATTCTGGGGGTTGTCCTGTTCAGGGCCAGGAGTTAGAGTTATGTCCCCTCTAACTCAGGATATTCTATGATTTTATGATTCAATGGAAGAGAAAAGGGGAAATTAACCCAAAAAGAGCATGGCTGGAAACTGGACAGAATGGATGCAAGTTTTTTGAAGATATGTTGAGTGTTTGTAAAGGAAACAGAGGACAGGGACATAACTATTTCTGGACACAAACACAGGGAAGCCCAGAGTGAAGGTGGCTGCTCTAGCTCCAGACCTGAGCTGCTCCCTCAAAAAAACTGCAGCTCAGTTATATAATTGGTTATATAATCACTTATATTACCAAGAAAAGTCCATGAAAACCATGAAAAGTCAAGTACAAACTGACTCTATAATGAACTGTTGCAAGAGAGAAAAAGGTTCTATTTTGTAAGGTATTTCTCTGAGTCATCTGCACAACACAGTATAAGAATATTGGTGTTATCTGTGCACAAATTCTTCTGACTGTGATGTAAGATGCAAATGATTTTCCTTTACTTTGTTGTATGCTCTTACCTCTAACACATGCCCAATACTTACTGTATATGAGGATTAGGTTATTTTCTAAGTATTTTGTTGGAAAGCAAGGCACCCTGCCATGTTATCCAAGGCAAAGCTGAATGTTTTATACTCTACAGTCATCTCTGGTCTTGTTTTACTCCTTAAGTCCAAAGAGTAAGGCATTCCCAGAGTTTCTACCCATGACAGGGTTCTCAAACAACATCTAGCTTGGATTATGTTTGTGTAAGGAAAGGGAGCAAAGTTGCTAGTGTCTGAGGGGCTTGGGAGATTTCTCAGGGTTGTCTTTCCTGGGGTCGAACAACAGTGGAACAACACTGTTGCCAAACTCCGAACAAGCAAATTCACCTCCTAGATAACAGACATTAATTAAGAGTCAAGTCCAGTCTGATTGAGTCAAGACCACACTGACTAAACTTCTGCATAATAGTCTATTGACACTTGAAAGTCCTGAGCTTTGATGCTGCCATGGCATGCCTGTCACACTGTGTGTTGTGGTGCAGCAGACCCTCAGCAGCGTGTGGCACTGGGCTGTGATCGTTTTTTTAGCTGCAGGTCATGATGGGACTCATCTACCAGCCTGCCTGGTTTACAAGTTATGGTGTAGGACAGAGGCCCCAGCACTTCACTGCAAGTGATAAAGGTCATGCCTTGCTTTGGGGTACCTTGGCCTTAGGGTGGCAAATGATGGTAGGTACTGTACAAAGGATTTCTAATAGAAGTCTTTGCCTCTGTGACAAGCAGAAGCTGCTAGATGGAAAACATTTTGTTTCTAATCTGCTTTGAGTATATTGTAATATACACGTACTTGAGGTTCAGTTTTCTTCAGGATATTGGAACATCCATTTAAAAAATGCATTAGAAGGGAAAAATATTTGTTCCAATGTTAATACTAAATATGTGCACAAAATTTAATTATCTTGAAGATTAAGACACTAGGGAGAGGTTTAAATACCCCTGTTTGGATTCACTTGCTGATCTGTTGCCAAATGCACTGAGGAAAACTGGAATGGGATAAAATAAGAACTTGACCAGTTGCCTGTGCTTGTAGCAGAACGGCAAATCCCTGTGCTTCAAGAGATAGATGTCTGCCTTTGAGGCCTTTTTTGAAATAATACAATAGGGTATTGTTTCATGCTGATGGGGTGCAGAAGTGGGTGGAGATTATGCATAAGGAGACTACATCAATAACCATTCAGCTCACTGCATGTTTTTCTTTTCAGTCTCTTGTTGGTGTCCCTAGTCAAGCTAAGCCATGGGTTGTAGGAATCACTGCGTAGAACACTAATATTAGGCTAAAGCATCAAAATATTGTTGAGGAAATCCAGACACCACAGGGGATCGAAAAGTCAAACAGAAAGGTTCCTAAAACACTGTTGGCTTCTGACTGTTTTCACCAGTGAACATCATTCAAGTCATTGGCCTGCAGAAACTCACAAGATCTCAGATAAAGGAAGGGTTTTCTTTTGATATTGTTTTTCTGTGTAGGAAAAGCCCTCCTACAATTAACAGTAGTCAATAGAAGAATTTGATTTTGAGATGCCTGTGGACCATAATCCAACCCTAGGTGTTATTTCCGGAGAGTTTGTTCCCATTTTCTCTAACCCTGGTTTCGCCAGAGAGGCCTGACCATCAATGCCCCATTCTTCCTTTCTGCTCATCCCTTGATGGCTTGTGTGTTTCCATTCACTCTGTGGGTGGGAAAGGCAATGTTTTGGAAATGCAGGATGTAATTAGAAGCAGCTGATGACGACAAGACTCTGGATTTGTTTTCTTAATTGGTTAAGTCTCTGACTTTGAAGGTGGGTGTTTTTTTATGTCTGTTTCTGTCCTGAGTCATTTTTATGTCACAGCTCACTCCAGGGTATGTCTTCACCAGACAAAGCAGTGTCAGTGTTGAAAACAGCATGCTGCTGTTCGTGATGAGGACCAAGAGCGGCCTCTCACAGGCACCTACCTTTATCTCTGCAGTTAGCATAGAGGGGGAGCAATGGTAACATCTGGGTCCCAGAAGATGTGTCATATGTATCTACCTGTTTCTTCCTGCTTCTATTATCAAAGGCTGATGAAGCCATGTGCTTTTTTGTTCGCAAAAAAAGGCCCTAGAAGGGTGCAGCGTAGGTGGGAAGAAAAAGCATTGGAGACCAAAACGTGAATCTTGGTGCTTCTGCTCAGTCAGTAAGAGTGTGTTAGTCTATGTTGAAAGAGCGTGGGAGGTTTCCATAGGCCTAGAGCTGCTAGAGAGGGACAGTGAACAATGGCACAGGCCTGCACTGGAGCTGGTGGGTCATCTTCTCTCTGTCACCTTTCAGGGAAGGACACTACAAGCTGAACAAGAACGGTGCAGCTACTCAGCAATACACATGTTGTGTGTCAAGGGAGGTGAGGGAGGGTTAGGAAAGGGTTCCTATTTAGTGCTGTATAGTGCTAGATGTCTGATATCTGCATTTCATGGCTGGTGGGGTTGGACAGACTAGTTCCTGACAGTGGCCAGGTCCTCTGTGCCAGGTCAGGTGCAAGGAAGGCCTATAGCTGAAAACCAGAAAAGGTGTGAGCAGCAACAGCAGGTGTGCTCCATTGAATTCCTGCTCATGGAACTTCCTTCCAGAAGCTCTGGGTTTTCTGGTGCATGAAACTCAATTGAATTGACCATCCATTACAACCACTTATACCATTAATGTTTGCTCTAGCAATAAAGGAAAACTTAACACTAAAATCCTCTCTCCTTTTTTTTAATAGAAGTAATTTGCTTTTCTGGGAAACTAGTGATCTGTATTGGAAAAAAACCCACAAGAGCAAATTGTGCAAGACATCCCAAAAGAACACCAACCCAAGCTTTCTGACACACCATGTGCTCAGTGACTGCAACATATTTTACAAAAAAAAAAAACTATTAGAAGAATGCTCGGAGTCTGTTTAAAAATAGCATTTTCCCACTATTTTATTTTCATGTGGCTCACTTTCTAAGAGTGAAATATTTTTTCCCATCAGACTAACTACCTCTGTCTGGCAGGGAATAGTAGTTTATGGCCAGTAAAAATAATAGCTCAAAATATCTATCACAATTTTGTATGTATATATTAAGATTATGGTTTTAAGGTCTTTAGATTTGTCCCCCGGAAAAGTGTCTTCCATTCTTAAAGATATTACTAGTTAGTGAGAGGTTACTTCTGATTAAAATAGACTCGTAATTCATTTAAAGAATCTCCATTGTATTTTGGGAATTTCTACAGGGAAAATGAGCTGTGAAGTAAAGACTTTGCATCTTTCCCTGGTGTCTGATCTCAGCTCTGAGTAAGATCTCAGAGTTCACCCTAATGCCACTTTACATCTTGTGTGTAGTGCATTACTGAGTATTAAGTACTGCCTGACTTCTCTGGCAATGCAAGACACTGAAATGGAAAAAAGCAAATCTTGGCAGGTGGTTATTCTACTCTGTATTTGTACCAAATAGCAGTGATGAGAAGCTGTCAACACTGAATTTTAGTACAAATGCTGTGTAAGTGAATTATTGTAGAAAGAGCAAGTGAGAGAGTCAAAATCAAGTGGCTTACTATATGTTGCATTCTTATGCAATATCTGCCTTTTGCCTCCAAACCCACAAAGTGTATGCTTAGAAATCAGTGAATCTGCACAAATATTTCTCTTTCATTTTTATATATTCATATCTCAACATGTAAACACATACTTCCCTATAATTAAAAATGTGTATGTGCTTACTTATAAATGCACACAACTCATATCTGTAATATGAATTAAATCATGAGATTCATAACTGCTAATATGTTTACCTATGCCATCACTATTGCTTCAGCCCAGCTTACTTGTTTTTCTATAAGGCAATGCATAATTTTTAATAAACTTACCCTTCTCCACCATTTCTGTTTTAAAACCCCTCAAAAACTGTTTAGGAAGTTCTGTTGAAGCACAGCTCCTTGCCTAAGTGAAAAACACAGCTCCTGGTTGAAACTAAGTACATGTTGTTGAACTGGGAACTATATTGCAGTGAGTGGTGACCAAAACTTTGCATTCCAGGCTTAGCAAATCACTTCATTGGTAGCCAAGAGGCTGAGGGAAAAACCAAGAGGGAATCGGGGGAAGTAGCTTCAGAACAAATTACTGGATGACTCTCTTGTCAAAAGGTCACATACTTTCTTTAGGCAACTTTGTGCAGCTCTGCTGAGGTCAGAAGAAGGAGTATGAGGAAGAGGAAGGCATACCAAGGAAATAATCCTTCCTGTATGACCTCTGGGAGCTGCTGGTTGACCTATGTGGAGCACAGAAGGAAAGAACAGGAAGGGAGCACGCACAGCACTATCAAGTGGAGAATTTTCTGACACACATTAAGCCTCTCATAGAAGTGCTGGTTGAAAGGTACCTCTCAAACTCATCCAGTCCAGCTGCAGTTCCATTGGCTCTATTGAAACCAAAGTCTGACAGGATGGTTGGTGATTTGAATGCAGATCCTTGTTAGTGGAGGTCTCTCCTTTGTGTTATGAGGAACATGAAGTCCTGACCAAAGCAGAGATGCAATTAAACTGGGCTCACCTACTGCATGAGTGTGCATGCAAATGGACAAGAAGGATGTCTGGCCTCAAGAAAAGGGAACACAGCAGCTGATTTCTTCAAGGAAGTCCTGTCAAAGGTGTGTCAGTTGGCAAAAAGGTAGGTCATTAACAACGATAATCTGACTCAGCAGTGTCTTCTCCAAACGGATCATCTGTATTCCCTTTGCAATCAAGAGATATGTGTATCTCCAGGGGGTGGTTCATCATTCCCTAAGGTGTGTCTAATAGAGACAAAATGAATTGCCCTCTGATAGTGCCTATTTCTCTCCATCATCTGCAGAAAAATCTTTTAAATTGCATGCTTAAACTAAGTATTTAACTTTTAGAGTGCTAGCATTAAAGTGAAACTGATCTCTCCCAGTAGAGCTGGATATATACCAAAGAAAATATTTGCAAAGATTTGCAAACTTGCTTTGGCTTTTGGAACACCTTTTATCTGGTTTCCATAAACAGTATTTCAAGTAATATTTTATATGGGAATATTTTACAAGCAAATGAGTTATTGTGGTGCAAATGCTTGTGTGATACCTGCCAAACTGCAGGTGAAAGCTTGGCAGTTGAAGCCTGCAAGCCCCGGTGCTGGCTCTAAGAAATTGGTTTTAGTCCTACCCCCTGAGGAACTTTGGAATTCTTACCATCCAGGTCAGGCAGAGGGAAACCATTGTAAGTCTCTGAAGGCCAGTCACTCTCTGCCATCTTGCCATCATGAATTCTAAAGTCCCTACCCACAGAGAGCAGGCTGACATTTGTTTATGGAAAATATTCACTGGGACATTACAGATAACATGCTATTTTATAAAAGTCTAGGCCCTTTTTGTGATTGCAAGTCAAGCAGAAGAAGAGGCTATCTTAGTTAGATAGTATGCAAGCCGCTCACTTCACTGTTGTTCCTGATAACCTTGATTCTGTATGAATTAGTTACTGGAAAAAGATGACTATTGCCTTGACTTCTAAGCCATCTGTCCTTAATCTTCCAGCTAATATTTTGATTAAAACTTTTTATATTATTCTGTTCAATTTTATTGCATTTCAAAACTAGTGAGTCTAAACCTGTGTCAAAGAGATTGTTCTCTGTAAAATGGATTATTAGATTTCAAAAATTTTTTATCGCCACCATCCAAACCCAATCTGGAATCTAAAAACTGCTCTATGTTTAGGATTAATTAATAACATTTTATGATTTCTGAATGGATGTCATTGCCAAGATAACCTAGGAAACATGACTGTTCCAGTACTACCACCACCATTGCTTATATACTTCGCTGAAACTAGCTCACATGAGTATCTGTCTTGGTTTTCATTATGTTCTTACTACTTTGATAGAAATAGCTCATGCACAGAGAGCTCAGCTTGTAAATGACATTCAAATCACCAGTATTAGAATCAGTTTGGAAAAGAGATTTAATTTCCCCTGTGAAAAAAACAAACCAAACCAGGAAAAAGATATAATCTTTGGACTTCTGAAAAATGTTTAACTGCTGCTGAAAATCCAAAAACCAAATACCAACATGTTCTTGCTCTGAGTTGTTGAAATTTTTTCCTCCTTCCGTTTTGCAATCAGTATTGCTTTCTTTTTGGGAATTATGCACCTTTTCCAGTTAAAATCTCAGGCTTTGAGGAAAATCTTCATAGGTGTGTTTTCTTGGACTTGTCAAGTTTTATTCCAGTAGAAAAAAAAAAAAATGTGAAAGAAATCCTTAGCATGGGTACTTGAAAAAAAGTATCACTATTTTATAAGAGGTGCTGATCTTGCTTCCCATTTTTCTTAAGCTGTCCATACTGACAGCTGTTTTCTAGCAAACTGAAACTGTGTTAACTTCTTCAGCCTCATATTTATTCCATATTCTTCTTCTTCTTTATCTCTTCTGGTTAATTTGCCTCTTGGCTATTTCAGATGACCCATGTATTCCCGTTCATTCAAAAGAAGTAAGTTCTCAAAATCAGATGAAAAATCTCAGGTTTGTCAGTCTTCTAGTAGGCAGTTTTATA
Organism: Oxyruncus cristatus; assembly: GCA_013399855.1. Taxonomy (NCBI): domain Eukaryota; kingdom Metazoa; phylum Chordata; class Aves; order Passeriformes; family Cotingidae; genus Oxyruncus; species Oxyruncus cristatus. The sequence continues at coordinate 855,849 of VXAY01005880.1, forward strand.
GCGCGTGGACCTCCGGGATCTCATCAGCTTCAGTGACACCTTCCAAGGAACCCAGCCATGATGTACTCTCTCCCAGGAACTCCAGCTGTGAGGAGGTTCATGCCCTAACAGGTTTCGGCAGCCCAGTGGTCCTTGACTTCTGAGCTGAAGCTTGTTTGGCATCCTTCCCTCCTGTCCCAACACCTGCCCTGTCCTCCTTCTCCTTTTCAGTCCTGCTTCTTCTCTCAAGGGTTTCGTACCCACAGTGTGCACCAAAGCCTTGCTCTGTGGATCTGTGTGCTCAGTGTTTCAACTGCTGTAGCAGCAGGTCTCAAACCATGGGACGAGAAAGCTACTGGCTGAGCATATCCCATGAATTAACAAAAGCCCAAAACATGTCTGAGAACTGTTGACAGAGAGCATCGTAGTCTTCCAACAACTAATCTGCACTTGAGGCAGGAAAGAAGACATGAGAGTCTCGTGCTTTTAGTTTTTGACAACTTTTTCCTTCTACTTAGTAGGCTTTGGAAAAAAACCCCTGAAACCATTACAAAAACCCAAGCACCAAAAGTGAGGTTTGGAACAGCAGCTTCACAATATTGAAGGTTTTAGTGGAAATCCCTGTTTAGACAATTCTCTCCACAGCCACTCCTTTCACCAAAGTTTGCCTTCCCTTATGCCATTTTCATCTTGAAAAGCCAAAAGCAGGAAAAAAGAAAAGAAGGCAATTTCACCTGGATTATGTCATTTATCCAGGGCATCACACTGTTTTACAAACACTTGTGTTGGCATAACCGAGAGGTCTGTGACCTGTAAGGCAAAGGCAGAGGAAGGGAGAGAAGAATTTCTTAAACTAATTCTTCTGCCAAAACCAAATTATTGTGAAACTGCACTGTCACATTCTGTAAACACTTCCTCCCAAATCTTATTAGACATTAACAAGTGGTGAAAATCAGTGGAGAATGCTCCTTCAGATCGGCCGGGATACTTTTGCAGGCCTGATGGTAGCTGCAAAGGCTTGTGAGAACTACCCACAAGCCTAAGCCATAGGTAGTCTTTCAGTGCTGTACTAAAAGAACACGGATTCTTACTCTTTCAGAGCAAAGTCGTGGCTCACACAAACCAGTTCAACTCCTACAAAACTGAAAAGTGTGAATTATATTCTTAAATACACACATGACCACCCAAGTGAGGTAATCCCACTGGTTGGAACTGTGCAAATGAGGCTAACATCTGACCACAAGGCCATAAGAACTGCCAGCATATCCAATTAGCAGGATAAAAGTAACTGCCCTCCCAAATCACTAATTATTTTCAGTGCACACAGTGTGATGAAAACCCTTCCAAAAATCAAATCTGTCTTACAGCAGTTTGACTTAAAGGCAGTGCAGAATGGAATGTTACTAAGTGCATTGCAATTAATTATGCTTTCAAATGCACCAGCTAAATTTGGCTGTGCAATTAGACAAATAATATCTGAAGGGAAAGGTTATATTTTGGGATTATACATTAGAATAGATGAATATGCCTTTTGCCTTAGCCCCTTGTTCCTGTGTCATGGAAGACATCTTGTTATGAAGCCCTGTCTGCTGCAGATAAAATGCTTGTGTAAATATAGTTTCCACATCCATTTCAGTGCACAACTGCCATTTTCATGCACTCAGCATAAATAAGCTATTTCTTTAATTTATTTGCATATCTGCCTCAAATATCAAAGAGAATGACATTTCAGCAAGACAACGACCAAACAGTAACATCAAAGAACCCGACTTGGCAGCCTCCACTCTTTTCAGAGAATATTGACTCAAGCAGTGGATGTCACTGATTTCAGTCCAGGTGTGCCAAAGTGACCTCTGCATGATGAGAAAGTGGGTGAAGGTGACTGAAACACTCACAAAAAAATTGCCTTTTCTTTTTTCAGTCTTCAAATTACCCTTCCATTTATTCTACAGTTCCTGTACATAGCCAATATTAAAAAATGTCCCACAGTTGTTCAACAAATGACTTTGAAAATATAATTTGAAATTATTGATTTAGCTCACACGGCTTAAACCACTCAGAGTAGGTGGATATTCCTGGGTAAAGGAGAAGCTGCAGTGATGGGAAATCAAGTCCCTCTCACAAGACCTTTTGTGGTGGATTCCCATAAGAACCATTCCTTTTCTTACCTCTTTTTAATATTCAGAGCGTGAGCGGCTTTGCTCACTTTAACCCAAGTGCTAGCAGGAGGGGATTAAACACAAGTACATTTACTGTCTTTTTGGTAACATTGTGTCTTGGAAGAGCTCAACCACAAGTTTGCTGAAGATGGGTTTGACCAAGAGTATCATTGAGCAGATGGACAATATTTCATGGCCTTCATGGAGGTTCGTCTGGATGAAAGGACATACTGGAGACTCATTACATCTGCCTGTGGCTAAAGAATACTCTTAAATTCCTCCATACAGAAAGCAGCATCAGTGAATAACTGTTGTAATGCCGGAACAAGTTGCCCAGACAGGTGGAAGATGCTCCATTCTTGGAAACATTCCAGGTCAGGCTGTCAGCAAGCTGATCTGGTTTAAGATGTCCCCGCTCAATGCAAGGGGAGTTGGACTAGGTGGCCTTTAAAGGTCGTTTCCAACTCAAACTATTCTATGATTCTAAAAACCACTCCCCATGAGCTTGCGCTGGCACAGAACCCACATCCACCCTTAATAATAAACTTACTTCAGCCATTCATGCTTTCACCATGCCTTGGATGGATTGTGCTAATTCAGATGGTCTGTGAATGGAGGCCTCTGCACCAAGTCCTTTCCAGAACAGCCTCTGCAGCAACACAGGCTTTGCACAGTACCTCAGACCTGCTCTTCATTTTCTCCTCTGTCTTTGCATGTATCATCAAATTAAACTCAAAGTCCCCTGCTGAGGCCCAGAAGAGTACTGAGATCACTGACTCCTACAGACTGCCCACTGACTCCAAGGACGGGATTTATTGTTCCTATCTTTAGCTGTCAAACAGCCAGGCATCTTGAATAAGCCAATTCTTTGTAGTTAATGGGTAGAAAAAGAGGCATCTCCTTTCTTTATTCCCTAAATAAAACTATCTCTCCAAGGGCAGTTGAAAAAGCTTAGACCCTAAGCTCAGATGAGGTACCAAGCTTTTAGATGGACCTTGTGAGGAGAGAGGACTGAATCCCAGCAGAAGTCAGTGTGAATGAAGTGCCTAAACTCGTGCTTTCCAGATGTTCTTGTTTAAATTGCTGAAGTTCCTGAGTGGTCAACCTTGTCACAGATTTCACTCTGTTGGAATATTGTAATTCCTGGTCATTGAAACAAGCTTCAGCCTGTTGTCTAAACAAACTGGAATGAACTCCTCCAGGAGTTAAGGCAAGTCATGAATCATACCTCCTTCTGCTCCAAGTGTCCAGTTCTTTGCTAGCTCATTTCTTTGGCCATCCCTATCACAAATGCGCAGCAGTGTACCTATTAAAAAATTAAACAGCTTGTAAAAATGCCTGTGCAACAACAACCACACAAGAAAAACACAGAAACCTCCAAGCCCAACAAACAAAAAGTCACAGGTTATCAATGTGAGACACTCCACGTATTTCACCAGCAGAGGGGATGAAAGAGAAAATGTGGGTAATTATGGATGTGCAAGAGGAGAACCAGCAAAAACGGAAAAGGTACTGAAGATAGGAAGAGGCTTGACATCTTTCCAGAAAAAGTGAGCTGACCTGGAACTTGAATTTGCATAAACAGTTGCAGGGAATGTTTTCCTCTACTTCCAGGACTATGGTCCATCTGAAGATCTTATACTTACCACAGGTCAGGGGTTTTTTTGGTGTTGTTGGAGTTTTCTGGTTTTTTGTTTGTTTATTTTGTTGGGGTTTTTGTTTGTTTTATTTTCTTTTTTTTTGGGGTGTTTGCCAAGGGATGGTTTTTTCTTTTAAATATTTCTTCTTTATTCTAAAGCTTAAAATAGGTCTGTCTGATTCTATACCTGTGGAATACACTTACAGGATGAAAGACCTGGAAATGCATGAAAAAAACCTTTTGGGTGCAACGGTAGAATTTAACATTCTCTACCCAAGTGCAAGGAAATTTGAATGTTCCTAATAGTGTGATCAGCAGAAAGCTCTAGCTGTTTAACTGCTACTGAGCACTTCACTTTAAAAATTGATAAATTTGGACCATTTCCTAGATGTCACATTGTCACTTCTGAATGACACGTTGGAAGAGGAAGTCAAATGAGGAAGTGAGTTCAGGAGTGGTGAGTGTGTGGTGGGTCCCTCTTGCTTGCAGAAACCAGCCAGGAATCTAGCAGCTGGCTGGGGGTAGGTGTGTGTGGGGTGTGTAGTCAGCCTGTTGATTTTCGGTGCCTAACTTAGATGCCTACTTCTTTCCATTGTCTATATAAGGAATAGAGTCTGGCAGACATGGAGCGTGGGGAGCCCGAATTGCCCATCACTGTCTTACTAGTTGCTATGGCAACACAGGCAGGCACTTAGAGGAGATGGTCTGAAAGTGGTCCCGGCTGACTTGCAAATACATGCCACAGCTTGTGTGCAAGTGAGACAGCTGTACTGTGAGTATCCTGGCTCAGAGCTCACACTCCAGCACGCTGACGACTGGAAGGAGCCATGGTTTGAAGCTGCCCTTTACGAGCCTCAAACAACAAACCTTTGTCTTTCTATCTGGTTTTAGGCAAACTTGAGCATGGAGGACACATGGTGCTGCAGAAGGAAAATTCTCCATCCCCATGCCTCAGAAACTGCATCAGTAGTGGGAGAGAAATGAAACTGCTTTATTCACGGGACAGACTCCTACGTGGGGAGGTACCCCTGTGAAGACAGCACTGCATCCCATGACTTCCTTTGTAAATTACAAGATACGCTTTAAGCTCCTTATGGAATTGATCAGTTAATTAATCAGTTTATCTGCCTCTGCCCTACATTTAAATGTAAATCTTTGTGGCAATTCCATTCAAATCTCTTAAGCTCTGCTGAAAAAATCAGTAAGCAGAAAGACTGGTAGCCTGTAAATTACTTCTCATGCAATAAGGTCCATTTGGGTTATTGAACTTTTTGTGTTATTTGGAGATGCTCTTGCACCTGCAGAGGCTAAGTCCATTCTTGATTATTGGAACAATTGTGCAAGTGAAGCAATTGGGTAATCTTGTAGTGATGCAAACTATGTAGTTTTCTATGAAGGCATTAGCAAAGAGTTGCAGGCATTCAGAATTAATTCCAATAATGAGCTGGGATTTAAAATCTAAATACTTGGGTTTCTAGATGCATTGCAAATTCATCCCCAGAATCCACTCTGTATTACACACCACCTTTTGCACCCTTTAACAATGGTAATGGTTTTTTTAATACATGGAGGAAAAAACCAACAGGATTAGATTTCAAGTACTGCTAGCAATGTGCTTGAGCTCAGCTGGGATCCTAACATATGGAAGTTGCTGAAATCCAAGATTTTTGTTTTGTGCAACTGTACATTCAAGGACAGCTCTGAAATTCAGAACAAAGGCTCAGGTCAAGGCAGGATTGCTGCGGTAGGTCCAGAGCTCTGGTCCATGCTTGTAGGCATTGAGGAGCCTACGTGGTTCTAGAGGATGCTGTAGACTTTGCCTTGCTGCTTGCTTTGGACCTGACTGTCTTGCGTTTATTTCGGCCTGTACTAGAACTACGTTCGTCTGAACCAAAAATCTAGTCTCTAGTTACAAAGTCTGAAATGCAATGGCTCCGTCTGTCAGAATAGCTTTTCAGCTATTAATTTCAGATCACTTCCAAAGCTCTACAACACCATGCATGAATCAGGTGGAGATATTACTGTAGAATGAGATGCAGTTTGATCTCTCTTGGTTCAGGAAACAGGGAATAAAACTCTTCAGGCTAGTACATGTAGAACTTCATAAGCCTGTGATAAATTTTTTTCTCTTTCTTGCATATAAATACCAGGTTTGATGTTAGCAATTTGGCTCATTAATAACTGATCTACATCTCCCAGATAGAAAATTGCTATCTGCCACAAATTTGTAAAAGAGTTTCATATTGTGAAATTCTCTAGCACAGTGAATTCTTTGTGATTTTAATGCAAAGAGTTTGTGATTAAAATTTTAATATAATCCTTGCAGTCTCCTGGGATGCTTAAGAACAAGAAAATGTTATTTCCTGCATCTTAGGGTTCATTGTGGTGGATGCATTTAAATGCCATCAATGGATTTATATCTGCTTTGAAAACCGAACAAAACAGAAACTCCCTCAAAGCAAGTAAAGAAATTGAAGGATTCATGGTCTCTTCTGAAGCACGAAGACTAACCTGCTACACAGTATTGTCTCAGTTTAGCTCTGTGGGCTCAGTTGTCAGACCAGGCTTTGCAGTTCACTGCAGAAGCTAACTGTGATCACTATTGAGTCCCTGCTCCTGTGTAACAGCTGTAACCAGCTCAAATATTTCGATAAAACTGGTCTTGTAGGAAATGTATTGCTTTTTTTCTTTCTCTTTTCCCAAATAAAAAATACCTGCCATGTTTCAGATGAAAATACCTCTCCCTGAAGTTTGAAGTCCCTCTTTTCCACTCTTTTCCTCTCTCCTGTCTGCATTGTCAAATGTCTACAGGTAAAGAGGAGGTTTAACCACAAAGGCATTTCAGGTTTCAAAGCAGTGACACCCACACTGCACTCCTCTAACATTTTTAACTAGTTGTCCAAGTAATGACTATTGTAGGACCATGTTGCAGAGTTGTGGAGTCATCTTGAAGAATGTCAAGAGCAACACTGCTCAGGATAGAAGTAACTAGTGTGAATAGGGAAGAGACTGCCTTGCCCTGTTCTCTCATCAGGTGAACTATGGCAGGGTGGTGCACAGGATAAGGCTAAGCTGCCCTGATTGCTGATCAGCTAAGGATCAAATACCAAAAGTGTAATTTTCCCAGGCTTAGGGACTTTCTCCAGCAAAGATGAACTTCAGAAATATTTTTAGACTTGAAAAATCAATTGGATGGAAGATGAAATATTTTCATGTGTCTGCTTACGCATGCAAATGTTGTTTTCATCATCAGAGGAGTTTTCTAACGGAGTTATTAAGTCATCTAAATGAACTAGAATGGAAAAATACTAGTCTTCAGCTTGGAATCTGGTGGCATCTACACTGAAAAATGTTACCAGATTTTATATATTGATCATATTTGAAGTACCTGGACGTGGTTCTAGTCAACTTCAAGTATGCTGAAAATGAGCCTAGAGCTTAATTTTCAAGCTGTATTGTCATGGTCATGTCACTTTCCGAAGTATCACTAAATTATTCCTTTTTTTTTTTTTTTTTCCTTTGCCAAAGAGATATGAGACTGTTTTGCTGCCTGGAAAAATGCTTGCCTAGAATTAGAGGTCCAGATCTTTAACAAGGCTAAATTAGAAAAACCCAACTGATTGTAATGGAGCAACACCGATTTTTGTCAGTTCCCTATCTGGCCCATCAGATTTTCAACTGTTATCACCACAGGCAGAATTCAAATTGACACAGCGTGGGCTAACATGATTGAATACAGAACAGGCTTCCTGGTTTCCTAAATTATTTTAATAACAGAAAGAATGTAGATGGAATGCCAGGCTAAGATCTCTACCTGGATAAGGGCCCAGATTTTATTTAATTTTTTTTTTTCTTTTAAATAAGCCTCTTCCAAAGTCATTACTTTTCCATTATGGAGTTTGTCATGTCATGGTCCTCAGGACAAAAGTCTATGATTCCCTTCAGAGCTGCAAAATCCCACAGCTTTCAGGTAGGAAATATTGTCTTGAATAGGTCCTGTAGGATAAGAGTTTTCTGGAACCAGAGAAGGAACCTACCCATCTCCAGAACCCATAATAGATCAGCTGCTAAATCCATCTCCGAGACATATGTGCACCGGGTATTGCATTTCCAAGGGCTCTGATGGGTCACCTCTTCTGTGAACCATCCAAAGCCACCTGGCATTCTAGAGTCCACTGACTCCCAGGGATCACACTGATCTCAGACTCCAACACATCTGTGTGGGCACTTCTCAAAGCATTCACCGTGCAGCCATAGCTGCCTGATGGTGCTTGGGGGACTCAGGAACATGAAATTCTGCCCTGGAAGCTCTGGTACAGCATGAGGTGGATACCACAAAGAAGGTGGGATCTTCTCAGAGACGAGTGTGTGCTCAGATAGTGTTGTCCATGTAGGACAGAAGGAGTAAGTGTCATCTATTCTAAGCTTCACTGGCTGGCAGAGGTCCTATGGCAAAGCAACCATGAGCCAAGACCCTGTACAAACAGTGTGGGCTCCAAACAGCGTGGGCTGAAATGTCTGTAGGAAGAGTGATAATCTGCACATAAATAAATTTGCCCATCATAGGAGCCAAATTAAAAACAAAAACATAACAATTTGATTTCTCCCCTTAGGGAAAAGAGTTGTGTTTTTCCTCACTTGAAAGAATTCTGACATCTTACTTTCATCTACCCTTGTGTCAGAACAAAGCTAGCTGATTACTTGATATCTCAGCTCTGATTTGGGGTGTATTTTTTATTCCTCTTAGAGATTCAGAGGGTGGTAAAAATCGTCATTGTAATTCATTAATTAGTATGTCTCCTTCTTCTTTTGACCAGAAATGCAAGGATATCCTTTTCTGTGAATGTCATTTTCTCTCTGGGCTCTTGTACTTTAATTTCCTAGCTGGGAAAACAGGAACAGAAGATGAATTAGGTATTGAAATGGGTGGATATGAACATGACTCTCTTCTCCTATGGAACTTTTTCTTTCAAAGAGAAAAAAACCTTTGTAGTGAGCAAAATAGAATAAAGGGTTTTATAAATCAATTGTATGGAATAAAACATTTTTATCCTTCAAAAACTTTATTTGGGAGAACAAATTTTAAAGAAAATTCAAAGCCTTGGTGCACTTACTGTTTCTGTGTATTTTTTCTTCTCCCACATACCATCCTAGCAATCTGGCTTTACTTCTCAAGTTATTAATCTAGGTTTTGTGGTTTTGGCGGATAAATAACTATTTTATTATGCCTAACACAGCAGTGCCTTGATGTTTAATATGTTGCTGATACACAAACATGAAGTTACAAATGCAGTGTTTAGTATCTGGATGAAGGGGTCTTAGGTGGGATGAGCCTGTCTACCTCTGCTTTCAAATACACAAGGATTAGTTTGAAAAAAATGAAAACTTTCCTCTTGATGAAGGAGGGGAGTCATATATTGCTAACATTTATTTTCCTGGATAGTTTCTTTTGCTCTTAAAGGTGTATTCCCACTCTGCTTTTCCTGATGGCACAGGGGGTTCTGTCTCATCCAAGTTTTGTCAGTGTATTGCTTTCTCTATCTCCTGCCCAGTGATGGCCGAGCTGTTCTGAGGTTAAAAGGACCAGTGCTAAAACACTACCAGTGGTGTGGGAGAGGTCACACACCTCTCTCAGCACTCTTTACCTGTCTTCTGTTCCTTCCAACAGCCTCTTACTCTACAAGGCAGATGTAGTCACCTTGGTCAAAGGGCTGGTGTTCGGACTAGGAAGGATCATGTAATTTCTAAGTACTTCTTCACTTCCCTGATGAGTCCTTTCTGGAGATGGTAGCATTGCCTGTTGAGACATCTTTGTGGAAGAGTCAGGCTGTTCTCAGGGGTACTCCAAAGAATGTGGAACTCAGGCCAGAATGAGTGCAAACCACACTGCTTTCTGGCATGTACAAATGATAGGTCCTTGCTCTCCTATCGTCCAGGAAGAACAGAGGTTTATGCCTTTTCCTTCCCAAAGGCTGGGCTGGGACCCAATCAATGGTAATCAGTTCTTAATTTTTCTCCTTTGGAGAGTGCTTGTATACGGCATGAAGACCTGAGCAGATGACAGGAAAATCACGATCACCATTTTCTTCAGCTGCACGTCCCTTCTGTGAATGCTGGCCTCCTGGATGTCAGAAGCTGTGCTACTCGTCCCAAGTTCAATGTTTGTCCCACTCATCTGAGGGCTTCCTGTGACATCTTCCTTGGTAGCCAAAGCAGGGAGTGTTCGATGCTGCTCAGTAAACACTCATTTAATGGAAAAAAACTGAGAGACTTTTTCTTTTGTTGGAAATTTTTCATGAATTATTTTTGTTTAGGAAAACATGATATCATTCTGATGGTAAAAAAACAAACTGGCAGGCCAGCTTTCTGTAACTCCTAAAATATCACCTCCTATTTTTCATTTCGAAATATGAAAGAAGAAAGTGAAGAAATAAAATAGCCAAGAACAAACCCTATGTCTACTTTTTAGCTTTTGATTATTTTTCTGCCTTTGGCCAGTGCTTGAAACACAACAGAGAAAGAGGCTTTGCAAAAGAGCATGTTTTCCCCTTGCAATGTGGAAACTCAGAAATTGAAAAAGGATAGATTTTTTTTTTTCCTGATTTTAAAAATGACATTTTTTGAGGGAAAATGTTTTTTAAATCAACCCTCTATTTTTCAGTGAAGACATGCAAACCCGTTTGGCTCACCACATTTCATGGCTCAGCCTTCTTAGACCACAAATTACAGATGTCATAAAAAATGTCAAAAATACAGCAGAACGTAATATATTATATATACAGAGACATGAGTGCAGTCAGTCATATGTACACATGCATTCTGGTGTGTATATATAGTCATCTATGTGTGTATGAATATGTGTGTATAAATACCTCTGCATCTGCACGTGTGTGTGTGTGTGTGTGTGTGCATATGTAAAGTAGATGCGTCTGTGCTTGGAAGCCAAGGAAGCCCCCAAGAGTTCTGGGGAAGAGTTCTGCTTCAGGAAGGTGTCCTCTGTCTGTTGGGAAAATACATTTCCCATGCAGTGTTCACCTGTGGTTCCCCCTGTTTTTACTGGCCCTACCAAATGTTTTGACCAGAACAAAATCTACCCAGCAGCACTGTGAACCTGTGTTTCCACCAGCTGTTTGGCATATTTATTACCTATGTGAGGAAAGCCTGAAAGCTTTGCCTGTTTCACAAGAGAATGGCAATACAGCCCAGAAATCCCACTTGGGTTGCGATACAAAATATCAGTCCTCAGAAGTGACCCTTTCAGGTAAGAGTGGAAACCCTTTGCACCTGCCAGTACGGTTCATCAGGCCACGTGGAGACCAGACGGAGGAAGAATATGTAAGAACCAAGTTCCTCTCCCTGGGAAACGCCACAAAAGTGGGAATAGTGTTTTGTGCAATGTTGCACAGCAGTCAAACAGAGACAGTAAAGAGGAACTGTTTATTTAGTGGGGAAAAAAAAATGAGTTGAATTGTCCAGGTTTATGTTTTGGTTGTTTTAGCAGAGTTAACTAGTGCCCATACAAAGTCTTTTGAAAAAATATGTAAGTTAGTCTTGCATACAATGTGGTCCCTCACACTGCTCCCAATCCCAGAGCAGCGGTTCAGCACTAATTCAGACAACTTTCTCTCTTGGCTCAGGTCAGAGGGAGAGCTCAGGGCCTGGCCCCTGCCCTCCTCACCAGCTCCTCTCTGTGCTGTACACATCTCAGCACCTCACCACCCACACGTGGGATGCTGTCATATGTTAGTAAAAGCTCTGCATTTGAAGAAATGTCTCTATGGGTTTTGTTGCAGGCATGTAACTCTGTCAAATGGAGACAGGGGTTTTTCTTCAGTCTGCAGCCCCAGGCATGAGAGGTGTCCTGAGGAACAAGTTTCTCTGCACCTCTGCCGGACAGCTGTGCTGACTGCAAGTGCCACATCCCTCTCATCATCCTCATTTTCCTAATTCCTCCATGGGACATCCAAGCAGAATATGATGTAGAAATCTTTGACTGAACACTGAGTGACCCTGTGTATCCTTCCAGCATGACTCTAGGCTCACGGGTCTGTTGACAGGCCTCCTTCTGGTGCAGCTTTGAATTGGTGTGTTTATACTGCCTCCAGTTTCAGTGCTATTTCAGTGACAGGTGGTCCTGGGATGTCTGTTCTGCCTCGTGCCATCTTCCAGAGCATTTAGGGTCCCCGCACTAAGAGGTGTTAAAGCGCAGCACTTTTTATCCCAGTTAAGTATCAAAGAGGGACATGTAATACTATCTGTTTTTAAAAGACATTAGTTGAAATCTATTTTTGTTGCTGCTAAAAATATGTCTACATTGTGTAGCTAGGAGAGAACTTTTTGCTCTGGTTGAGTATCTGCTTGAAGTGATCTGTCAATGTGCTCTCAGCCTCAGGTACAGAGCAGTGTCTCACGATCTTTGGTTTGACCATGCAGAAAGCAGTAGTGGAACAGCTGTTGGCAAACCTGGCATACAGTTATGACATTTTCCCTTCCAGTGAGTTGTTTTAGCTACTGAAAAGTTGTTCCTGCTGCCAGGCAAATGCTACAGTCACCAGTCTACCCTCCTATATGTAAGATAGATACAAACCCACTGGAATAAATTAGACTGGCCTAGGAGCAACAAGGCAGGTTCATCAAAGTCTCAGGACAGAGACATCTGTGTGGGTTAGGAAAACAGTAGTTCATAGTTTCAAGAAAAAAATGAAAATAATCTTCATCCTCATCTGACATGCAAAGTAATGCCCCCTTAAAAAGGCAGATCAGCCGAGCTTTCAGCACAGCCTCTGTGGGGATGACATCCTCATGAAGCAGCTGAGAAGGGCTCTTTCCAACAGAGAAGCACACGGAACAGCTTGTGTGCTGCACTAGACCAGGCTCTCTAGAGAATGGGGAATCTGACTACTTCTGCCTTTCTGACTTATTTTTGTAGCTGGTTTGTACTCTGGCTTCTGTCTATCCCCCACATTTCACAGAGCAGGTACATCTGCAGTCACCTGTGACAACTTTGGAGGGACTCTCACAGGGATGTGCAGTTTTCCTCGTTTCCCAGCTATGCTTCAGGAGTACCCAGAGATTCATTGCAGGCAGGTAATATATAGATCCCATAAGAGTACTTTTCATTCCCTGCTCTTAATAAATCAAAAACCTAGAGTACAGTCAGGTACCAGCAAAGACACAATGCTGGTACTTATCTGGAATCATACGTGACAAAGTCATCTTGTTAGGTCACTAAGGAAGAGTTTTCATTTGATCTAAAGGTGTTTTATTAATATTACTGGGGAGTAGAACATTCACTTAAGTTTTGTTAGTGGAATAATCAGGTTGTAGAATCTCACAAAAGCTGCAAAAATACATAGAACTCTCTTCAGTGAGGGTCAGTTTGGGGTGTGATGTAAGTGCTGGGTCACACTTGGGATATACTCATTTTATCACACATGCTGGATGTGCTAAATTTGTAAAGTCAGATGGAATGTGTGGTGCTTTTAATTAACTTTATGCTTCAGGTAGTTTTACTCAATTGAAAGGGGTCCTAAATAGCTCAGGTTAAGTAAAGATATCTTTGTAAATATTCCTTTGCTGAATAACCTCGAAGCAACTTCCAGCTCCGTTTATACTACTTTGAGGTCAGGCAGGAAGCATTGGTTGTGGTGCCGAAAATAAGTTTTTAAGATCTCTCATAAGGTCTGCAATACTTATATTTTTAGAGATTAAAACCAGATTGTTCTTCTTAGTTTTGCATTCTGAAGGGGATAACTCTGCATGGGATTGTCATTTGTGTTATTATGTGACTGCATTCCTTAATAAAAGGGGGCCAGGGAACAAACTAAACATCAGCCCTGGTTACTCGCACTGCAGGGAACAATCTGGGGACAGCTATTCCTAGGACTGCTGCCAGACAGATCCACAAGTGAACCAGTGTTGGGTAAGGTTCCCCCCAGCCCCTCCCCATACTATCCATCCCAGCCAACACCATGCCTTCAGCATCTGCAGCACCTGCCACACCTCAGGGCATGCAACACCCTCCATCCCCCGGGTTTGTGCTATAGAAGCAGCACTCTGGTGGGATTCAGGACAGCCCTTGGGTTATGCAGAATTAATAGTTTTATCTTAGGGCCAGTGGGGCATTGGGTAGGGCCCAGGAGAAACCCATGGCCAAGCACTTGGTAGGGTGATGACAGGTAGGCTGTTGAGGGGGCAGTGGCTCTTGGCAGCCTGTATGTGAGCCAAACTTGCAAACTGTGCCCCTTGACCTAGTGGGAGGCAGAGATGTCCCTCACGAATTTATTGCTATTGGTATAGGCATAGCCTTTCTGCTCAGTGGTAGCTTTCATCTGTCATTCTTGTGTCTCATCTGAGCTTTTCTCCAATGAGATGAAGTTTTCTGTCATCTGCTGCATAGGCAAGGGCAAACCTTGCTTCATTCCATGCATCAGAGGGCTGAATCAGAAAGGAAAGAATTAAAGTTGCTCAAGCAAAGGTAAATCTGACATTTCTGAATTTTGAAAGTGAAACGCTTGTTCTTCTGGTATAAGCATTATTGTTACAAATGCTTTCCTGTGCAAGTGCTGAGTATGAGACCAGATTATACCACACAACTTGAGCAGGCAACACTTTGTCTTCTATAAGCAAGTGCTGTTGCTTGATTCATTCTGAAACAGACAAAGGAAGCAAGAGAGAAGTCATGAGGGAGGATGCAAATAAGGAATATGGGTCACTGCTGAGTTCCCACAGACTCTGCACTGTTGGGCAGATGGTTTTAGATACCCTTTTCTAGAAATGTACCTTTGATGCCTGCTGCAGCTTGCCTGGGGATTTGGTCCCCAAATAATACCAAAGTGGCTCCTCTTTTCCATGGAAACCAAAGTTTGGGAAAGCAGAAGTGAATCCAGTCTTGCCCCACTACAGGGTTAGGATGTAGCTGGGGTAACTTGAATCTGGGTACTGTGGAGAGACCCATCTGGTGTGACATGGGGAAGCAGGAAGAACAGTAAACTGATGTTTTTTGCTCTAGCTTTGTGGTACATCAAAACCTAACCTTCCTTAGACAAGTTCAGTGTCAGTGCTGATCATAAACTTGGGAAAACTAGCCTTAGTATAAAACGACACTAAGAGCAATCTGTCCCTTCCACTTCCTTCCTTTTTTGCTTCATTAAAAGGTCAAGGACAAATGTTAAAACACTGAAGAGTGTGCAGCAAGTGTTTCCTTTTCTCAATTTCATCCCTTCAGTGTGTTTAGACCTCTTTGTGTTAACTTTAATGACTTGCCAGAAGACTGCTGTTTCTATGAGCAATGGGAGAGCTGCTTAGAACAGATTTATGCAGAAGATTTTGGGTTTTCGTTGAACAAATGGAAGTAACACAGTTTTCTGAGTTTTGGCAAAAAACAAAAGCAAAGTTTTCAGTATTTTTTGGTTAAAGAAGTCATGGGTTTGGACCAAGAAGTCTTTGGGTTTGGCAGTTTTTGGGTTGCAGTTTTTCTGTTCTTGAAACCTTCAGGTTTTTATTGGGAAAGTAAATATCTTCTGTGCAAATTTTTGTTAGGCTGAAAAATCCCCTTATCAGGGGAAGCAATTTCTTGGATGATCCTTCTCAAAGGGGAGCTGCTGGCAGGTGCTCTGACATGGGGCCGGAGGATGGGAAACTCTGAAGGAAATACTTGTGTCTCAGATAAAAGGGGTTACCCCAACCCAGATACAGAACCTTGCACTTGTTCTTGTTAGACCATGTGAGATTCCTTTGGGCCTGCTTCTTCAGCTTGTCCAGGTCAAGAACACAAAATCCTTCTGGTTTCTAGATTACTGCTAACTTTATGCAGGCCTCTTCGAAGGGAAGAGGACAAGATCAGGCACTACAGCTTTTCTGCTGAGCTTGCCTGTACTCACTTTTTCCATGATCCTTTCAGATACTCAACATACTCCATTGCAATGAGACTGAATCTGTCTTGCACCTCTTTTTATGTCCCCTCCCCTGTCTCTATTTCAACCCTGGGATTCCTCACTGGAGCTCTGTTGTCCCACGTGTCTAGGGTGAGGAACAACAGAGATGCAAAGGTGATATGGAAGGTCTTGACTGCTGGGAGAGATGAACCCGTCTGGGTTTACTGTGAAAGTAAAAGGAAGGGACAGGGCTGAAAAACACACCTACAACCCAGGGGCTGGTCCCTTTGTGGATAAGGTCTGCATGGGTTTCCACCTTTCTTTTTTTTTCCTAATTTTTTCAGTTCATAGTATGTATCTGAATCGAGACACATTCCCAACACTCAGATCCCAGTTCCATTTTCCTGGGCTGCCCCATAGTCACCACTGCCTGTGTGGGTGCTCCTTTTCTGTCAACAAAAAACTGTTGCCAGTGGGATTTTGGGTTGGCCTTAGTGGTCAAAGAAACCAGTGTTCTCCCTGGTTTTGTTTAGGTGTCTTCTGTTGCTTCTTTGGTACTTACCTCAGAGATGATTGTGGCATATGACACAGGCAACAGGGTCAGTATCCTCTTGTTTAAGGGTTTTTGGGAATAAAGAGGTGGCAGATTTAGAGAAAGAACTGATAATTATTTTTATCTATGCTAGAGTTTTCCTACTTTCTCTCCCTTTCTTATTTTTCAGTAATTTCCAACGTTTTGCTTTTTCCCTGGTGATGTCTGATCTTGCATTTACTTCAAAGCCCAGCAGCCACTTAGTCATAGACAGTTGCATCCTCTATATGTCTTCTATGAACCAGCACCAACAGGCAGAAATGCAAATCTGCTTGACCTGAGAAAGGACTCTCCTCACCTGGATGATCACAGGTCCAAGGGAGCATTCTCAGCCAGTACACATCGTTTCTCAGGAGAACTGGGCAACGTGTGATGTTATCGTGTACCTTGTACACCCTGACAGCTGAGCCATCATGAGCCCCAAAGTGCAGCTGGTTGCCTTGTCAGCCTGTGAAATCATGCTGTCTTCAAGTGGATTTAGGATACCGGTGGTTACTTCCAGATCCTGACTACTTCTTGAGATCCTTGATATATTTGGGAGCAATAAATTGACTGGATTTTTATGCTGTCTGTTGGATGGCAATCAGCAATTGCACTTTGACCATGTTGGATGTGATTATTCCCACTTGACTTTGACTATATTTACGGACGCAGGTTTCATCTATGCTTAGTGGGGTATTAGCACTTCCAAACTATCTGATTTTGAGATGGGAAAGATACATGTGTCCTTTAAGTAGGAAGTCTAGGCTTGACTGTCTGTCTTCTGATGGAGATAGTCTGTCAACTGCAGCAGAAAAATTCAAGGAGAAAAGTGCAGGGTAGGAAGGAGGATGAGAGCAGCAAGTCCTTAATGAATCACACTGAGGTGAAATTGAGCCTGAATCTATGTGCAAGGCAGTGCAGACCTGTGCCGTGCTCTTGAGGCCCATGTAACTGACTCCTACCCTTTGTACCTCAGTCTGAAGTTCATATGTTTGCAGCACAGCCTCTCCATCATCACTTCATTCTGATGCAGCTTTGTCTAGAATCATCATCTACCATTTAAGGTCAGTTGACAGAGAACATCTAGGGGTATATTTTAAAGAGACTCTGGTACCTGTATGCAGGTGAGGCTGCCATCTTCTGCCGCTTAGTCCTGTTGCATGATCTGAAGCATAGAGGGTGCATCCACTGTGCTCTGTGGAGTGCATGGTACAAGCATCTCAGACACTACGAAATTTGGGAGGTCTCAAGAATGTGATAGACGTTAGGGAACCTTCTCCTTCTTCACACTCAGGTCTTTCGCTCTGCTTGGTTGGTCCTCCAGCACCCATGCCCTGAAAAGAGTGAGTTTGTTTCAACCAAAATGTCCTCCTAGACCCTCTTTGCAGTGGAACCTTCAGGTGCAGTTAATTAGGAGAGAGAGAAATTATTTAGGGTGATTTTTTCTTTTTCAGAAAACCAAAGTTGAACTCTAAGAAAAGAGAAGATAATGCAAGCTGAACATCTCAGGGAGAAAAAGTCCTGGCTGTGAGACTTATCCAGTGTTCTGAAAGAAGTGGTGGAAACCTTATCACTTTAGGACATTAAAATAGGCAACAGAGAGCACTAGAAAAAATGCTGTTGTGAAATACCCTTCATTGGAAAGTAGGTGGATTGATATTGCTTTGGATATCTTTTACACTTATCAATTCTTCTCAGAGCTACCCTCTGCATCCTAAAGAAATATCCTTTGGCTGTGAGCACTTTGTCTCACAAGTAATTAAGTAGAAATGAGTATATCACTAAGTACATTTCAATATGTATCCTCAACTGCCTGGAACTCAACCTGGGGATTCAGGATCTGCTTGTAATTAACATTCCATAGTAAGACTACACACCCTCCATTTGTCTCTTCCTAATTATGTGTTGGAAACGCACATTTCTCCTACCATTAGCAATTTCAGCAGAGAA
Organism: Oxyruncus cristatus; assembly: GCA_013399855.1. NCBI lineage: Eukaryota > Metazoa > Chordata > Aves > Passeriformes > Cotingidae > Oxyruncus > Oxyruncus cristatus. Next base: position 874,026 of record VXAY01005880.1, read on the forward strand.
GTTTTAGCTAGGCTTTAAATTGCCCTCTACCTCAATTTAAATATTCCCTGTTATTTTAGGTTTGTAGACATTACACAAGAAAACCTTTTCTCAAGGCGTCATAGGGAAACAAGCCACTGACTCAAAAAATCCCAACTGCTGAGCTGCCTTCTGGGTTGACAATATCATGGATTTAGGCTGTGATCTGTTAGCTCTTGTGGGTTTCCATACTGGCAATTGAAGGTGTCACTCCTAATTAGCATGAGAACCTGTAGATGTGAAGAGTAATTGTGAATGGGACTGCTAGAGATCTTCTTTCTGTGAAACTGTGTTTCCTTCCCAACGATTAGAGCAACATTTTCATGGCAACACATCTGCTGGGGGTGCTTTTTATCAGGGAGGTTTGATTGCATTAGAAGATGGAGAAACAAAATGCTTCAGCTGAGGGTGAAGGAATGAAGGCTTTAACTTGGGTCTGTCAGCAAGGGACTGAAATGGCTGCACCTTCAGGTGTGATAACAAAGTTGTGCCCATTGTGGGTTAGTTTTTAACAAATTCACCAGTGACTTGTATCATGCTTATCCAAAGGCTCATGTTCCCTGAGTCCGCTGTGCCCAAGGTATGTGCTGAGGGCACATACGGCTGAGTCACAGACGGTGCATCTCTCTAGGGGACCAACTGCAGTAGCATTCATCCTGAACTTAGAAAGAAGCCAGAACAAGCAATCCTGGATCTTCAGGGAGATACATCAACCCCTATGTGGGTCCTAGGAGACTGCCCAGGGATATGTAAGAAAGCTGAGGTGTCAGTCTCCCTTCTGGTAGGTAGGAAATGGATAAAGTAGGTTCACCCAGTGGAGCTCCCCTGACTGGATACTGCTACCGTGCTGCTTCCATGGCTGTGCTGGGATTATGTGTGTCTGAGGGCAACCAAAACAGTTTGTTCCCAGACTCCACACAATTTTTAGTGCCCCTGACTGTAATGGTAATTAAAAGCAAACAAATCTGGATGAGTTCTGTGGGCCTGCCAGATCCCCACAGAAATACCTCAGCTTTCCTTCATGTTATATATGGTAATGGAAGGCCTGCTGTGAACTCTTTGCTGCTATTAGTAAATGGTGACATATGAGATGTTGCTCTGGGGACAGTGGATGAAAATGTGGCTCTGCTGAAACTGGTGGCAAAACTCTCATTGATTCCAATAGAGCCAGATCATTTTGTGTAGTTATTTTCCATACATAATTTATACAGGGGATATCTCCCCCCCTGCTTTCCCCAAAACTTCTCTTTTTCTCATGCGATTAATAAGTTAAAAATAAGAAGACGACTTTTTTTTTTTTTTGAATGGTTCGTATTTGGGAAATCCAATTTTGACCTACTAAGCTTGCTCTGACTGTTTTAGCCTCAAGGCAAATTTGCAAACTGGCCTAGGGAAGCTGGTACTTGTTATTGTTGCTTCAAAGACAGTCTATGTGGGAGAGGGAAGGAGATGTGTTGGGATTAAAATACCCTAGCTGTAAAAAGCAGTAATAATTACCGTCTACATGTGGGCAAGTCAAAAGGGGTTATTACCAAAAGAAATTTAAAGTCCTGTTTGCAGAGAAAACTGCCTGAAATCCAGCATTATTCATCTGTGCAGTGTGGATTGTTTTTAAACACAGTTTTCTTCAAATACCACTTTTTTTGTAAGGCCAATTCTAAATGGAACAAGACAACGTTAAGAGATTTGGCATCAGGTAAGTGAGGGTATACTAGGAATTACAGAAGGCAGGTCTGCTCTTCGGAGCCCTGGGAGCTGGGGGACCAGCAAAGCTGCCTCCTGCAAGAATGTTCAGCACACACCCTTGAGGCAGGCTGTGTGCTACTCATCTGGTCTTGACCCTGGGTCTTGACAGTGTCAGTGTGCTCTTTTAATAGAGTGTTTTGCTGTACTCCCCTGAAACTAAGACAATTAATAGATTCATAGACTTTAAAAGGACTATCAGATCACCTCGAGTGCCTTCCTATAGATACTATGTGCTTCCATGTGCATTTCACTCCACTTGCATTCCAGTAACTTGTGATACACCAGTTCCTATTTTCCCAAAATGCATCTGTCCTTCTTGTGAGAACATTGCTGTTCAGTATATTACATAATTTCATGCTAATTATTTTCACTCAGTTTATTCTCATTTACTTTAATGAAAATCCTCTTCAGGCTTGTTCATGGAAATGCGAGGAGGATCAGATCCCAGTCTGCCCTGATGTCTGTGAGGATAACTTCTAATGGAAAGAAGTTGGCTTAGTGCTCTCCTGTCTTCTGCATGGACTTTGGCAGAAAGACATAAGACAGGTCTACAATTTTTGTGGGGTTCAGGCTGCTCTGCTTTTACATGAAGTCACAGGTCAATCCCAAACATGAAGATTGTCCTGTGTTGTTGAAAACACTTAGTGAAAATTTTTGAGTATGAAGAGAAATGCTCCTCCATATGCTATAATTAATAAGACAGTTTCCCAACCTACAGTTAGTTGTGTGAGAAAATTCCTATGACTGGAAAATATTGGCCAGTGATGCCACATGCCATTCCTCCAGCCTCCAGTTTTGTGTTAGAAGTTGAAAGAGAGAGAGTGTGTGTGTGTGTGTGTGTGTGTATGTGTATGTGTATGTGTGTGTGTAATACCACTGCTTCATTATATCTTCTACTGACAAAATGCCATGCCACAATTCTGTCAGCTCCAAGATTAAGGTATTTAATAGCGTCATTTGGGTTGTGTCTTACAGCAAGATTCAATCAGTTCTTTATTGCATACATTGTTGGCTATCATTTGATTGGGCAATGCCTGCATGTACATTCAGTTTGGAAAAGCTGTTGCACAATGCTGTATTCCCTGTTGCTTCATGGAAACTTGGAATTCCTCTTAGGTTCACTTTCTGTGAATTATATGCTGCTGGGGAACTGTCTTTGAACCAGAAACCAATCACAATGAGAGCATCAGTTTTATTTGTGTTTATTTCTATATTTCTATTCCAGGTCCACAAACTCAATCCATTTACACATGGCTTTCATTTATATGGTTATCAAAGCCTATTTCTTCATTCACAGGGCAGAAGCAAGAACCTTTTTCTTCCCTGAAGTCCTTGTGTGTAAGTAACTTTGGCAAATATCTTTCTTTTATTTTAATGTTATACATTCCTTTTTCCTACCATCTGTTAAAAAGATTTAGCATATATAACAGCTGTTCTCACCATTTATATCACCACAAAGTAAAAGCCACCTATGGACATAGAGATTTTCTTGCATTTGCCAGCTATTTTACACCCACCTGTTTATGAAGTGCTTTCAGTATGTATATCCTTGGCAGCTCATGGATCCAAAAACATCCAGCTGCTTTACCGATCTAATGAGAGCTGTACTTGTAGACATGAAGAAATACTACCCATGAATTTTGTGGAATTTTTGTTAGTTCTGCTGATTCATGCTGGGGTGAGGTGACCAAAGAGGTTTCAGAGAGTGGCTGCCTTCCTTGCCCTCTCCCTATGGAACTGGAGGGTGGATGGACAGTAGTCTTGCTCTTCTGTCCCCATGAGTACTACTGCCTTCTCTCTTGCTGTCCATGGAGAGAAATAGCAATTCGTGTACCAGTTTATCCCATCCCCATACAGATGTCCAAAGCAGCCCAGATGACCTGCACGCTAAAAATTATCTATACCTCTCTACCAGTGATTATGAAGGGATGGATGTCAGGTCACTGCCTCATATATAGGTGTCTTCGGTGTTTGCATGTTAAGCAGAGGAAACAAATCCTACCGAAGCATCCCAGATGAGTAGATGACAAGTGCCTGTTTATTCTTTACGCTAGTGCCAGCAAACCTGTGGGTGCCCCCTGTTCTGTGACACCACCACAGAGCCTTTGGAGCCCACAGTCTGACTCATTGCCATTGGTAAACAACCAGGGTTGAACCACGAGGTGAGGAGCATGCAAAGAAGGTAATTTCAGTTGGTAACTAAGGCAGTCCACACTACACTGACTCCAAACCACCCTATGGAGATTTTGCGGAAAGTAAATTAGACAGCTGTCCTTCCGAGCTTCTGCTGACCAGGTTTTCAAACAGAATCACACTGACTCAAGTAGGTAGGAAAAGACCTCTGAGATGACTGAGTCCAATCTATGACCAAACACCACCATGACAACTAGACCATGGCACTAAATGCCGCATTTAGTCTTTCCTTAAACACCTCCAGGAATGGGGATTCCACCACCTTCCTGGGCAGCCCATTCCTATATCTAATCAACCTTTCTCTGAAGAATTTCTTCCTAATGTCCAACCTAAACCTTCCCTGGTGCAGGTTAAGACTGTGTCCTCTTGTCCTTTCACTAGGTACCTGGGAGAAGAGGATGACACCCCTCCCCAGCAACAACCTCATTTCAGGTAGTTATAGGGAGTGGTAAGTCACCCCTGAGCCTCCTCTTTTGCAGGCTAAACAACTCCAGCTCCCTCAGCCACTCCTCTTTGTGTGGCCAGGTTTTGGCAGAGACTGCCAGAAGCTGTTAGAAGCTTCCCCCATGTCCTGCCAGCCCTCCAGAGCCAATGACAGCTGGCTCCAGGATGAACCCACCACTGGCCAAGGCTGGGCCAGTCAGGAATTACAGTAATGCCTCTGTGATAATATATTTGAGAAAGAAAAAGAAAAAAAAGTTATTGTGCAGATGTAATTGTGGCCAGAGAAGAGCTGAGTGAGTATATGTGAGAGGAACAGCTCTGCAGACACCAAGGTCGTTGAAGAAGGAGGGGAGAGGTGCTCCATTCACCAGAGCTATGTCCCCTGCAGCCCATGGTGAAGACCATGGTGAAGCGTCTGTCCCCCTGCAGCCCATGGAGGACCACAGAGATGCAAAGATTCACCTGCAGCCTATAGAAGAGACCCACAGCAGAGCAGGTGGATGCCCAAAAGAGGGCTGTGAACCTGTGGGAAACCATGCTGGAACAGGCTCCTGGCAGGGACCTGCTGACCCGTGGAGTGAGGAGACCATGCTGGAGCAGATTTCCTGGTAGGACTTGTGAGCCTGTGGGAGACCCTTGCTGGAGCAGGCTGCACCTGAAGAACTGCACCCCATGGAAGAGTGATCCACATTGCAACAGTTCATGGAGAACTGTTGCCTGTGGGATGGACTCATGTTGGAGAAGTTCATGGAGGACTGTCTCCAATAGAAGGGACTCCACACTGGAACAGGGGAAAGATTCTCTCCTTAAGCAGTGGCAGAAACAACATGTGATGAATTGACTGTAACCACCATTCTCTATCCCCCTGTATCACTGGGGGAGGAGGGGTAGGGGAAAGGTATTTTTAAGATTTATTTTACTTCTCATCATCCTGCTCTGATTTTGTTAGCAATAAATTCAGTTAACATCCCCAATGCAAGTCTGTTTTGCCCCTGACAGTATTTGGTGAATGATTGCTCCCTGTCCTCATCTCAACCCATTGTATTTTCTTTCCCCTGTCCAGTTGTGAAGGGGAGTGATACAGAAGCTTTGGTGAGTGCCTGCCAGGGTCAACTCACTATAGCCAGCTTCGTTGCCCTTCTCTGGAGTCACTCCAGCACATCACCTTCCGAAACTGAGGGGCCCAGAACTGGACATAGTACCTGAGCTGCGGCCTCACCAGAGCTGCATACAGAGGAAGAATCACTTCCCTGGTTCTGCTGGCCCCACTGTTCCTGATATTGGCCAGGAAGCCATTGGAGTTCTTGGCCACTCGGATACACTGCTGGCTGTGTTCAGCTGGCTGTTGACCAGCACCCCCAGGTCTGTATCTGCTGGGCTGCTTTGCAGCCACTCTGCACCCAGTCTATAGTGTTGAAGGAGGTTATTGTGGCCAAAGTGTAGGACCTGGCACTATATCTTGTTGAGCCTTATGCTACTGGCTTCAGCCGATCAATCTAGTCTGTTCAGGTCCCTCTGCAGGGCCTTCCTACCCTTCAGCAGATCAACACTCCGACCCAACTTGGTGCCATCTGAAAATTTGCCTCAAGGTGGGTTTTGTCTCAAAGTAGCTCTATTTTGCAGTGAGTCCTGCTCTGAATGGCCTTGGACTTCCCCCTCATTATTCTTCAGGGACCAAACGGCCAGACATGGCAGTCCAGCTGATCTATAAAATACTGTAGTCAGTGGTTTAGCTTCGGGTGTAAGTTGTAGGTACCAGTTCTCCCATATAGCCTTGGCCTTCTGAGGTTTTTCTTTCCTCTTATGAGTGCCTTAGCGTATGTGAACAAGGGGGAGCTGGCTCTTGTCCCAGCACCCTTGTCATAGGTCTATCCATTTTGCCATCTGATTGTGCTCTGCAAAGACTTTCTTCTGGTTGTCACTTGCAATGTGATTCCTTAAAATACAGGAAAGCTGTCAATAAGTCCTCAAGTCATCATCTGAAAATGGCTTAAATGGCCCAAATATCAACAGCTGGTTGCTGCCAGCTGGTCACTTTGATCAGTGGGGCCTTTAAATCAATAAGCATTTACTGTTTCCAGTGTTTTCCCCATACCATGAACTGAGAAACAGTTGTTTGATTTTCCTGCTTTCTTCCCCAGCTTGTGTTTGCACCTTAGCTGTGCAGTTGCCAAACACTTGCACTACACCTGTATGAATTTTTTCACTATCATAATGTGGCAGCTCTCCTGGATGCTAATGGCTGAGCTGCAGTAATTGACAGTTTGGAGACTACCTTCTGCTGTAGGCAAGAGGCAATCCTACAAGTAAGACAGAAGTGAGGTATTTGTTGGTTTCCATCCCAGCAGTATTAATATGTTGAACTAGAGAGAAATCTGCAGGGAATGGGTGATATATACAAGATCCTGTGCTGGGCTAAGAGTGTTAGACCAGATGATCTTTTTCTACCTCCTTTTGCACTCTGTAGTTCAGTACCATGCTGATGACTGTATTATATGGGAACTGGACTTACTAACTGTTAAAATTAGAGCACAGATGGAAAAAAACCAGCTATTACTTTAATATTGAGTACTCCTAACTTGAACCCTTCGGCTGTTGAAAACAGAAGCAGATGCTGCAGATCTTGCTCTGCACATTCTGCAAAGTCAGGGTATCCCTGGCATAGACTGCTGAAGGTCAGATTATTTTAGTTAAAAATAAACCCAGGGCAATCATGACAGGCTTGTAAATTAATGTGGTGTGTTCTCTGAGCACCAGCTCCCGTCGGGGTTACTCTGGTGATCTGTCAGTGTCGTCCATCACCAGGGTCCAATCGCTCTAATGATGCATTTCATATTAAAGTGGCTCCAGTTGCTGGGAAGAGATTCTGCATGCTCAAATTGTAAAAAGTATTACTGTTGTTAGCCTCAAGTGTTCTCTTCTTACCTATGGTGCCCTAGAGAATAAGCCAAATAGCTTCCACAGACAGAAATCCTATTTAATTCCTTGGCTGCATTCAAAGCAAAATGTTTTCCTTTGTTGCAGTCTTTCAAACTCTGTCAAGAACTCCTGATGATGTTTAAATGATTAACTGTTTTATAAAGCTGGCATTCTTGTCCACATTAACCTTTATTAAAAGACTTTTAGGCTGGACTTAAGTAATGCAATCCGCCCTTGAGGCAGAGGTAACCGTGTGATTGCCTCCACCAGCAGCACCATGGGAAACCAGCTCTGACTCAGAGTCTCACTTCAGGGGCTGGTTCCCTTTTTGTCCAAGGGGAATTCCTATATATGAACTCTTTCCCAGACATAGGTTACTTCCCTCTTTGCACAGAGTCAGCACTGTCCTCTTGCCGGGTTTACTGTATTATCCCACTCTTCCACCTCTCCTGAGCTCTTTGCTCCTCTGCCCTGGCACACAAAGCTTTGTATCAGTGTAAGCTGTTACCACTCCTTTAGACAAAAACATCTCCTCTGTACATGCAGAAGCAGGAAGTCAGACGTCTGAATAGTCTTCCCACAAATTTCAAGAATTACTCACATTCATTGTCATCCTCTCTGGGCTGCGCTGCCTGGGGCATCCGTGGGCTCTGACGAGAGCTGGGGGCACACCCATTGACTTGAGGAAGAACTGAAACCTGTTTATACAAGGGTAGACACTTGACACTAATCATTTGCACACCTCAGATTTTGTTCTTCCTCCCATGCCCCACGAGGCGCACCAGGGGCCTGAGCTTCCTCCCAGCCCACCTTTACACACTTACCTACCCCTTTATGGGGTGAAAGCCTGAGGGCAGGCTTAGACGTGTTTAAAGGTATTGCCCTTCTGCTTTCTGCCTGCATGGCTTGCATGGGATTGGCCACAGCTTGTCTGCCTTCATGGCTTAGTTGCATAGTGTTCCCCTCTGTGTTGGGAAAGACCCACTCTGCCTTGCTGCAGAGAACATGAAGCCACTATCAAAACAGTCACTTGGGGCAGGAACCTTATGGCACTGCCTGTGTTTGACCCCTGCAGGCTGACCAAGTGGTAAAGCACAAATCCACGTATGGAGCGGACATGCTCTGGCTCCTCACCTCCCATGAGCTGTTAACAGCACGAGCACTGTGCGGGGCTGGTCCTCAGAGCAGGCTTGGACCAGAACCTGTGGGTTTTGTGGTACCACTTGACAATGTGGGCTTAACTGTAAACATTTGCCGCCTTGATTAGTTTGAATCATGCTTGCCCTCTTACTTCTGAATCTTCTGGGCCAGAAACCTTAATCACTCTCTTCTGAATGCAAGTGTGATGGTCCAGGAAAAATATCTGATTCAAACAGTTACTGTAGATCTTGAGCTTCCCTTCCTGGCTCCCGACTAGTTGGGATAGGTCCGACCTTGAAGAAATGTGAGGTGGATGTAGCCTGAGTTTCCACTGTGGTCTGTACCAGAGACCTTGATAACATGCAGGTGACCATGGTTCTTCACAGCAAAGATATGCTCCCTGTAGGGTGATCATCTTTCAGAGAGAAGGTTAACTTCAGACCTGCCATCAGTAAGGTAGCAGACATGTGCTGACTACTGTGTGCTGCAGTTCAACAGCCTAGAACCACAGAATCATTAAAGTGATGGTGGAAGTGGATGGTGGCTCAAGCTGTCTCTGAACACCCTGATGTCCTCCTGCTGTCTTTTTTCTTGAGAAACTGCTATAATATATATTGTTTGGGGTGCAAGACACCTTTGTTCTCTGCCCAGTGCAACAACCCTGCCCAGGGCCAACACACGGGCACTGCCCCATGTTGTTACAGTAATATAAGTAATAATCATTTAAAGTTTCTGAACCCATGGGATGAAAACTACGTGCAGTATTTGCTATACAACTGTCTAGGTTTGAGAGATTCAGTTAAATACTGACTCAGTGGTTAGGACATGTAGGTTGGGATTATGGTGATAAACAGTTCAGCATTACATCAGTTAGTCAGAAGCAACAATGAAGAAGGGCCCACGCTATTTCCAATGCTTCCCTGATGTCATTTACTTGGAAGGACTTGGGTTGCCAGAATGCATGTTGAGATGGTCCATGCATAATCTCTGGTGGGTGGGGGGCAGATTTATACTTTTGTGCCATTGCTTTTGCCACAAGTAATGTTATAAGTGATTCTTTTATTCTTGTCTATCAGTTATGTTTTGAATAATTAAGGCTGATTACTAGGTACATACAAATCTGATTCTGGTGGGAGTAAATTGTACTTACCATATTTATTCTCTCCATGACTGACCTTTTCTGTGAAAGTCTTTATAAATCCACACTTCAGTGGGAAAAGGTGTGCTTGCCCCTGTGCTGAATGGTTTGTGATGCAGTCCGACACACTCCAAACTGAGTGTAAAAATCTCCTGTTGAATTCAGGTCTTAGAAGAGAAGAAAGATAAAGTTTGCTCAACATTCTCAGGCATATGGTGTGATTCTTGGGGTTGTCCTGTGCAAAGCCAGGATTTGGACACCTTGTATATCCCTTCCAACTCAGGAGATTCTATGCTTCTATCAAAGGAGACACTTGATTCTGGTTAAACGCTGCCCATCACTACACTGGTTGGTACAGAAGAAGGGCCTTTAGATACTAGCTTAGGAAGCAAAGCTGATCTGCCTGAGACATTCTGATTGTTCACATGTCTGCTTTCCATTTCCAACTATTAAACAACATGAAAAGAAAACTATCAACTGTGCAAATATTTTCCTTGTTTAGTGTTGCATATGATCTGGGGCTGTTGGCATCACTGGGATGTTACAGCTTCACTGGAAAGGCTGTGGCTGGAAGAAGCTGGGATAGGGGAAGAGAACTCTCCATGAGATGCTGTCTTTTTAAAAAGAAATTTTGACACCTGATGTCTGTGAAAAAAAAGTGTAGATATGTAGGCTACTTTGTCACCAATGCATGGCTGCCTGGGTCTCCAGGCAGTCTGGGTCAGCAGCATTTGCCTCTCAGTTAGATGAATCTGTTGGGTATCAGGCCAGATCCACCCTGACTTGGAGGGCAAGTGGCACCACATGGCTTAGATGTGGCTGTCTATATGGCTAAACCTCTTTGCTGCCAGAAGCTGGCTGGTCTTAACCATGTTCTCTATCGGGAAGGATCCTAGGTCTATGCCTGAATCATGCTCAGGCACTGGGAGAAAACTAGTTGGCATGCAAACAAACTGCACTAGGGAGCACAGAAACCATTACATTATCTTGATGATTTCATGCTTATGTTTGAGCTATGCCCTGGCCTGGATCAGCTTCCCAACACGGGTTTAACCTCTGAGACCCGGGATGGGCTCTTTCCCAATGCCATCTTTCAGAATATTGCAAGGACCCTGAAGAAGAGGGTGTTAGGTCTGCTTCACCAGTTAATAATACCTCTTCTGGGGGATGCGCGTCTGGGAAGAAGGTGCTTTGTGATGTCTGACCTATTCCTGCCTGGTCACCAAGTGGTGAAGGCTTTGCTATGTCCCGTTAATGATGAGGGGTCTGTGTGAAGGAGGAGAGGAAAGGACCATACAGCTAAGGCTTTAAGCTAACTCCTCAGCTTCTTTGCACATACATATTTTTACAGACTGGTCACAGAATATCCACAAAGTGTCTTGAAATAGAGAGTCTGAAGTGAGACAGAAATTTCTGGAGCTCCACTGCTTAGGTTTTGGCATTTTTTTCTGTACTAGACACTTCCATTTCCTAGTGTTTTCTGAACATGGTAAAACACTTCTCAAGTGGAAGTGACAGCAATACCTAGGAAATACCAAGAAATTCAGATTGGACAAGCAAACTCCCAGTCCTCTCACCCACTCAGTTCACACTGTCTTAGAGGAGTCCTTTTCCCCTTCACACATCCACTCCCATGTGAGTTCTCCATGCACTTGAGGACGAGACCCAGGCTGACTTTTGCTCTCTCCTGAGTTAAACTGAGGTTCTGTGGGACAAAAGCCTGCATTTGCTGAGCCATTGGAGATTGAAATGTGACATATCCAGTCTATCTAATGGCCTGGTAGGCATAGATGTATCCAGACGTATAGACAGTGTTAAGGTCACTGGTGAAACCTTGACTGGTCCCAATGCTAGTGCTGCCTTACCTGGGAGGGAGTCTCCTTATAGCCCGTGCACTGTGGCTATGGCTGCATCTGACCTCGCACCTCTGCCAGCCTCTGAAAGGGCTCAAGGACCACTGGGCTGTGCCCTGGGGCTGAGTGCACTTGTGAAAGTCCCAAGCAGGCAGATCAATGCTCCTTTAGCATGTTTCATTTACCATAATGAAAATTGCTCCATAGGAAGAGAAGGAAGCCTCTCGCCTATTCATGAGTTTCACAAGCGTGGTGCGCTCATGTTTCTGGTGGTGGGAAAGCCCCAGGACGTGGGTGGGGTTGAAGGGACAGCACAGGTGATTTTACAAAAGTCTTGTCTAAGTCTTGGGCAAATCTGAGTTGCACGAAAACCTAATTTCACTTGAAGGCTTATACCTGCAGCATTCAGATCTGAGATGGATACAAGAAGTGACTCAGGTGTTTGTCCCTCAAACTCCATGTGTTATCTGGAAAATGGTCTAAACCAGGAGGAGATCCTGGGTGCCATTTCCCGAGAAACACGCTAAAACCAGGCAGGAAATGGGGGTTGTCTGAGCTGAGTGCAGTCATAGTGACAGTGGCAGTGCTATGCAGGCCCTTCACCTTTCTCCTCCTCTGCCCGCCCGTGGCAGTGAGTCTGCCTCTGACATTCAGCATACACTGACCACACTACGCCAAGTGTGAACCAAGGGGGGAGCTGGGGAGAGGCAGCAGCTGGAGACCTAAATTTAATTTCAGTGCCTAGAAGCTGCATTGCACTGGGCTGTGTAGCAATATGACACATGATGTACAATCCATTACTTTCCTGTCCGAAGGAAACAGGTGTACACAGTCACACATGGCAGCTGTTCCTGCTGATGTCATCAAAATTGGCCATCCTGGGCACAGCCCATGGTGTGCTGGATTTAGGGCCAAAGGTGTTCCTACAGCAGATGTAAATAACTGAGACTTCTATTCACAAAGAGTATGTTTGATCCAGGGATGTCCCTCTCCCTCACCTACCTCTTTGAGCAGTCTGGGTAAAAGGATGACTCTGAGCAGGAGTTGTGCAGAGCTGAAAGTTACTATAAAATTCCTGACAAAGCTGCCTGTCACCCTTCATTGGTTACAAGGGAAACTTGTGGAGACTAGCCTTCACAGGCTAATGTTGGCCTTTGTGATTATTGCCCTACGATCCCTCCATAGTCATTGAAGAAAGACAGCAACCCATCAGTGAGCTGCTCCTGCTTTGGAGACTTCATGTCTTTAGGTGGAGTATAGAGAGGAATGCTTAGTGAAGGCATCTAAGCAGAATCCTCTAAGTTCGTGGTTTGAATCTTCCCTCAGATCTTTTGTGGTTCCTTTGGATCTGTTTGGTTCTGTAGATCATCCTCCAGCCTAATTAATGTGACTAACAGAGCTTTTTATCTAAGTGGACCTTCTGATGGTTTCAGGCCACTAGAGCATTGTTGGTACTTCTGTGAAGAAGACTGGTCAGAGAAAACAGAAAACAGACTTTGCCTGGACAGGTTCTTATTTTAGCTTCCAGTGCAGAAACAACTTTTGGATCAGATCTGCTGGAAGAAAAATTGGAGATGCTCAAGATTTTCTAATTTGTCATGACAAGCATGGCTCAGTTGTTTCATCAATCAGGTCAGTTTTCAGCCACTGAGGGATGATATTAGGCTTCAAATTGTGGAACAGATTGTGCTGGCTGTATGCATAGGATAAACTTACTCTCACCCTTGGGGATAGTCCTGGAAGATCTCTGAAGAATTTCCAGAAGGAAATGAGACACTGTCTCTGTCTTGATTCAGGTCACATTCCGGGTCTGAAGAAAATAGTGGTTGGTGCTACATGTGTGTGCTTTTCCCCCAGGTTTGGGAAGCTGGTGCAATTGCAAGCTGTGAGGACAGGAATATTCTTGTGTCCTGGAAGTCAGGAGGGCCTGATGAAGGACAAGGAAGATTTCCTTGAATAACACTTCAAGCCTTAAGTGTATTAAGTCTGATTTCACTACGTAGTCTGCTCCATAAATCTTGTGTTTGTTTTCTGGTACAGCTCATCCCCAGCAGCCCATGTGCTCAGCAACATACTGCTGCAGAGGGCAGCTCACAGACAACAGAAGAAATGGCTCTGTTGGCATGTCTTTCCTATCTCATTTCCCTCCCCCAAATTTTCCCTAATTCTAAACCCTGTAGTCTGGATTCCTTAAGAGTCTCTAGAAAACTTCACCCTTTGGTGCCTCCGAAGACTACTCACCCAGAACTCCAAGGGTTAATATCCTTGGAGCATCACATTGGGAAGCAGTACAAGTCTGTTCATGCAGTTGACAGTGCCCTTTTATTATTGCTTCTATCTCTCCTATCAGATGTCTCACTCTTAACAGGGTTGTTATTAAGATAATTAGTTAATATGGGTTATTTTATTATTGTACTCCTATTCGGTTTGATTGCACGCTCAGCTGACACATGTCATAAAAGCAACAAAAGCATTAAGAAGTTGCATAATTGGCAAAACTGAACTGTCAGTGCTGTGGAGTTCAGAGATTTGTGGAGGGAGGAAATGTACAGACTCCATAGAGACACGGGTCCTTCTGTGAACCTTGGATTTCTCCTCCTAGCATTTCTTAGTCAGGAAAATGACTGGCATTTCCTCTTCTGTGTTTTAATTTTCTCTGCTTGTGCTGTATTTTCTGATCTTCGGTTTAGCCTGCAGAGGAAGGCAGATCAGTCTTGTTTATCTTTGCCAGAGATTCCTTCGTTTTGGGAACTGCATCGGAAATAACTTTGAATGGAGGCAGACTAGAGGCTTTAAAAAGCATTTATCAAGTAATCAAGTGGGTCCATGTGCCATATTTCCTGACCATCTATTGCATTGGTATCTGCCATTGGCACACATCCCAGTGCTGTCAGAGTAGTACAATTCTATTTTTATTTACATCCAGTGTTCCTCTATTCAAATACTTTATCCAGCTTTGTCAGGGCAAATTCCTGGCAATTTTCATCCTCTTAACCTTTTGAGTTTTCCTTGTGCACCCTCCTGACACATAAGCTGAAGAAAAATATTCCTTTCTTCAGCCCTGATCTGAGAAGCTGCTTTTCAGCCCGTCCCAGGAAGACTGTGTTCTGAGACCTGACCAGTGCTGTCTTTGTTTGTGTCGGTCTTCTCAAGCTCGGGTTGAAGCTGCGAGTGGAACATTCCCCAGGGTCCCGAATTCTGCCCAATTTGCAGCCATGTCGACCTGCAAATATTTCCTCCAGTTTGAGATTTTTGGCATCCCAAGTTTCCTGGATGTGCTTACATCATCCCTGTGCGGAGGAGGACTTGGCTGTATGGCTTAGAATGTGCTCTGTGTAATTGAACAAGTTCCCTCAAAAATACCCCAGCAATTTTACCAGTTCTTGTCTGGGGTTATGAGGTATGTGATGTAGCCCTGTGGGCAGGGGAGGAAAAAGCCCTCCCAAGAGGCCTTTCCTGAGCTGACTTGATAACTTCAGGGTTTGAAATGGTGAAGAGGGAAAAATCTCAAGCAAGAAACAAGTTGTTAAAGCAGAGACATGAACAGACATATAAAAAATTATACATCTTGATTTTCTAGAATGTGGAAATCAATCCCTAGTGCAGTAAACAAACTCCAGTGGGTTACTAGCAGACAATGTCCAGAGTAACTCGGTTCCAAACATGGGCACTGCTGCGGTGAGGAGTTGGACTTGGAAATTTTCTTTCGCAGTTGCTGCTCTGAAAAAGGGATTTTAGAAACAAGCCCTGATGCATGCAAAGAATGCTTGAAAGTCCCCTGACACACTGCCTTTTCTAGGTGCACTGCTAAGGCTCAAAGCACTGAAGAGGAAGGCTCCTAACAGCTTTCCAAGGCTCTGAACTTTGGACATAATGTTTTTAGGTCATTGCTTACAAGACGAGAGTACCAAGAAGGGCAGACAGAGTCATATTAGCTGGAGCTCTTCTCAGTCTCCTGGGAGGCACAATGGGTGCAGTTCACAAGCGGAGGCACACAGCTGCAGCTTGCTGGTTAGGAGGCTGCACACAGAGGAGAGATCAGAATTCAGAGCAATTAAGCCCGTCGCCTGATTGTTACCGACAGATTAAAAAAACCCTCTGCCAGCTTTACACATTTGCAGCCTCTTGTCTTTGTGAGTCAGGAGGCAGTTCCCATCGTGAAACACACACGCTCTGTAGTACAGGGTGATTTTTGGCAAAGTCTGGGCCAGGCGGGGCGGGGATAGCATTCCAGTTTTATAACACAATTCCATAATAGGAGACAGCATTCTTTTCATATTAATGTTCATACAATAGGAATTTTAAACTCCAGCTTTTAGTTTATATGGGGGAAATAAAGTCTCTTTTAAATGCCTCAACAACTTCATTCTATAATTCAATGACCAGGGCTGCTGGTGGCCCAACCATACAGAGTGCAGTGCGTATTTGCAGGATGCTTTTACTCCAAGAAACAGCAAGCTGGAAAGCACTGATGTAGTTATGTGTTAGCTGATGTCACCAGGACCTCCTCTTTGGATGGGCTACAGGTGTTCAATCTACATGCTCTGACTCCAGGGGAAATCCATATCACCACTCTGCACACTCCTTGTGAGCACTGTGAAGTACATATCACTGCTTCTCCAGAGTTATTAGACCAAAAGATGTGTAGGCATTTACATGTGTAGGCCCTCTGATAGCAAGAGTTTTGTGGAGTGTAATGTGGGGCTGCTTCATGACCATCCTTGCCTTATATGCAACCAAGGACACTTTCTACCTCACCTGTTCTGCTGGCCTGGTGAGGAGCCTGAGGCTTTCAAGATGCTACTTGTGCCCTGACTTACAGCTTGCAGTGTCTTGCTGGGAAGGTAGAAGTTTTAAAGGTAGATTTCTCCTATTGGGGTTTTGATCAGTCTTTGAATTTTGCTCCAAAAATAACCCTGTGCTTTCATTAGCCCTTGCTGCTCCTTACTCAAGGTTTGACCCCTCATTGTAGTTCAGGTAGATACCTTGCTGCTGGCAGTAGTGTTAAAGGGTGAGGAAAGTGAAGAGACATTAGGCTCTTCTCCCTTGGAGTGTGTTGTAAGAGAAAACTCTTTAAGGCTTCCAGAAATACTTTGGACCCTCTACTGATCTCATGGTGAAAAGGGGACTTCATTAAAACCCAGTTTTGGCCAGCAGGTTGACACTAGCATTTGCCAGGCTGCCTGGCTTCAAGCACTCCAGAGAGATGGATTATACGAGTTATGTTTTCTCACTAGTGGCATCTATAATTGAGATTTCATAGATGACTTAGCTGAACCAGGCTGTCCAGAGCAGATACAGGGAGTGCCACTCCTAGTCACTACAAGTTCACGTTTTCCTAACATAATCTATTAAATTCAACTCTGTTTTAGATGAGCAAAGACATGTGGTCTGAAAAGGACAAAAGCATCAGTACTATTCAGAGGCAAACTGGAACACCCAAAAGAGAAGAAGAGGGCTTGGCCTCCTGAGAGGTTGTTCTGCACCTTGCCTGATCAGTATGGGACTGTGGTTTTTGGTGAGGGTTCACGTGTATTGGAGACGAAATGATCCCTGCAAGAATGGTGGAGTGGCATTTGGAAACAGGAGAGGAAAAACCTAATTAAGCACACACAGAAGAATTTGGTGAATGCCAAGAGTGCTCTGGTGTACTCTTTATTTCCACACATGATGCCAATCTAAATGGGAGTAATGACCATTTTATAATGTTGGTTTGATATTTGGATACTGCCAAATGATAGAGAAAATGGAAGTCCTCAGGATACTCTTCTTCATGCAGAAGAGTGCATCAGTAGGGTCTGGCAGGTGCAGTTTTTGGTTTTGAGGCTAGATGCTTTGGGTAGCTGCAGTTTCGAAGTGTGGTAATAGAGAGGTTAATCTGTATACAGGTTCTCGACTCAGCTTTAGTCAGCTCAGGGAACGTATTCTTAAAGAAGAGCTTGCAGAGCAAGGGCTGTGTGAGAGTATTTCTTCCTGACAGCTTGGCTGTGTTCTTCAGAGCAAGCCTGGCTGTGGTGGCAGTGAGCCTTAACAAAGGCACTGCATTTTTTGAGCTGAGGTTTATAGCCTTGTTCCAGGCTGAGACGGGGATGACCATCCAGGGAAAGAGGTGGATCAGGGACTGACGTGAGTACAACTCAGTCTCTAACAAAGAGACTTCCTGCCTTGGTAGAAGTGTTGAAACATCTTGGTGCATTTCCCTGCCTTCAAACAAGAGCTCTGTGTGCCTGACGTCACTTCCCCCGGCTGCCAAGCGGATAACAGGATGAACCTGCCCCGACTCTGAACCAGACATTCCACTGTGTCACTGGTAGTTGTGCTCTATGATGGGGCAGGAGATTTTACTACCAACATTGTTTTTGGAGTTTATGCTTCATGCACACTTTTTCCCCCTCCTCCCCAGCAGTTTGAAAGGAAGCAGCATAGGAACTTGTGCGATGTGCTTGGAGGCACACACAAGCAATGTGACTCATCAATAGACCAGGCTTTGGGAGCTGGTGCCTGTTACAGCGTGAAGCCAGCCTGCTTCTTCACAGAGCCCTGAAAGGCAGCTGGCTATGTCAAAAGGGCAGAGAATAAAGAGTGTAGTGTAAAATGGAGACACAATTAGGCAAAGATAAAAAAAAAGAAAAAAAACCCTATAACATTTTTCATCTCTTTACTGAAAGTTCCCTCGGGTGGCGTTTGCTGAAACAAATAGTTCTGCAGTTTGGTGGTGTAAATAATGACACAGATTTTGCAATAGTGCTAGTTTATTTTTAAACATCTGAATGAGCAGTCATAGAACATCTACCTTGCTATTCACCAAGTTCATCATAGGATATGTCTTTATCACTTGGTAACACTGAGGAAACAACATATAAGTAATATCACCACTAATCTGTTCCCTCTAAACCTTCAGGTGTTTCAACCTCATCTTACATGTTGTACTAAACACTAGCCAGCAAGAAGGGAGAAGATAATTTATTGTAATTCTTTAATCAGGAGCCTTGATATAGTTTTTTATGTTTCAGGGCATTTTAGAGGGAACCTGAATTAGCACTGTCTGCATTTTGAAACTAGGAAAATATAGGCACTTTCTTTGAAAAGGCCAGTACGTTTTGGATGCCTCAATTTTATTTCAGGCATATAACATCAGAAAAGATGCAAAACTTGGACATTGACACCATTACTTCTGCTTATCTAGCAGGCAATACTACAGTAAGTCCAGCAATTTGATTGTTTTGGATTGTGTGGCCTGTGCCTGTATGTGTGGGTTGCTTTTACATTACTGGAATTTGGAAGAGATGCAGAAAGTGTCAAACATTTGAAAACAAACACTGTCCTCTATTTCAACATTGCTTTAAACATTAAGATTATTCTGAAATGATGACAAAAGTCAGAAAGATGTAAATTTTTACATTTCTGATTTCAGGGTGTTTTGCATATATGATTGCATTATCTGATTTCTTTACATTTCTACAAAGAAAGCAAATTAATAACAGCGAGAGTTACAGTTCCCAGTTACTACCTGTGCTGCCCACAGCTGTGTTCACATGTCATGGGATGGCAAGGTCAAGTTGTAAACACATCTTATAATGTTGCCTGAGGTTATCACTGTTTGGTTATCACTCAAGGTTGTAATCTGTCATTTATCATATAACAATACCAAGGAAAACAGTCTCTCTAAGCATAAATAAGAATACCATTAATGCTAATAATTCACCACACTGCAGAACTAATTGCATGTTTTCCCACACTTCCAAGTATTCATTAAAAAAAAAAAAAAGATAACCTGCTTGAAAGGTTCACTTGAAAGGACAAGTGTCAGGCTGCTCTATTTCTGGACATCCTAGACAGTTTGCCAGCTCAGTGCCTTAGTGTGGTTAGTGGTCCTGTATCTTTGGTACTGAGACTCACTAGACAAAACTCTTCAAAGTATCCAGAAATATTTTGTTTTAAGCTATGCTGAGGCTTGGCACTACCACATAACAAAAAGAGTAAGTCAGCTGCTAGGAGAAAATCTTACTCATGAATAGTTAGTTACCTGATATGACAAATGACAAGATTTGAAACAGATTAGTCAGCCAGTTCCAGTCACCATCTTCATTTCTCCCTCAGACAATTTGAAGAGTGTTTCTGTGGTTATCTAAAATTATATTTTGTCCATGAACAATATTTGGTTGAGACTTGTACCCTCAAGATTTTTTTCTCCTTTTCTTCCCCAGAGTGTAGTTAATTTTCAATCAGCATTCACTATGGAGGACATACCCTTTGAATAAGCCTATCTATCTTTTGTGTACTTCACATCTTTTACTTCAGGTTTATTTTCCTTGAAGGATACCTTTCTTTCAATATCTGATTGTCACTGGAACTGGAGAAAATTTATGTTGACAAGAGCTGTAAAATACTACTGGTAAGCAACTTAAATCTAGATGCTTTCCCTGGAGACAGTGAAATGTGTACCCTTGTAATTTATCTTCTCTTATAGTTTTCTGAAATTCCCTCTTGTTCCCTTGAGATAACTTAATGTTACCTGTGAAGGAGAATGTCCTAGAGCATCTTCTTGTGGGGTGTGACAACGATACGCATCTGAATGCTGAATTCAGTGAGTTGGGGCCCAAGGAGTCACTGTAACCCTCACAGTCTGGGTATTTATCCCAGATTAATCTATGTCAGACCTACGTTGATTAGCTACCTTCACAACGGAGGACAAGAGGAGAGACGTTCCTGAGCTTGTGAATTTTTTGAAGATGTTCAGAATGGTCTGCCAAAAGAAACTGAGATCTCTTGTACAAGAACAAAGTCCTCAAAACATCTGAAAGAACAGGAGCAGCAAAGTTTTCCTTGGGCAGGTATTTTCCTTTTAATTATCATGTAATTTGTTTAGGCAATATATTAAGGATGTGTTGGAAGGCAAGTCAGAAGTGAAATTATTTTCCTAGTTTAGAAACAGCTTGTTTAACATTTATTCATGCAGGGCTGGGCCTCCAGATGGTATAAACTGGCATGGCTCCATTTAATTTCAGTGGATCTGTGCCAATTTCCAGCAGCTGAGAATCTTGTCCAGTAAGTCACTTTTACTCCTATGACTTCAGTTCAGTGCTAGTAAGATCCAAAGAGACAGCCGCTGGGGTGATGACCAAAAATTCTTAACTTCACCAAAATGAAGCATTCTTTTCAAATGAACATCACAGAGCTGAGTGAGCACATGTATAATCTACTCAGGACAGAAAAAATGCCCTTTCCCCCCATCTATATTTCATTACTGGTGATGTTTTATCTAAAGGTGTGCTTCACTTTAGTGTTAGAAGTCAACAGGATTAGTTTTATTATAATAGCAGAGCTTTGTATGGTGAGCCTGAGAGTACAGAGCTTGTGAAATGTTCTCCCACTGGCAGATAATTGGAAGCAATCAATGGAGTTATGCCATTTAGTCCATACATGGATTTGGCCCCTATGATACATTTGCTTTAGGAACTCATCCAACCATGAAGCAGTACTTGATCGTATCAGCTATTATTGTACTTATCAGACACTGGTTGTGTTGTAGAGATCTATTATCACGACAATGACATTCAGACCACAAATGTCACTCTTCTAGGAAAAAATTGGGAACCAGCAAAACACTTTGGCATGTGAAATGAAGCTCTGGAAGAGCAGAAGAGACAAAAGACTCAACTGTTTTAGAGTAATCAATAAAATCACACTTAGATTTTTGAAATAATGTGTTTCCTCATTAAAACTTACTGCTGCTGAATGTGTGGTGGGTGACCCTGACTGGCAGCGAAATATCTACCCAGCTGCTCCCTCGGTGCCTCCAAGTAGGATGGGGGGAAGAAAACAGGAAGAAGAAGAGCAGGAAAACTCATGGGTCTAAATAGGCACCTGATGGTTCGTCATAGGCACCTGATTCAGGTATCAGAAAACAAAGATGATGAACATTCAAACACTTAAAGAAAGAACCTTTCCTCTACCCTTCCTTGTCTCTTGCCCTTGCTGTTGCCGCAGATTACACTCAGTCCCTTTGGCAAAGCAGTGGGTAGCACCGGACATTATGGTCAGGGTGTAGTGTTTTCTTTCTGCCACTCTAGCTATGTACTCACTATGGTAGAGGCAATGACTCCACACAGCAGCTTTCCACCTCCAATGATTTCCTACCACATGGCAAGATCCATCAGTAAATAGAGCACAGCCTCTTCCATTTTCTGGTAACCCGTTACATGGTGGTGCTTCTCGGTCACGAGTCACCTCTTGAGGCACAAGGAAGCAACGAATGGCTGGCTGAAAACACATCCCGTAAACCAGGCCACTGCCAGAAGCACCCTCTTAGGCCTCAAGAGGTACATTCTCTGACAATTTTCGTGGGACCCCAGAGAGAATTGAATCAGATAATGGGACTCACTTTTGGAATAATCTTATAAGCTCTTGGGCAAAGAAGCATGGCATCGAGTGGATCTATCATATCCGTTATCATCCACAAGCCTCTGGAAAGGTTGAGAGGTATAATGGACTGTTGAAGACTATGTTAAGAGCGTAAGGTAACGGGACATGGAAGCATTGGAAGACAAATTTAGCTGAAGCCACTTGGCTGGTCAACACTAGGGGATCTGCCAACCACCCTGGTCCTGCCCAAACAAAACCCATATACATTCTGGGAGGAGATAAAGTCCCCGTAGTACACATGGGGAAGTGGCTGGGGAGGTCGGTGTGGGTTTCTCCTCCCATGAAAAGGCAAACCCATCCATGGGATTGTCTTTGCTGAGGGACCAGGGTATGTACCTGGTAGGTAACGAGGGAAGATGGGGAGACTCCATGTGTGCCTCAAGGAGATTTACCCTTTAACCTTGGGGGTAAAATAATCTGTGTTCTAAGTTGTATGTTGCAGGAAGTCACAGAACAATGAAGAGCAAATTCTGGGAGGAGCAAGGAGAGTGTGGCAATGATCTGAGCCGCGCTGGTTTTGGCGCACAACAATTGATTGTGTTGCTTCTCCTGAGTACTCATCCCAATGGAATGATCTATAGGGGTGGAAGAAGGCCATAAAATGAGATCTGTGAAAGCATGGGAGATAGTCAGATATGGGATTTGAGTATGACATAAATGGTAGGGAATAAGGGGTGGAGATTGTATTGGATCTGGTTGAGGCGGAGTCCATTTCCCCACCATAGCCCTCACAGTGCTGTGCTTTGCATTGGTAGCCAGAAGAGTGTCGATAACACACCGGTGTTTTGGCTACTGCTGAGCACAGCACCAACATGGTAACATTCCTTCCTCAATCAAGGGCAAGATCCTGGGAGGGGACAGAATTAGGCCAGCTGGCCCAAACTCACCAAAGGGATATTCCAGACCATGTGACATCAGCTCAGATATAAAAGCTGAGGCAAGGAGCAGGAAGGCAGGCATTCATTGTCTCCAATGGCTGCCTGCTGAGGAACCATTACACGTGCTGAAGCCCTGCTTCTTGGGAGTGGCCGGCCATCGCTGCTCATGGGAAGTAGAGAATAAACCCTGATATCTTTCACTTTGCTTTTGCGCATGCAACCTTTTGCTTTACTTCTGTTTTAACAAACTGCCTTATCCTAACAAGTTGCTTTCCATCGTACTCTCTCCCATCTGACTGGGAAGGGGAGTGATAGAGAGGCTGGGTGGGCACCTGGCATCCAGCCAAGGTCAACCCACCACATTACTCTTTTCTTCTGTTCCTCCTTCCTTCTTACTCCTTTCCTGTTCTCTGGTGTAGGTCCTCCATGGGTCAGTCTACTCATGGAGTACCCGCTGTGGCAAGGGTTCTCCTACAGCTGCAGGCTCATCAGGGTGACTGATGTGGAGTTAGCTAGAGCTAGCTGTGGCTGGCACAGGGCAGCCCCTGGCCTCCTCCCATAGAGGTTACCCCTGCAGCATTGCCTTCTTCCTCCCCCTGCTACCAAAATCTTGCCAAAAACATCCAATACAATTGATAAGCTTTCTCTTTAGCTGAGCAGAAAACCTAAGGTTACTGTGTGGTAGGAATAACACTACACACTTTATTTATGCACTTCATTAAAGGTCTGTGGTTAGGTATCTTAAGAGGCAGGATATGGGGCCACTTACGTCCTTGGTTTGACTCAGTATGTTACGTTACTTTACTTAATGTCATGGTACCCTACCTCATTTCAGTCTTCCACTGAGGATTAGGGCAAGTCCAGAGGTTTTGTAGTGCAAAGTAAAGGAACGCACAGCTGTTTTTGGAAGTGGAGGAGCAGTAATTTGCCTGGGACCATGGAGGTGGCAGTGTTCAAACTGAACAGCTCCAGGGCAAGGCTATATCAACACATAATTTCGTTTGTTAATGTGAATGCTGGAATGAAAAAAAAAATCTTAAAAACCTTTTGCCATCTTCATCCCCACAACCAAAAATCACCACTGTTTCAATAACGTTAGTCTGTTCAGTTATTAAGCTGTCGAATGAGTAGTTTTGATTTCTCTCAGCTTATTTTCTACTTCTCTTCTAGCTTTAATAGCTATCTGCTTAATATGAGAGTTGTTCCATTTCATTACCTTCCTCCTGTTTCTTTTCTTGAGCTGGAACTAATGCAATGCAAATTGTGATGCCTGTCTCTGATTTTTCTATTAGGCAACTTAGGATTCCATACAGCCTGTGTTTTTGACTGCAGAGCTAGAAATATATTTGAATTTATGATGAAATCCTGGAGTTCTCAGTATCTTAAATTTGGGGGATTTTTTTTTCAAGCAAGTAATAATATTCAGTGATATTCAAGACTTTGATGGAGGCCTTTTTTGGCCACACATTTCAGGTCTGTTATTTCCACCTGATGCAATTCCATAGCAGCTGCTATATAAAATTTCTGACTTAAGGCTAAGCAAGTACAAGCTCCACAGGGCACTAAAGCTGCAAAAGTACCATGTGAACAAGACGTGTTCAATGTGTTCACAGACACTGTTGAACTACTGTCTGGGGCTGGCAAAACCAAAAGTGGGAAATGGTTGACTGACTTGTATCACACCAGAAGCACTGGGAAGGTATCTATTAACACACATTGGTGCCTGGGGAGATAGTTACCTTAGCAATGAGAGAAATTTCCTCTTTCAGTAAAGAGGAAATTTTTGGATTAAGCTCTGGAACACGTGAGTATGTTTTTTCAAGTACATGATCTGTGCAGGAGATGCTGCAATTGCTGCTTTTGAAAATTATGAATGTAGTATGTATCTCAACTAACACTGTGGCTTTATTTGTTCCTCACTTTTGCTTTTATTTCACAGTATAAAACTTGAAGGAATTTGCTAGGCTGTTGTCCTCAATGTCCTGATTAGTTTTATCAAAGATATGACTCCTTTCACCTCTGTCTTAAAAACAGTGAGTTTCTTTACTCTAGTATTTTGAAAGAGGGGATATTCTGCAGTCTTATTTTTTAGAGACTTTATTCCCAAGTGACATTTTCAATGTACGCATAGCCAGCCTCTCCCCATTTGTAAATCAGTTATTCTTTCCGGCAACAAATGCAAGACTGTAAGTTGTTTTCCCTTGAGAAGTTTCCTTCACTTTTTGTAGAAAGCAGTACTAGCCCTTGTCTGCTTTTGCTTTAATGATGGGTGAGCCAAACTCTTTGCTCAATCTGCAATAGTGATGGTCTTTCTGATAGTAATGGAAGTGATTGGTGTAGTTCTATAGTCACATCCGGGCTGTCTTTTTTTTGCACTACTATTTTGGTTTTGTTTTGCTGGCCTAGCTCATCTCAAAACTTGGCAATTCCTGTCCTTTCTCTGCACTTTCCATCTGCTGAGAACTTGCTTTGTTTACTGATGCTTTTTCTTCCATTCCCTGTAGCCTTCTCCTTATATGTTGCAGACTAATGTATTCACCAATTTAGGTCTCTAAACCTCTCCTAAAGTCTTATCTCCTTTCTTGGAATATGGGCATCTTTGCTTGGATTACCTGAACTCTCTTACTAGAATTTTCCCCTCATCCCTACATAGACATGCTTGTGCGAAAATGAATAGCATTTTATCGGCTGGAAAGGGAAACTCTAAGAACGTTTGTAAATTCAGAGGAAACAAAACATGTGTAGAATACAGGAATTTTCAACACAACAAAAGGCATTATTCTGGTTATATTTCCAGGAAGTAGTTTTTAGGCTTTGCAGCAAGGCCAGTAGGAAATCTATAGAAGTGTTAGACCATGAACATATTTGGTAACGGTGTCTGAAAGGAAACCCTCAGGGCAGACTTGGATTGTGAATACCATATGAAACTGGAAAGAACCTCAAATAACCCTCACGATTCAGGAAATATCAGAGGATAGAGATATTGCATAAATGAATTAGTCGAGTGCCTGAAAGGAGAATGAGCCTGATTCTTGAACAGGACAACCCACTTCATTACAAGAGAAATAATTATGAGAAAAACTCTAAAGAAAACATATCTATTCTCATGCTGAGTTCAGGAAAAAGAATATATATAATCAATATGTATCTTGATTTAAAATATCTCACTCTTATATGTCAATGACATAAGTTCCAGAGAAACTGACAACAATTCTGTAAGAAGAACTGAGATGGTCAAACTCATCATCTTCAAACAGTGATCACACTATCGTAGTGTGATTCTTTTCTCAGAAGAACACATGGAGAGGCTTTTGTTAGGGTGAATGAATGAGTAGTCTGGGAAGCCTGAATTTGTTTCATTCTGGAGATGTCTTAGAGATCATCGCATAATTCTTTGTCGTGAGAATGAAAAGACTGTGCAATATATGAAATTCAAAGGTGTAAAAGCCGGTAAAATGCAAGAGAAAAGTTATCAGCAGACTGTTTTCCTATTTGGGTTATGTATTTTCCAGTCTCATTTCAACATTTAAGAGACAATCCAGGTGCCGCCTTTGGCTGAGAAATTCCATATACAGAGCAATGTGGAATGGCTTTCTATTTTGAAGCTGTTTGTTTACTCTTTCTCTTAATGTCCACCAATGACTATTTTCAGAAGATGTTTGCCAAACTGAGTCTTTGTCTGGCCAAGTGCAGATGTTCTGATACTGTGTTCTCAAATTATGTAAGGATGCATGTCTGCAGACTTGGTCCGTGTGATGAGTTATAAAGTCTCTTAGAAGGAGCATCTTCAGTGTCTGTGGAAAGCCAGCTGAGCCATGAATTGGGTTGCTTATGGGACCCAGACATCAGGATTAAATTTTGGGAGTGGAACTTGCGAGATGGGAATGTGAAAGCCCTTCTACAGAGTCCAAACCTAAGACTAAGATAGCTTTTAATGAACAAGGGGGGAAAATACTAGAAAAGCAGTCTAAGGAGAGCTGGACAAATCCACCTGATGTCTTCCAAACTATCTACAGTGCTTTGTGATCCAGATTATTTCTGGCTTTTCTTGCAAGCCAACTCTAATTCCTCTCAGGACTGAGAGGAATCAGAATTGCTGCTTTTAAAAATTATGAATAAAAAGTCCTGAAAGGACTTTTAATGCAAGAGTTAAACCAGTACCATATACCGTGGCAATGGGTGTACAAAGCTACTTTTGTGCAGGAATGATTGTTTTAGAAGCTCTAACTCATGCTGAAATCATCAGGAATACTTAGAGAAGTAAAAAGTTGCTAGCATGAGCAAAGACTTTGAAATTTGCATCTACTGCCCCATAACTCTGTTCTTGTCTGGGTTAATTTTTTTGGGTCACTTTTGGTTTTACCACTCATGAATAATGTGACCCCCACAAACTCATGGTGAGAAATTCTTGCCATTTAATTGTTGTGTCAATAATGTGTAATTCAGATATCACACACTAATATATATTTGATTTAAACTAACGTGTGTTGAAGACATCTGTTTAAAATAAATTACTGAGGCATATTCAGCTACAAAATAATACTCTATCATTTTTGTTAACTTTCCACATAATCCATTATTTTAGCTATTTTTGATTGGATTTCTGATCTATTTTGATTGAAAAACATGCTAGCAAAGTAAGTCAAAACCCCACTGAAATATTGTCAAGGCAAAACAGATATCATATCTTCAATTCTAGCAAACTTCACAATGTGTTCTTAACCAGAGTCAGAAGAGTAGGGTTTTTTTCCAGCTGAACCACTGAGGTGTCAGTGATGCTGCATATCTGACATGGATGTTAGGCACCAGATACCTAACAACAGCTCTCTGACTCTCCAGCCCAAGTATCTCATTGATGTTTCCCTTTAGTTTGGAATAAAACTGTTTTTCAAAATCTGGCATTGGTATGAAAATTATCCTATCTGATATGTGATGCTGAAAGAATATAATCAAACCTGCCAGTTCACAATACAGTGAAAAAATAGAGATTATTTGGGGTTAAAAACAATGGTTCATATTTTGCTGTTTCCATTACTTTTGACCTAAGCAACTGGGGACACCTTGCAAGAAATGCCAGGGTAAAATTACAGCCCTAAATAAATGCTGCTGTTCCACTTTCAGAGAATTTTTTTTTTATTTACTTCCAAAAGAATCCAGAGAAAATAGAGGAAATTGCTAAAGGCAGATTACGATTTTAATCATGTAAGGCATATAAATTTGTACCAAATTATGACCAAGTGACCCACACAACAAACAAAGCGTGTTATAGGACACTACTTATAAGAGATGCTCAAATAGTATCAGAGTGCTGTTTTCTTGTCAAGTGTCTGAAGTGGAGGTGTGTTGCTGTACATAGAGATTGCAAACACTTTAAAGCCAGGGAGACACTCAGCTTCCCTTAAAATAATCCTGGCTTCAGAGGGCATTAAGACACCTGAGTACTTCTGAGAATTTACACCCAAGTGACCTATCCAAAGTCACAAATCAAAGCAGAGGCAAAGCAAGGGCCTCCCAAGTCACTGTTTTGTGCCTTAAGTAACACTCAACCTCTTGTTCAGTAACTAAACCATCTCTACTCTTAGGATTTCAGTCCCAACATCATGAAGGACTTGACAAATAAGTTGTTTGATGGGAATGAACAACTCTAAAATTAAAGACCATTGCTATTAAAGAAATAAGCAAGAAAGCAGCACAAAAGGATAAATGTAAATTAGTTTGCAAGGCCAGTAGTCTTAGTAGAAGGTCATGGGCCATTACAGTTTTCCCATCTGCTCTTTTTCAAACATATATTGTCACACAGAAAAGCACTGTTCTTGTTACTTGTCATAATTTTTTTCCCCCTACCTTTCCTGTCAAAAAAGAAAGAACTGTTGAAGGTAGACTGTCTCGTAGGTACGATTGGTCTGGTTTCAGTTTGCAGACACTTTTCTCCTTTCTGCCTTTCTCTGATTAAGAATTTTTATCTGTTATTGTCTTCTCATGAATCTGCTTGCACACCAATAAAATCACCTCTCAGTCTACTTTTTGAGAAGATGAACAGGTTGATCTGCTTAATACTCATGCTGTAAGGCACTTTCTCCAGCCCTTAAATAATTTTTGTAGCTCTTTTCTATTCCAGAGATTACTTTCCTGAGGACTAACCTTCACTTCCTTACTTCAAATTTTCATCCCATCCTTATTCTCCCCTTCCTGCCAGGTTTTTTACCTGTGCTTCTGATCACAGAATCACAAAGGCAGTTTCTGCAGCAATATTTCCACGTTTTCACTTTGAGGTCCTTTACAACCTTACTGCTGTCCATGTTATGGTCCCCAATTCTGTCAGTCCATCCTGCAGTCATTGTTGCTACATGCTTAATTTTGATCTTGTCTCCACTTGTGTCTTAAAAACTAAGCTAGGTGGATTCTCCCAGCAGTTTGTTCTGCATCATCTGCCCTTTCTCCCATCAATATCATCTACAAATTTTGCCAGCAGTAGTTCTGTATTAGATCTTCGGTCATTGTTAAAATGTTGCAGAATATTTTATATGTCATCCACCCATAGAGGAACCTTTATTCAATGACCAGCATTCATCCCCACTCAAGACTTGTTGAAATTTTCCCTCCAGTAATCCTCTGCCCATTTATCATCACTCTATTCGTTTTATCACTGAATAATTTAGCTTGGAAGAGACTCTGGAGCTCATCGAATCTAGCCCCCACTCAAAACAAGGCCAGCTTTAAAGTTAGAGCCAGCTATTGTGTAATGCTGCTCTTTAAAGAATGTGTTGTGCTAAGTCAAACACATTTCCAACCAAACAATGTTTCAGTGAGGATATGAACTCCAAAGTTCCTTCCATACTTATTTTTCTGTGTTTCTAATGACCTGAAAGTTGTTTGACAAAACCTATTCTCCATCCTCTAGTGGACTGACATTTATTGTACTTCCCATTAACAGAATCTCATAGCAACAAGTAAACAGGAAACTATTTGGTGGGAAAATTTGCACTCATTTAGAAACAAAGGAGTTTTTGCTTTGCATCACTCTTCTTTTGTTTCCCTCCCTTTTCCCTGATATTTGTGATTTTTCTATTCCTTTCTCAGCATTTCCTTCCCCTTGTAACTCTTAAAATTCTTACCACTTGTATTTCATCTGTGATATCTTTGGAGATATCAGGAGTGAGCTGACATGAGTAGACTTACATTCACAATGTACAGTCTATACTATGCATTAGCCCTACAGCCATAAGTGTTTTACCTGTATCAATATAACACATACTGGTGTTTACTTCACTTCATTTTTTTTTGAGAAATTACTCTTAGTTTTGGGGGGAAGCCCATGCAGAATCATTTTCATAATTAGAGTCCAAAGAGAGTCACAAAGTGAAAAGTGATGATGAAATGGTTTGCTCCATCTATCTGGGTGCATTAATTTTGCCACAAACACAGTTTTCAGACCTCAGGGGTTTTTTTGAATGTGTGTAAACTGAACTTTAGTTTAATAGCCTTGACAACTACTGTTGTGACTCACAGTGAGACTCCAAAAGGACAGAAATAATGTGGGAGCCCTTCAGAGCTACACCTGTGTAAAAACTCCATACATGGTCCTTCTTCTATAAACAGGCTGACTAAGAATAATTACAGCGAGCAAGGTACCACAAAGTGGAATAGAAGCCAACAGAGAGGGAAGAGGGACCCATGATTCCTTGGGGAAACTACCTGAAATCTTTGGCTATGCCCATGCTATTAAATTATGTGGGACTAGGGCCTGTTCTCTGGCCAAAGCAAGTGGCACAGCATGGCTCACTTCTCCTCAGCTTCCTTTTTTTCATCTGGGAACAGTCTAGTCTTGTCAACACTGCCTGGTGGGCACAGAAGCAGACATTGCTGTCTTATTACAGAACCACAGAATCACAGAATATACTGAGTTGGAAGGGATCCCCAAGGATCAACTCCTGGCCCTGCACAGGACCATCCCCAAGAGTCACACCGTGTGCCTGAGAGTATCTTCCAAATTCTTCTTGAACTCTGTCAGGCTTGGTGCTGTGACCACTGCCCTGGGGAGCCTGTTCCAGGGGCCAACCACCCTCTGGGTGAAGAACAGGTTAACCAGAATTACAGGGTCCCCTGTAGTGGCTGCCCAGCCATGAGTTAACCCTGACCCTTATGGTCTTCACCCTCTGCTTTTGGAGTTGGAAATGCAACCTGGTAACCATCCTTTTGGTCCCACAGATTTGTGATCCAGCTGAGGTGTGAACTTCTGTGGTGATCTGACTCTTTAGAAATTTTCACTCAGGAGGACGTGTTATGTACTGTATATAAAAGACATATTATTACCCACTAATGCATTAATTTATACAAGTACCTATGGAACCTATACATCCTAAAGGAGGCTTATTTTGCCCTTTCCTTATTTTGCTCTTTCTAGTCTTCAAAAAAACGTAAACACGCATGCACACACACAAGAACATGGAATCGGGTGCTTTGAATGAATCCTTTCCACACCCTCTTTTATAAAATGTTTATTCCTTTTGCAGTCCTCCCCATCTTCTTTCATTCCAAGATGATCAGTGTGGGGAAAAAAAAAGAAAACTGACTGTCAAGTTATGCAATTATAAACATCATTCTCTTGAATAATATTCTTAAATTACATTTAAAGTAATCAAAGCAAAGAATGGAGACAGATGAGTTTGGACCAGAGAGGCAAAGAAGATAACAAGCTGGAGCTGTTCTTTGATGAAAGTTGTTGATGACCATTGCAGTTGTTGATGACCAACTTTCTTTCCAATCATTGTTGCAAATTTTTGTTATTTTTACATGCTAGATCTGGACTCTGCTATTCACTTGATTTAGAGAATATAGAAAAGGTTAGGTAGATTCTCATGAGCTGTGTCTTTTGACATCAAGGCGACTTGGTTAACAACCCATACATTTCCAACAGTGTTAGTACAGAGTAGTCTGGCTCCAGCTTACGTCTTTAACTTTGCAGCAGGGTCCAAGATGTTCTTATATCTTTTTGAATATCCACGGTAAGGACAAAAGCTTGCCATCATGGTACAGCATGAAAGTAGCTGGTAGATTCTGTATCTGGTAATTTTTTTGGGGGAAAAAGAATAATTAGACAGCTAAAGGGGAAAAATGCTTGTTGCTCAGAAGTGGTAGGCTTTCTCCTTGTGGTTGTATAGCAGAATTTCTATTAGCACAGTACTGTGCGTTTATTACCTCTGAAAGCAAGATCAGGCAAGTTTAGACTTGAATTTCTTTCATTTTATATAGGCCAGAGGCACAGAGTTACTGGAAGCTTTTTTAATGCTAGGAGTGCCACAAGGTTGGGAGGCATAAGAAAGGGTGTGTTTTGGAAGCTGAGTTGGGTAAGGGCCACTGGCCAGCTTCCTTTTCACACTAAAAGTGCAGCTGGCTTGTCGTTCAGACCTATGGCCAGCTCCGGATTCAAGCTGCTAATATGTTATTTTTCTCCTTCAGGTCTCTTTACAGCTTTAATTAAATTACACTTGCATTCACAAAGTTTCATTTCCCAGCATGTGCAGTTTCATCTTTTCAAATTCTTTTAAGCCAATAGAAAAATTACAGATCTTCCTAACTACACTTGTTAAGGTGTGGGCCAAAAGCTCATCTCAGGCAAGTACTTGGAGACAGTGCAGCCACAGAAGTATTCAACTCAAAGATGGTTTTCCCAACAGAAAAAGATAGAAAAGAGAAAAGAGTGGGGAAAGGGAACTAATGTGACAGTAAATTCTTTATCAGCCCAGGGTCACAAATGAAAGGAATAACAAAAAATAAGTGAAAGGATTAATGGACCATCTACTACGATACTATTCAATCTCTGTAAATTACAGTCTACTCTACAGAGCTTCTAAAAACTTCACCTCTGTCGAAATATCTCTATCACTGAAAGGAGTGATGCTGAGTTTCCACTTACATGATCATTCAAACCTTAGGCACAGAGTAAGGTGACCAAATTGTTTACCTTTGGATGCACATAGAGCATAATTAGATTGCAATGAAATTCAGGACTTGGCAACCAGAGTGTATTTGAGGCAAGTGACCTAGAAACAAATTTTGTATCCCATTACTGTGAGCCATCCAGTATGATTTTCTTAGTGGGACAATTTGTGGCCCATCCTGCTTTCAGAAACTGCTAAAATCTAATAGTTTTTGACCCTGACCTGTGAAATGTTTAGCTGATACTTTAAATGAGGAACGTGACATAAATAGAAAACTTTAATTATATGTGATTATTCTTAACATGTACTAAATTTTCCATAACCTCAGACTCAGCATTTCTGATTTCAGTAATTTGCAGTCAGATAATACGATGTCTGTGAGCAGGAGGGATAAATTTAGATCTGAAATGAATGACATACATTGTAATGAGGTGCAGGCAAGGTAAGGGTTCATCAGCAATGAGTTATTTAGATGGAGATGAGCTGAAGGGCAATCCAGGAAAGATGAGGCAAAACACTGTATTTGAGGATAGATATTCCAGTCACTTTAGGAAATGATAAATAGGTATTCTATTCCAGATAATGTGAGAAATGTCTGGTAAGCCATTTTCAAGTTTTCTCTGGGCCCAATAACAAAACAGGACTACTGTGAATAAAATGGCTGGTGCTCCTAAGAGAACGAAAAGTCAGTTTGGTTCACAAGAAACCTATCATGTTCTTGAGTGCTGGAGAAAGTGATGAGGAGACAGCGAAGAGACAAGTCTTAAATTTTAGTAATTTTTAGAAATAGATTTCAGATTCACTTATTTTCCCTACCTGTGTTTGGTATAATACTTAATTTTCTCAATAGTCATAAATTTCTGTTCTTTCAGTTTAGTGTTAAGGCATTATGCATGTATCATATTCTGTGACATTTCTAATCTGGTCAAGAGTCTACACTGTCCCTTACCAGATAAATTTTCAAATAGTATGGAGGCAATCATTATTAATAAATCTGAGCTAAAAGGTCATATAAAAATGTTATTCTTCAGAGAAACAATAATTTGATAACTCCTGGATCTGTAATGACTGCTGTCTCAGTTGAGTAACAAACCTGAAAACTGAGCAGCCAACCTCCCCCTTCCTTCTATGCCAGGTAGAGTCATTAGCTGACTTTCGGTAGTGACACAGAAAGTGAAGAACTACCTATCTACTATCAAAAGGTTTTCCCTGCAAGTGCTCATGCAAAAAGCACTCTGGGTGACTATTAGATGATTCACCAGTTATCACTATCTGAGTCACACATCCCACTGAGTGGGTGAGGCTATGAACTTCTTTGTCTTCTGACATGCTGTATTGCTATGACAAAAATGTACTGTGTGGCACCTAGAGTTGTCACAAATCTGTGTGAGGAAGGAACATGGCAGAAGGGCTGAGTAACAAAGTCCATCGTGGCTAGTCAGCTGTTTAAAGACAAAGACCTGGAGGTGAATTTGTGCTTTGTTGCAGTTGACTTTGGACATTTGCCTGCAAGGCTCAGTGCCTCTGGCACATGTGGCTGTGGTGACAAGTAGTGAGGAGCCTAGTGCAGGTGTGAGTCTGAGAATACCTGATGTAGAGCTCCTTACAGCTAAACACAACAAAGTCAAGTTTTAGTGTCAAAAAAGAAGGTTGTGCTGCCTCTCTTTATCCTGGATATCGGGTGGGGGGGGAGCCTTTTGGGATATAATGTGTGGGCCACGGTAGGACAACTGAGACATAAAATTGATACCAGGAACAGGTATTCGCCCAATGGCAGAGGCAGGGAAGTAGTTATTATCAAAACTAGCCTATGCTGCTCAGGTTCCTGACCTGTGCCATTAGATAAACATCAGAGTGGAAGAAAAGCTTGCTGAATAGCCTACAGAGTCCAAGAATGGTGCAACAGTCAGGGAGGTGAGGTAGACAAGTTAGAAATACTGGAGGAACAGTAGGCTTTACTGTCCTCTTGCTCACTTTTGGGCTGACCCCACAAAAACTGTCACCTGTGAACTGTCAAAAAACTCGTTTCTGGAGTAGGAAATGCTCTTCCTATAGATGTCAGGAAGAGCAACCTTGTTCCACCCACGAACTTCTGCAAATATGTGCTGCAGAGGAAACAGAGCTGGAAACTTGCTTAACATCAGTTTGCACTGTATTTACTGACTAAAAATGGGGAAAAAACAAAACCTGCAGTGAATATCATGAGGAATGGAAGAAGAGCATCTGCAGTGGTTGTCTGGGAGGGTAAGTAAGATTTTCAATGAAGACGCAACAAGTTGTTTGGTTTTTTTGGGGGGGGGGTGTTTCTGTTTTGTTTTGTTTGTTTGGGGGTTTGTTTGTTTTGTTTTTTCTTTTTGTTTGTTTGTTTTTGGGGTATTGAGGGGATGGGGTAGAGTGATGGGAGTGTAGTGTTGTTTGTCAATTTTGCTAAAAAAAGCATTTATAATTTACATCCATCTTACCAGCCATATTTTGTGGCTCTACAGGGATTTTCACAGTATGTGGCATCTTTCAACTAAACTAAGCCTTCTACCACTGAGGCTTCATCTCCTTTTCTAAACTTGGAGAACACAAGATATGTAGGTTTGTTTGTGCCTGTTTGTAACTATTTTGAGGGTTTCTAAGTGGTAATAATTTGAAATATTATTGCTTTTCTCCATATAATTTGCCTGTAATGTAAAATAAATATATCCTTTCTCACCAACGTAAAGGAAAGGCTGCAGCTGCGAAAGTTGTCGGCCCATGGAAGAGTTCTGGGATGATCTTCCTGCCTCATAGGGCATTTTATATGCAGCCTGTGTTACATTATTTTTATGAGAGGCCAGGTGCGTAGGGAGAGGTAATGGCTTGTACTAACTGATTGATATGCTAGGGAAAATGATACATTTCTAGGCACGCACGTCCTTGACTTTCAGTGTGACTAATGAGTACTAGACACAATACCAAAAGAAATAAGTGACCGAACGCAGAAGGTTGAAAGCAGGGAGTTTTAAACTGACCTTTTTTTTTGATCTTTATTCTGGAAATTTGCTGTAATTACCTGGTTGGGGTGATACTGCATGCATAGAGCCAAAAGTTGATTAATGTTAATTTCAGAGCAAACAGAGACAGGAAAGGCCAATGTGCTGCACAACTAAAAATACACTTTCACTAAGGGACATGACATCTGTGGATTTACAACCCCAAAATTATTAGTTAATAATGATTAGCTGCCCTCATATAATTAACTGGCTTCAGCAGTGGCTGGTTGTCCTTAAAGGCACCAACTGGTGTTGACTTTCAGACCAGAAAGCCTAATCTAAAGCCACCTGTAAACCCAGGTGAGCCTCATTTCCTCAGAGGACATCAGACTAGAATTGTGCAGTAAAGTAAGGGTATTTTAAAATAACCTTCATACAGATGCAAACTCTAATTTTTGTGTCAGGGAAATCCCCCCAATTAAGTTTTATTAGAGACATGTGGATTTTTCTTCAACAACATGTCCCCTAGTTTATTTCATGCTTTGCTTATATCCTTTGCTCTGAGGGGTTATACACAGAATACCACTAGACAGAGCTAAAAGCTGGGATTAACTGCTTCAGTCATCTGGTCTGACCTCCACAATCTGGGGCTTGTGATTACACGAATGTACCACCTTCAGATTCTGCTGTAGAGTTACAGCACACCTCTTTTCACATGAGGGAGAACCCACCATATCCTTCATTAAGATTCTTCCAAACCCTCATATCTCCTCAAGGTGGTATGTATAATCAAATCAGCTACAGACTCCTTTTGGTTAAATTAAACACACTTGGGATGAGATGTATCTTCTGTTACCTAAACATGAGAAGCATCTAGCCTAAGGTAGTTTTCCACAGTCCTCCTGCAGACAATGAGGAAAGACAATTCATTCAGAAGACTCATCCAACTCGTTTTAGACACCTCCCTTAGAACAAGAAGAATCATTCTTTGGAGACACCTATCTGCCTCCATGAATTGCACTTCTATTTTGGACTAGGTACCAACATTTTGGTGGCTGAAATTAGAAGAGATGACTCTTACCATCACTGTTATCCAGAATATTAGCTCTTGAGAGTTCCTTTCTCTAGTTTCACCATTTTTTTTTAAATATGTGTACCAAAACAGAATAGAATTTATAAATGTCTCTCTAGCATTACAAAAACCTCTTAATGTTGCTTCCCTACTTCTGCATAACCTTCCCTAGCTTATACACCCAAAGACAGAACTAGGTCCCTTAGGTACCACATTGTCTGAAATTTCTTTTCAGTTAAACACTGGCCAAGATTCCTGGATCCACGTTCCAGTATTAGTCTCACAAAATGTTGACGTGTTATATATTCTCCATTTATATTGATATTATATAAAACACAAAACTCCACCATAGGTTAGAATATGCTTTAGAAGTCCATCTAATGAAAAAATTCCTAGTGCTCTTTGGAGGAATACATGAGGAACAGAAGTTTTCTTGTTCCTACTTTCAGGTAATAAATGGCTGGCCTGGTAACTTGAACCAGCATCAGAATTAGAGCCCATCCACACTGTTGTTTTTTAATATGTTATCTTTGCTGTTGGGAAAAACTTGAGATTTTTTTGTCCCAGGTGTAGTCAAGTGCTAAACAACAAGTACGAGATGGCAGAGGTGTGAATGCCCAAGCAAATTCAGCAGGAGCAATACTCAAACACAGTAGGGAATTCAAAGAAAGTAGTAGGTAAAAAGTAGGTTTAACTAAGAAAATACTGGTAAAAGTTCATTAAACCTATTAGATCTGAGCAAATTTAATATCTGACTTTTAATGTTCATCTGCTGTTTATGTCATTTGAAATAATTTCCCTTTCCTGGTTGGGTAACATTTACAGCGGGAGAGTGAATACTAAAGACTAATTCCTCTAACTTGGAGACTAATTCCCTTGCTTATTGTAAATACTAGCTAGTCCCAAATACTAGCTAGTCCCTATTCAGCTAGTCCCTAAACACATATGTGACACTAAAACCTGATTTCAGTCGTAATATGAAGCAGCACTTCTAAAAATTCTTTGCAGTGAGTGTCTATATGAAGTAGGTGAAGTTGGTACATCTATTTTCATTTTGAAGCCAACGTTGTCTAGACCTTAGAGACAAAGAAAACTCATTATAGCCTGTTCACAAATGTTTTATTATAGAGAAATGGCTGCAGTTGTCTGTCTAATCACCAGAGTGACAGAAAAAAAAAAAAAAATCAGTGGCATTTTTTGCAAGGGTCTGAGCTGGTCTGCTGGATTAAGGAAGATAGGGCTACTTGCCTTCAGGAAGTCAAAATTTTATCATAATCTCCACCCTCTCTGTTCCTCTAGGGACGGAATTTGCATGTTTGCAACTGCTCTATTCACCGTCAGCCTTGTAGCCCTTTGGTGCACTCAGACCTGAGCTCAGTCCTCAGTTATGGTGTCTGGGGAATCGATGGAGAAAGGAAGCCAGTGGAGCTGGAAATTGACTAACAAGCCTCCGTCTATCAGAAATGGGAAGATCTTTGCCTAGAATTGAGGTCCTGCTATCTGACCCTTCTGAGCTGTGAAATTAGCTTTAGCATGCCTACTTTTGCTTCTGATTTTTTTTTTAATACTAGCCCTAGAAAGAACAGAGCCAGTATTTTAGATTGAGAACACTAGGCTCTTTCTTTCA
Organism: Oxyruncus cristatus; assembly: GCA_013399855.1. Classification (NCBI taxonomy): domain Eukaryota; kingdom Metazoa; phylum Chordata; class Aves; order Passeriformes; family Cotingidae; genus Oxyruncus; species Oxyruncus cristatus. The sequence continues at coordinate 912,380 of VXAY01005880.1, forward strand.
CATCTGTTTTTGCTACTGTCAGATGTCAGCCTTTGCAGATGAAGTCACCTGGTTAATCATTCCTGTCTGGCCAAATGCTACAAGCTCTGTTCAACCTGTGGGGGTGCAGGACATACAGCAAAAAATTGATTGTTTGAAGCACCTGTGATGTAGATTAGTGACCAGGGCAAATTTCTATTTCTATTGCTATTTCCAAAGGTCTATAGCTGTTTGGTTTTTCAATGGGTTGTTTCCCCCAGTTTAGCATTCTCAAGTGCTGTACCCATATCCTGTGGTTTGGTTTTGTGCTGTTGGTGCAGGATGGGCCACCGAGGTTTGTGGATCAACATCTACAGCCTGACTCTGAGATGCTGGCTGGTCCATAGAGTACCAGCTTTGGTTTTCCAAATGAGTGGATAGCTGAGACTCAGATGGAAACATTCTCTCTTTCATCCCTCTCACACTCCTCTCCCTCCATCTAAGGAGGAGACTTGCAGGGGGTTTCGCATCCCCTAGGATGTAGGAATGTCTTATGTGATAGAGATCTCCTCATGAGAAGTAAAGATTCAGCTGACTGAAATATTGGGGCAGTTTCCAATTATGAACTCATTCTGGCCAGATAAAATCATATTGCAAAACCACTTGCAGCTGGTTTCTGAGGTTGGTCATTCTTGGACTGTGTCTGCAAAAACCCTTCTCCTTAGGCTACTCAGTCCTAATTGGCAAATTCCTGTGAAGAATGGACATACGCAATGCTAGAACTGTTGATGTCTGTGCCTAGGCCTGAAGTCTCAGCACATATGCTGGAGCATTTTCTAAAGTCCTGTCACAGACTTAGAGCTGGTCCTTGCTCTCCCCAGGTCTCTTGGGGAGTCTGGCATGGGTCCTCACTTCTATCTTTCGCTGCCTGGTAAGCTACCTGCAACCACAGGCAGCTGAGTGGGATATATGTGGCTCTGTAGTTCATGCATACTTTATACAGGAATACTGTGGTTTTTTTATGGTACAGTCACTTCATTTTTCCTGCAATTGCTCCCTAAAGTCAAGCTCTAGGCAAGTGACTGAAATCCTCTCTTCAGCCTGTGTGTTAAAAAACAAAAGTCCAAACAGCACTTGGGATTTCTGCTGGCTGCAGTTAGCTGTCAGTAAGTGTACAGGGCTGGGCATCTGTGTGTCAGGCCCACACTCAATGTGCAGAACTGGTCTGGTTAGTGATACTTCATTTTCTTACCTTAGAATATCCTTCACAGAAGGTAACACTGAAAGATAGAAAGTGCCTGGAGCTGTCTGCAGCACAGGAAGTCTGATTTTTTTGGCTTCATATACGAAGTAAAAATCTGTGTGAATTGCCCTCTGTGGAGGAGATATTAGGTCTGAAGGCTCCTGCCCTAGCACCCAGGCAAGGAGGATCCAATCCAGCACCCTTACACAGTGCTGCACTGGGCTTTTCCTCCTGCCCTGTGGCCCCACGCTCCCAGCACAGCTGGCTGGGGGACACCTGGATCTGCCATCCACCCTGCAGGGCAAGACCCTGCGCAGCAACCACCTGGGAAAGTAGCCAGGACAATTACTCATGGTCTATATGAGAGTGAAGTATATGAAGGGCCTTGCAACTCCTTTACAGCAAGTGTCATGCTCTACTGCCCAGCACCCTGCTGTGCCACACCAGCATCTTTACCTCCTCCTTCCTGTGATGTGTTGCAGACACCACCTCCTCTAGGTTTCCACAGTGAGCTACTGATGATAGAAAAGGGAATCCACGAGTGGAAGTGTAGAGTGAGAAAGGGTGCAGGGATGGAGAAAAGAGGAACTTTATGGGAAGGCGCAGGTTAGTTACATGGGATCACAGTAATGAGGTTCTTGGTCCCTAAGGTCAGAGACACCCATCTTGGCTGGCACAGTGCCCAGCATCAGCCTTGGGCTGTCCCTTTCCACGTGTCAATCATGCACACAGGGAAAACCAACTTGAGCAATCTGAAATGTCAGCACAGGTATTCAGAGGACCAATCTGTCTCTGAGGTGGGCTTTACCTTGCCCTAACTTACAAGAAGCCTAGAGTATATTTTGTGTCTGAGTTGATCATTTTGTCATTCTTCCTGTGGGTCACCGAGAGAAATAGGTTGTTGTAAGATAAAATTTGTCCCATGTTAATGAGTATCACATATTTTGCCACTTGTAGGTGCATATTGTCCTCTACTAAGAAGAAAGCTGGTTTTGTTTTAGTTACCTACAACTGGCCGGGTCAGTTCTACCTTGTTAGGTTACTGATTTCCTCTGCAAATGTCTCTGAGATGTTTTCACTGTCTAGGCTGGGCTTTAGGAGGTTGCTAAGACACTCTGAGGTGAAAATTTGCAGCTCTTATGGAAAACTCTCTATGTAAGACAAAGATGCCCATTTATATCCAGGAGCTAAACACTTAGCTCAAATCTCCAACTATGGTCTGGCAGTGCTTTAAAAATTCACTCTCATTTTCCAGGAATCTGATGCTGGCCTGTTACAATCAGCCCCGGCTGCCCAGAGGAGGCCCTTTATAAACACCTTCACACTTCTGGACCAGAGGTACATTTCTGGGCTGTGAAAGAGGCCAAGGGCTACAACACAGAAGCACTTGTAGGGCCTACAAGACTGTACAGTGGTATTACACAGCTAAGAGATGGTAGCCAACTGGCAATATAAATAGCTCTCTCAGCATAACTAATGAGCATACAAATCTATTAACTACTGGATGAAGGGGAAATCATGCTGGGAAATTCTGATATTTGGAGGGAGCTGAGACTCACAGCTACCTCATTTAGATAGCACACATGTCAGTGATCTCTGGAGTGCCAAAAGAATTTAACCAAGATACAGCTCATGTCCTTCTCATTCTTTTCTGCAACATGGCTGGGGTGTTATGCGTGTGGAGGGAGTTTGTTGCAGATGCAGACTTGGCTTTTGTTCCTGGGATCAGCAGAGATAAGAGATAGAGAGGAATATATTATGGCAGAGGAGTCCTGTTGCTAAAGACATCTAAAGAGAAGAGGACAGAGTAGAAAATGTATGGGTCACCCAGAGAGAGGGAAAAAGCAAGACTATTCCACGTATCACACATCAGCGATCACCTATTTCTGAAAACCCAAGGGAAAGAAAGGAAGTTAATTTTGTAAAAGCTGTAAAGAAAATCGAGAGCTCTTTTAGGACAGATGATTACATCTGGGAAGGAGATAGTTAAAGATGTGGAAGCTTGAACAAGGGAGGAAGAAGAATATGGATGTGTAGCAGGACACGTTTGGGATACGTTACAGACAGCATTCATTATGGAGAGAAAAGGTTAAGGTTTCATATGAAGGAATTATTGTGCTAGGTAGTCAGCACAACAGAATAATTAAAGACTGGAGAGCAGGAATACGAGACAGGATGAGAGTGCAGGACCTTTGGGGTGTCCAGGTAGTTCTAGTTGTTGAAATTTAATTCTCAGAGAAGATACACTGTAGTTATTACTTGGACTCAAGACTTGGACTCATACTTTGGAAGCTGTGTGAACTGCAGATGGGGCACATGGCAAGCAGCTATGGACACACACAACAAATCCATCTGAAAGCATCTTGCTAGCAGATTCTCTAATTTACAGTCCTCTTGAATCGATGTGCATGTAAGCTGCCTTTCTTCCAGCCTGTCAAGTCCACAGCATACACTTAAATGTCTATGTATAATTACTCTTGGATTTCTTGAGCTAACGCCAGGCTAAATAGCCTTGTTTCTGAGAAAAGTTACTCACAGTCCTGCTCTTAGGCTGCTTTTGACTTGGGTGGTTTGGCACCACAGGAAACAGGACTTCTCATGTGTTGCATCTGCAGTGTTTGTAGAGTTTCTTGACTAAAACGGAGAGGTTTTGTATGTGAAGAGGGGCATCATCTGGGCATGCACTGTGGGTATGTGTGCAAATGAATGTTCCTGTGTTCACAGGCACGTGTACACAAGATGCCTTATGTAATTCTTCCCAGAACTCCACTGCTCATCTGCTCTGCACAGACATGACTGCACAGAGGCCTTTTATTGTGCTTCATAAATATGCGTCTTTGTTGTCTTATCCCCATTGGTTCAGATTCCAAGAACAGGATGCATAACAAACCTTCTATTCTTTCTTTATCTTTTTTTTTTTCCCTTCCCTTCTTATATCTCTTGAGGTTTTTTTTCTCCCCTCACTTTTCCAAAGATTCTAAAGCATTTTTGTGGTTCTCCCTATAATGATACCATGTCTACAGTGCCTGGCAGACCACAAGATATAATATACCCACAACTGGAGTATTTTCTATAACATCACAAAAAATTTAGTGGCATTCATTAAATTAAAGCCATTTTTCCCAAGATGATGTCCTATGTCACCAACTTCTTCATCTGAAATAGCTATCATCTGAAATCTGTCCAAGCCAAGAACCATCTAAATACTACCTGCTATGTTGTAACCTACCCATAATAATGCTTCTTGCTGCCTCTCCAACAATTTGATGACCAACCACTTAATTGCCATTCCAAAATAAATGTACAAAGAACATCAGTTTAGGCTTCTGGTGTTTTTTTCTGCATACAATCAATATTGTTATCTGAGAACTACAGATTCTATGCTGGAAAAATATGACATTGGAAGTTCCCATTAAGTAACTGGTATTCGCTGATATTTTATGTCACTTCTTCCTCAGTGAAGAGACATTCCTTTAAATATACAAGCATTTTTATTTTTTTCCCCTCATGGTCGCAAATGACTATATGGGCAAATCAATAGATGGTCTCAAGGCACTTAGGAGAAACTGAAAAGTTGGCTAAGGGGACACAGGCATAAGGAAAAAGAAAAGCAAAGAATAGCCCTGCCTAACAGTCAGTGTCAGAACCAGGGGTAAGCTCAAGGTGGGCCACCCAAACAAGATGAATTTGGTTGCTTGAGGAAAAGGTAATCAAAGGTGGTGTCTTGGGTACCCACGAGCTAGGCTTGTTCAGGTGGGTAGTCCTGTTTTTCCTAAGTAAACTTTTGCTTTGCCACATTGGCTGACCAACTATAGGATCCATGAGCTTATACCCCGGTGCCTGTTTGTGGTTGAGCCCTGCACCAAACCGTGTTTGGGTACCTGCAGCACTGCAAGGCACTGATCTTGAAATAACTTCTGATTCTTTGGAATGAGAGTGGTAAAGGATGGACAACTGAGCTTGGTTCCAGGACACTGCAATATATGTGGACCCTGTAAAGGTATGTAACCTAGTTCACAGATCCTCACAGCCTAGATGTGTTATTTCAGTTCTCCTTCAGCCTGTTATCTTGCAAAGCACCACAGAAAGCACATGTCTGATGAGTCAGAGGAATTTTCTTGCACAGAAGGAACTTGAATCCATTTCTTGTGTGTCCCAGGGTACTGCCTTAACAACAGCAGCTTACTTTTCCTTTCTCTTTTTGCTTAACAGGTTGTAACATGCTTTTGGTTGTCCACATAACTGGTTGTATTTGTACCTATGTAGTCCTTTCCCCATGATTTGTCACTGTACTGCCTTGTAACAAGCCCTGCCTTTACAGACAGTCTTAGAATAAGGTGTGACACACAAATATCCCCTTGTTAGAAGGGAGAAAGAAAGATGTGGAGTAAAAAAGAAAAAAAAAAAAAAAGAAAAAACTATGATTGTCAAAGTGTCTCATTTTGCCTTTGATATGATGGTGCATACGTTCAATCATCTAAATTACAATTTATTCATGTATTACAGTTGAATTACATTAATCAGAAAGTAGCATATTGTTGAGCAGAGCCTAGTAATACAGCTTCATAGACTTTTTTCCTTTGTGCTATTTAAGTCGTCTTGCGTGAGTCTTGCAGAGGAGTTCACTTTTCTCTTTTTGCAGTTCAGATAAGTTAAACAAGAAGAAAAAAAAAATAACTCTCCTTTGTGTTTCAATGGATGAAAATGAACTTCATATTCCTGGGATATCTAAAAAAAATGTCAAACTTTCAAGACTCAAAGAAACTGAATGGAAAGGGTAGGAGGAATTTCATTTTAAACTGGTTGAAAATAGGACTTCTAGGAAGTTGATAGAATTTTGTGTCGTTAGGAAACCTATTTAAAACAAGAACAAAAATGTTACCAGCCCCCTTACCGTTTATTTTTGTAGGAAAATCTTTTTAGCAAATAGATAAAACCAAGTACTCAAATGTAGGAAGATACATATATATATAAATTTCAGATAACTTCTAAAATGGGATCTCCTCTGCCTGAACTTCTAAGACACTTGTAGGAGATCCCTGAAAGGTTCTGTGGCCTGTACTGATTTGTAATTAGCCTGTATATATGTTTGCTATCTGTCCAGTAATGCATATTCAGTGAAATTTATGGGATACTGCTGCTGAGATAAGAGAGAAAAGGTAACATTTGTTGGGAGGTGTCCAAGTAGTTATCAGTCATAAAGAGATGTGAAGAATATTGTCTGCTCCTGCAAACATCTTCTTGTGTGACTTCTGATGTTCCAAACTCAGTCTGACTCTCCTGGCGGAAAAGCCCTTGCTTTCTAGAAGAAATGTTCTAGCCATAGACTGACCAAGTTCTTCCACTTCTGGGCAAAAGTCTGTGCCCATGTCTGCCCAGGACTTCTCCCCAGCCCAGTATCAACCTTTCTGTAAATTCAGAAAGGATGCTGGAAGGAAAACATACACCACCAGTAGCTGAACAAAGCTTTCTTCTGAAAATTACAAGCTTTAACACTAAAGAGAACTAAAAGACTCTTGAAATTTTTATTTTTTAATTGACATAATTCTACAGAATTGTAAGCATACTTGGTCCCTGAATTGTGTATATAGCAAACTGAACTGAAGCCAAGGGGAGAGAAGCAATGTACAATATTTGGGAGTGACTCCTTCCACAATTATAATAAAAGAAAATAAATCAACCCCATGAGAAAACAAGGTTTATCAATTTGTTTGTCTGAAGAATGGCCTGAGGATGCACAAAGTACTTCTTGGGCAGCAGCAAATTAGTAATAGCCACAGAGTTGTTATCTACACACTGTTACATGTAAGAGGATCAGGGGCTAATCCTGGCCCCAAAGCCAAATGTTATATCCTGGTCTACATCCATATTAGCCAGGGTCAGCCTTCTCCATGGCAGATATGTATTGAGGAGAACTAGCAGAAACTGTCCAAAGCAAAGCAAGGGAAGGAGTTACCAGCTGAACAGTATGACCAGTAAATGACCCTTTATAAATATAGTACTACAGATAGATCCAGAAAATAATGAGCCTTTTTTTTAATGTAGAGTTAGAGATGTTTCCAGAGGTGGCATTAACCATCAGCCTCAGGTGGATCGCCTCAAACCTCAGTTAGAGTTGGAAATTTCCAAACGTATCTGGGAGATCACTTTCCTTGCAATCTGAATTCAAACACTCTATCACCGAGGCATTAATGTACCACAAACGTGGCAAAATGAATTCCTCTGTAGCCCAGGTTGAATTCCTCTCAATAAAGCAGTCTATCTTTCATCTGTGGATGAAGCTCTTTATGGTATGTGAACTCTGACAGAGTTCTCCACGTATTTGCATTTCCTTCATGAACGAGATACCTCACAAGCCTTTAAAGAAGGCTGATGCTATAGCTGAACAAACTGCACATGGGGGCACGTGGTAGAGAGTGCTGGCTCCTTTTCTAAAAACCTGTGCCAAAGGACATTGTGATCTTCATATGCCCATTCCCCTGTTCAGCATAGAACAATGTATTTAAAACATACAGTGTTACAATAGTTAATTAGAGTTTATGCTATTTTCATGAAGAGCAAGAAATGATGATAAATACATGAATAATGACCTGGGAATGGATCAGCTATTTTATCATAAATGAATGTCAATGAACTGTAATTTTCTGCTTTAGGAGGATTCCTGCACCTGGTAATATCCTTAATAAACATTAATTAAAAGGTTAATCTGTTGTGGAAATTGCTTTTCTCTGAAGCCACCTGAAATCAATTTGAACCCAATTACAAGCAGTTATCTATTGTTTATGTGGTTAAAGATTAGAGAATACATTTCTGCTTGTCAGGAGCCATCAGAGCAGGTTTTGAATGTCATGATCAGAGGTGATTCTGAGTATTTGAATGCACTTTAATGAGCATAGAAAAACCATTAGAAAATGTAATCAGTCATATTTGATGACTTGACCTTGGAACTTTGATAACAAGAGGTCTAATCATTTCTGTCTTAAGTGCCAACAGGATTTGCTCTTGAAATCAATTGACCATTGCTTGCTCACTGAGAGGGTAATCTTCCTTGGCAAAGAAGTATAAATTGCAAAAATCCAGCAAGTTATATAAGTAGGTTCAGAATAACTATCTCTCACAGACTCGTGAAATATGAGATGCAGCTGAAAAGTGATCAAAGATAATACTCTTCAAAGAAGTTTGGAGACAAGCAGCACTTAGTAATTCAGCAAAGTTCTGCTCTGTACATATACTGAACATTGAGCTGCAAAATACTGTGCACCAGCAAGGGAATATGTGTTGCCTTATTTTAATCCAAAAAAAGTTTAAAGTTGATTAATGCATAATTTGCATCTATTTGCATCCCATGTTGATTGCAACTTGCTTTTCCTGCTGGACAGGAAGACCTGCACTTTCACACATAACACATCTGGGTACAGGAGCCAGTAGAAGAAATGAAAGACCAAGGTCTTAATACTTTTTCCCACAAAGGATAGATAAATATTTGTGCCTCTCACATGAAAGTTATGTCTATATTTCTCATCACAGGTTTCCACAGAATCACAGAATCAAGTAGGTTGGAAAAGATCTCCAAGATCATCATGTCCAACCTTTGAGCAAACACCACCATGTTGACTAGACAATGGCACTGAGTGCCACGTCCAGTCTTTCCTTAAACACCTCCAGGGGTGGTGAGTCCACCACCTCCCTGGGCAGTCCATTCCAGTGTTTGATCAACCCTTCTGTGAAGAAATTCCTCCTAATGTCCAACCTGAACCTCTCCTGGCACAGCTGAGGGCTGTGCCCTCTTGTCCTGTCACTAGTTACCTGGAAGAAGAGGCCAACCCCCACCTGGCTACAACCTCCTTTTAGATAGTTGTAGAGAGAGATAAGGTCCCCCCTCAGCCTCCTTTTCCCCAGGCTAAACACCTCCAGCTCCCTCAGCCACTCCCCATAACATTTACCCTCCAGACCCTTCAGCAGCTTCATTGCCCTTCTCTGGACTCACTCCAGCACTTCAGTGTCCTTCCTGAATTGAGAGGCCTAGAACTGGACACAGCACTTGAGGTGCAGCCTCACCAGTGCTGAGTACAGGGGGAAAATCACTTCCAGATCAAGCAGATGCTTGTGCTTGACTGTAATTTCACCCATATGAGTTAGTAGTTTGAAACCAGAGTATGCACTTGTTTAAGCACCAAATTTATACCAAGTGACTCTGGATGTTTGAAAATTTAGGCACCTCTTCTATCATCAGTGGAGGAAGAAAGTGAAGGAGAGTTGCAACTCCAGAAAGCGATTCCCTTATCCAAAGATACATTAAATACAACTGGAAGCTATTATCCACTGGAGGGATTGTATTTCCTCTTCATTAACACAAAGGGAATCTAGAGGAAAGAGCTTAGAATTTGGCCAGCTATGGGTGAGATTTGTAGGACTTAGATTCATATACACAGCAAATTTCAGCCTTCCTGTATTCACTGAATCTTTAGGATGACAATTTTTGAGAACTTTAGAGTTAATTTAGGCATATGAACACAAGCAATAGAAGATCTCAGGTATTTCCAGCAGACTGTCCTATAGTAATGAAAGGGTCTCAAAATAAATGACTACCCCTTTGGAGTGAACAATGACATTTCAGCATGTAAGCAGAAACAACATACTCGAAAATACATATTAGAACTATTTTAATGATCTGCTGTACTTAGTGGTAAAATGCAGGCGTGTCATGACAGCTAAAACACACTTTCATTACGTTTGTGAAAAGGTGAAGAGGATTTCAAAAGTAAAATGTAACTGTAAAATCCCTCCAATCCAGTCTTACAGCCCTTCCCCCAAACCTCTGAACACACAGAAAGGCAGTTTTCATTATAGGCATCATGTTCCATTTCTTAGCTATATTCTGTGTCATTTGATAACATTTTTAAAATTCAATTAGATTCTTAACCAGAAAAATGATTACTGATAATTTCGAACTAACTGAAATTTTGCAAAATCATAATCAGCTTGTTGATGGTAAAATCTTCCATTCTGTGACCCAAAATGCTGAGTTTCCAATAAATCAGTAGAAGAAATAAATCGTATAAAATTTCCCATGTAGATAGTAGCAGGCTGGAATTGAACGGAATAATTATGAATGATCTGTTTCTTTTTATTAATTTCTTTTTAACATGGTATTTTTTTTTAAAATTAGCAACCTGACAGACAGCTTCAATGGTACATCTCAACAACAAAAATAAATACAGATCGTACTGTGTTTAAGGTGGGGAAGCACCAACAACACTACAGAGGAATGGGGGAAAAAATCCCAACATTAATTTCTCACTATGAGTTTCCAGTTCAAAGTGTCTGAAAGCTTTGCAATGATTTGCCAAAAAAGCATTGTAATGTAGTTCACACAACTCTCTGTAGATGTAAAATACTAGCTGTACAGTCCATTGACAAGAGAAACTTGGCCTCTGGCACGTGCCTCTTCCTGGGAGCTGCAGTGGAAGTACGTCCCTGGCTGTGGTCCAGTGCAGGGACTGGGGGGACCGGTCGCTCCAGCTGTTCAGGGTTTTGGTGAGAAAAGTGTCTATTTTGGACTGAACTTCAGCAAATTATGTGAAGAATGAAAACAAAAACTGAGGAGGAGCTACCTCTTTGTCAATGTATTAACAGACCCATCCATCAAGCTCGATCAAATTTTAGACCTTACGGCTGTTGTATACATTTCCCAGTTTCAGTTTCACCTAATGCCTTTTAGCATAGTATGAATTAAATTGGTATTATCTTGTGTGTTGATGCCTTGATATCAATGCCCAACTACCCCCATGTTGCACATTATAATGCATTTTTTTTTTGTTTGGTTTTACTACATCACTGGGCTGTTTAAGTTGATAATTTCCATGTCATCAGTCTGTCTGAGATATTGCCACACTGTTCCAAGGACTTCTGAGAGTTTAAGGGAAGACTGTCTCTGTATTATGTCTTGGTGAACTTTTTCTTTATAAAGTGCTTGCATTCCCACAAGAGAAGGGAAAAAGGCTTGAAATTTGGCAGAAGGGGGCCTCCCTTGCAGAAATATACCATTTGCTGTGTCCAGGATAATCTGTCCAAATTTGACCAAGTTATAAACCTTTGAAAAATGATTTGTAGGCTGCTGGCAGCAAAGAATTCTGACCATACAGAGCGTGACTCCCTGTGGAAGCAGGGGCTGAACACATACTTCCCTGCAATCATGGGCACAGGATATGCTGGGGTCATCATAGGTCTCTCTGGGTGTTTCCTGCCTTCTTTCAGTATGCACCGTACTTCTCTCCATTTGCTGACTCTGAGACATTGAGGGAGAGGATGTGTGGAGAGGGGAGCCAAAGAGACCTGCGGTGAACAAGAGAGAAAACCAGCAATTTGGCAGAGGGCTGAGGGAAATGAGCAGGGAGGAGAAGGCAAGCCTGAAACAGTGTCAGGCTGATGACAATATGGAAAGGAAGGAAGGAAGGAAGGAAGGAAAGAAGGAAGGAAGGAAGGAAAGAAGAAAGGAAAGAAAGAAAGGAAAGAAGAAAGAGAGAAAGAAAGAAAGAAAGAGAGAGAGAGAAAGAAAAAGAGAGAAAGAAAGAGAGAGAGAGAGAAAGGAAGAGAGAAGGAGAGAAAGAGACAAAGAAAGAGAAAGAAAGAAAAAGAGAGAGAAAGAGAGAAGGAAGGAAGGAAGGAAAGAAGGAAGGAAGGAAGGAAAGAAGGAAGGAAGGAAGGAAAGAAGGAAGGAAGGAAGGAAAGAAGGAAGGAAGGAAGGAAAGAAGGAAGGAAGGAAGGAAAGAAGGAAGGAAGGAAGGAAAGAAGGAAGGAAGGAAGGAAAGAAGAAAGGAAAGAAAGAAAGGAAAGAAGAAAGAGAGAAAGAAAGAAAGAAAGAAAGAAGGAGAGAAAGAAGGAGAGAAAGAGAGAAAGAAAGAGCGCGAGAAAGAAAGAAAGAAAGAAAGAAAGAAAGAAAGAAAGAAAGAAAGAAAGAAAGAAAGAAAGAAAGAAAGAAAGAAAGAAAGAAAGAAAGAAAGAAAGAAAGAAAGAAAGAAAGAAAGAAAGAAAGAAAGAAAGAAAAGGAAAGAAAGAAAGAAAGAAAAAGAAGGAAGGCTGGAGAGGGTCAGGCAGAAGACTGCTGCCCTGGTGTGGTGTTGAGAAGAGACTCCCAAACTCTTGTGCTATCAGCAATGGTTTGCAGAACTGGACAGGCATCATCTCTCCAGCAGCATGAGCTCTTGAAGGATGCAACAGCCTTCCATTGCTTTCTACGAGCACTCATGGCAGGGGTCTGGATGGGAAAACAAGAGGTCCCACTCATCCTGGCCAACATGGACAGACGGTGCTCTAGGATGCCGTTCTCTCTGCTTCTCCCTTTCTTGGTTGAGGAATACTGATGCACAAAATGGCCTGAAAGAACATCTATTCAGGTCATAAAGTCAAGCTTTTCAGTGGGATAGAAAATGCTGCAAACACAGTTGCTGAGCAACCATAGGCCTGAACCTTAATTAGTGCACACACCTTAGGAACCAACCATTAATTACATGATCACATGCCACTTTTCCCCCCCACAAGTTACAAAAGATTAATTGGCTGAGCAATCCTGAGCATGTTTTATACAGATTCCTTGGACCCCAGCCCAGCTGTTACCCAAGAGAGGTACGCACAGAGCACCTGGCCATGGACTTGTTCTAGCAGACCGACCTGCGCAGATCACACAGGGAAGGGTTTATCCCACCACGCACATTTCAGTGCCAAACAGTTTCTGGTAAAAGGCTGTGCTGTATAAGGGGTTGGCTTCTGTTATGTTTTCTGAGGGGTCTGTCAGGTCATAGGCAGATTTGTTGTCTCAAAAACCCCCCTGAAAGCAGTTTTTGGTTCTGTTGCCATGAGAAGACCCTGGAGCTGCAGCTGGGAGCTATTTGGCTGGTGTCCCTTACTGCTCCTGTTGCCATATCAGCAATAGGTAAAGGTTTGGTCAGAAGAGGTGTTGATCCCACAGTATTCCACTGAATCCTCAGCCAAGGGTTTGCCAGCAGCAGCTGGTGAACTTGGCGTGACCTCAAGGGATGTCTGCAGAACCAGGGGCACTGTTACGCCCATGGTGCAGTATGAACTGAAGCAGATTGGTGTCGCAGTACTAAGCACCCATCTAGGCCAATCTTTCATGTGCTGTAGTATACAATGTCAGTGCACACAGAGGTGAATGGAGTCCTGGAACTGGCAGATAAGAAGTTAAGCTCTGACGTGCAGGGGATAGGATGGGTCCTTCCCCATGGATACTAATCTAACTTGGGCTCTCCAATATTTGCATCACTAACCATAGTCACTTAATCCAGGTTTCCCCAAATCTTCTGAAGGCCTTTCTTCCTTGTAAGAAACCCCAGTCTTGCTTGCTCATTGTTGAGAAGGGCTTGTTATCTGATAGCGTCCCTGTGAGAATGCAAGCATGGTCACCAGATCCTGCTCACTCAACAGTGCTGTGAATACGTCAAATTATCAGCTCTCTGGTTTCAGGTTTTCCATTACTCAAATGCCCAGGTGTCAACCAGATTAAAATAAATCAGTGCATATACACACTTGTACCTCTCCTACAATCTCAGCCAGGTCCTGAGATTCCTATTTCAACTCATCCTCACATTGCGCCTGCTCCTATTTTGTGGGAGGTAAACCTTCATCTGCTCTTTCTCCCAGGAGCTGCTTTACCCATGTGTTCTGCTTCCTACTGCTGCTGCATCATCACTTACAAATCATGTTACTGATGCTTATCTTGGCCACAGGCTGCATCCCTTTTCCTTCCCCCTTTTCAGCCTCGCATCCAAAAGTAGGGGAAGAAGTGTAGCCAGTGCTGCTCTGCATTCCAGGTCTTAACCTGACCTCCCACGCTCATTTGCTCTGTTCTTACTGTACTCCTGAGGTAAATGGTGTACAAAAGATAAGAGTCTTCTTCTTTTTTTTGTCAAGGAAGTAAGAAAAAGTATTTTCAACAGCTCAAACTGGGAATGTCTTCTTTTTCACTCCCTTGGTAGCTTGTCCCGTGACTGAATGGTTTCATCCAAGCTTGGCAGTGGGACAGCTGCAGAGACAATTAACTTCCCACAAAAGTCATCCCTCCACCCTCCCCCATAACTAACTGGGGACAAGAGTGACCACACTTCAAATGTCTGCAAGATTTTTTTACTCATGTTTGATCCTTACAGATGATTTCCTTACCATTGAATGAAATAACACCCAGCATGCTGCCGAAACAACGTGAACAAGAGAAGCTCTATGGAGGAAGGGAAAATTTTGGAGATACATGTGGAGGAAACAAAAAACTGTCATGTAATATAATTTTAAGCCTTTCAGAGACACAAATGCCAAAGCACTGCATTCTTCATTATTGAATACACTTATTCTGGTGGTATTTCTGGACGGAAAGAACCTGAATCTTCATTATCAGTGATGAGACAGATCATCACAAGTTTTTAAAATAAATCTCTCACTCTCTCTGTCACATTCTTCTGAAATGGTGCATATCTTTGAAGCATTTGTTTCTCTGGGAACATGAGGTACCGCCAGAAAACTACTCAGATCATTTATTGCTCCTGAATATTTAGAAATCGTTAACCTTTACCCACTCCACCCAAGGAAACACTGGGAGAGGCTGCAGCATTTTTTTAACTCTTTCACTTCTGCTCCTCCTTTTAACCAGTCATTCTGTGGCATATCTGCTTATGACCAGGCATCTTTATATGGGTTTTATGATCTGGGTTATTCAGCAGAGGTATAAGGATAAGGAAGACACAGTTTTGCTCAGAGGCAGAGAGATGTGTGTTGATGGCTGTTACCACTCTGTAAAGCATTAACATATCCAGATGTTACCAGAAATGGTGAATAGGTTCAGTTAAAATGCACAACAGATGCGATCTTTGCCCTAAAGTCATTTAGGGTCAAAAGCCAAACCTATTCCCTGTTCTGCTATTTCATATGAAATTAGAAATGGAAATAATAAAACATATCAAGAGATTGTTTACCCTCTATTCCTAATAGACAAAACCCGTAGACAGATTTAAGCCCAAAAAATCCATATACAGTTAAAATTTCCCACTGGCTGATGAGCAGTGGAAGACAAAAGCGGACTGGGTGAATAGCTCGTTATTTCCTGGACTTAAGTCTGAAGATCATTTCCAGATGCTCCCAGTTCCCGGCACCACACAGCTGGATCCCACTTGCCTCATGCCCAGTGTGAAGTGGCACTTTGGGCAGCTCAGCCACGGGATCCTGGCTGCAGCCTGCAGAGGGGCAGAAGTTGACATTTGCTCTTCAGTCCTGCCCTCAGGCCACGTGAGGACCATGCCAAAGGCAGGATCCCATCTCTCTTTCATCCCCTACATAAGTAATTAGGAAGAGAAGAGCAGTGTATTCTTCGGGAGTACATGGTTTTGCGAGGGCATTGGTTTTAACAATATTGTTGGCAAAATAGCTTTATTGTTGGCCAAATAACATTATTATTCCAATTTTTTTCAGGGTGTGATTTCAAACAATAGGTAAGTGGGCCAGGTGAAATCCTTGGGATGCTGTTTTGTGTTGTGTATACTTTTTGTGAATTAAGCCTGAAATCTAGCTAACAGTTTCGGCCAAAGATAAAGAGGGTAATTCTGAGAATTTGCAGTCAATGCAGTGTGATGATTTCAAAGGGAAACAGCTCAACTTTTCAGTTTGAAACATTTGTTTTTGTTTTGAGGTTTTCCTGCCTGCAATAAATAAAAAGGGGTGAAAAGTTTAAACACAAAAATGAACTGTTTTGTTTCAGGTTGAACCAAACACTTTGCTTGAGCCAAACTGGAATTTTGGGGTTTTATTGTTTTACCAAGAAAATACAGTTTACTTTCCTGTCAACCCAAAATATTTTTGCAATTGTAGCCTTTCTCTGCTGAATTCAAAAGCCAGTTATTCCTACTGCTCTTTAGGAAAAATTCTTGGGAATTAATATTTTTCTGGGAACTGAGGTGAAGTTTCATGGAACAGTGTGTGGTGGGAGGGGGAAGGTGATGAGGGAGTAGAGCTGAAGATGAAAACTAGCAATTGATGAAGGTCCAACTAGCACTGTAAGGATGGGATTATGGCTGACCAGGTCTCGAAGCCACCCTGAATAGTTATTGTTTTCCAGCAGGACAGCAGCTATGGGGCTGGGCTCCTTTGGCACAGCCCAGTTGTCAGCCAGCTGAGCACTGCTGCTCTGCTTATTATGCCCTGTATGCAGGAAGCTGCTGCTTGTGGCCTTGCTACCACCAGCACCTGACCTGTGTCCCTGACCCATTCCCAGCTTTAGCTCTGCACCCAATGTAGTGTGTTTTCCTACTGACCATGTGGGTTTGACCCCCAAAAAGGCAAGGTGGCTGCATTTGGACTGCAGGCTATGTGGAGTGCAAATGTGTGTGGGTGTGTGGGAAACAAATGTATGCTGTGCTTCATCATTTTAGTTGGCCTGATTGACAGCCATAAAGTGAATATTTTCACAATAATATCTATTGGGGCAGAAGTCCCTGCAGCTTGTGGCCTCTGCAGGAGTGGTGCAGTTTAATGCAGCTCTGTCCGAAAAAGGAAGTGTCACAATCTCTCCCCGCAAGTGATAAAGTGACTACAGGTATTGGTGGCACCAGCTGTAGCTGGATCCTCTGGAGAGCTGGGTATAAATACTTTTAAGTAAAAGCCTGACTGTGGGACTGCACTGCAGCTCAAACGGGCTTCAGAGCTCACTTTCAACTGATGAAGTATTTGGGATTATGCATTGCCCTGTAGGGCACAGAGAATGGCATACTTCTCAAGTGAATTCAGCCAGCGGCATTGTAATTACACTAATTACACCGTAGCCTTCAGTTAGGGTAACAAGTTGCTGCTACGCCTGCGTGCAGTATGCATCACTGTAATATATGCCACGGTATTTCTGCGTGTGTGTAACCCATGCTTTCCTCTTCCTATACTTCTCCATGATGGTCCAAAGGTAGAAATATTACTACCTCCATATGCTTCTTCCCACTTATTTTACCATGGCCAGATTGTCAGCTGGACCTGAGAAGGAAAGGGATAATTTTTTGAGCCTTTTCTCTAGTAGCAAAGGTCCCACTGTGTGTCCGTGTGTCCGTGTGTGTGTCCGTGTGTCCGTGTGTCCGTGTGTGTGTGTGTGTGTGTTTCACACAAGATCCAATCCACCAGAGGAGCTAGGGCCATCCTGCTCAATGTGTAATGTTCTCACTCCATTAGCCAAGAGGAACCTTTCCCCCAACTGAGGCCGAGCTTGTCTCAGTTGGAAGCCAGACTCTAGCTATCTCACAAATTACCATATTAAAGAAATCTTTACAGAGTGAGGTGTTGGTAAACAAGAGTTTGCCGATCCTATGATTCACTACCTTCTTACGCACCTTAAGAGCAGATTTCTCCAACCTCTTATGGCTGCGGGGAACCACAAAAACTGTGGAAACAGTGCCCTCCTATAGGTGTCCCCCCAAAGCATGTGAGGCTGCAGACAGCATTTTATGTGGCAGAAAAGGTCAGGGGAAAAATACGTGTTACTGTTTGTCAAGGCGGGGGAGGGATCCTCAGGAGGTCCTGAGCAGGGTCGAAAGCATATTCAGTAGCTGTCCTGTGAAAGCCTTGCAGGAGTGGCCACGGCTGCAGCAGAGGAGAGGGAAGGCAGCCAAGCGCCGCTGGGCAGGCGGGCAGGGCGGGTGTGTGGGCAGGGAAGGGCGAGGCAGGCTGGCTGAGCTGTGAGACGAGCCTGGCCCCGGGCTCCCTCGGGGAACTCCAGCAAGCGTCTCACATTCGGTGCGCTCTGGTTTTCCTCTCCAGCAAGGAGAAGACCTAGTGTTCTTCCTTTCACCGTGGGTGTCATGAAGCTTCAGCCCATGGAGGTCCTCCTGTAAACCCCCTAACCACACAAATGGACATGTGCAGCTGGCTCCTAAAACCCCAGCGTGCTCACGCAGCAGAGGGAAGCCTTGTGAATATATATGCTGTCTGTACAGCTTCACCTTGCATCTCCATGCTAAAGCAGGCTGCACATGATGCTTGCTGGTTCTTGAAAGTGATATAGTCACATCAGTGTGGCACTGAGCCTAGCTAATTAGCCTTTCTTGGCAGGTCTAATTAGGCTGGGCAGGGAGCCACACTGATAGAGTTGTACTTTCATGGGTTCCAGCTCTCGCTTGGTCCCAGTCGGTGTATGTATCTGCATTGTATACTCACCATGGTGCAGATGTCCCACCAATGCTTCCCAGGAGCCCAGGAGCCTAGGAGCCTGGAGGCAAAACCTATGGAGAGGTCAGCTGAGGACTGAGGAGAATAGCTGTATCTGGCAGGCTGAAATCTTGCTTCTTTTTTCTGAGACAAATTTTTGGAAGAAAAGACAAAAGAAAAAAGTCATGCAGACTTTCCTCTGCTTTTTTAATTTGCTGCAGTGATTTCTGAAAATACCCCATGCCCTGGGGTCCCAGATGAGGTCAGACACTTGTGCTCTGCTCAAACCCTTTGTGAGATGGAGACAGTGTCTCTGAGATCAGGGTCTCTCAGTAGATGGCAATCCTAATGATAATGTGAGTCTGTGCATTCCCTTCACATCCCTTACTATAGGCTTTGTCCATTTTTTGGACTGAGGGTAGATGGGTCTCCATTTGTTATCAGCTAAGAGTTAGTCTTGATTTGGCTGTAATTGCTGCTGCGGCACAGGGTCGAGATGATCTCTGTGTGATCCTAGCGTTCAGTCTAACCCAAGGAGGGCAAAAAACAAGGGTGAGAAATGAAAGCTGGGACCCCCTGTGGCAAGGCTCAACATGGGGGACAGCCGGAGGAAAACTTATTAGAATCAGTTTACAGAGAGATGAAGAGGTAGAGACAGAGATGCAGCAAAGATGGGGCTAGCAGTGGAGGCAGGGATCCAGATGGCCACCCTCCTAGATCAACATTGCAGACATGAGAATTGAAAGGAGAAACTGTCACAAAAGTAAACAGCATAAGAGAGAGGGACGTACTGTAATGCTTGGACTGGCTGTTGTCCAGGTGTCCACCCTCTTATCACACAACACACTCAGACATAGGATCAGGTCCCAGGCATCTGTGCCCGAAGTACCTAATGAGTTTTTGCAGGATGAGCTGAGAGGGAGGCTAGGGAAGTGCAAGGGAGAGGGGTAGGAAGGAGGCTTACAAGCACGTGGCAGGCTGCCTGGCCAACACAGCATGTGGCAAGGAGGAAAGACATGAAACAAAAGCCTTCCTGCAGGAGCAGAGAGAAAAGACCCACTGCTGACAGAAATGAAACAACATAGCCTGCTGTGGAGGCCAGAGCTCCTGGGGCAGGCTGGGCCAATAGTTGTAAAAACAGTTTTGAAGTAGGAAATGTAACATGACTACAAATTGCCTCGATTCCCCCCTCCAATCCCCAGCTCCCACCACACGTAACAAGACACCGAACAGCACTACAGTGAGTTGGCAGAGCTACAGGCAGGTCCCGCCTGCACTGGCATGAGGTACCCACTGGAGAGCTTGGCACCTCCACCCCTCCATCTCTTCCCAAAACACACAACTGCCCCAAATAGAAATATTCCCAACATGAGCATTGCCCTCTCCCTGGCAGTGGGGAAGATGGATTTTTTTTGTAGGCTATCTGCCAAAAACAACAATAATAGTGTACCATTAATTCCCACCGGGGCCCTACTCACAATAGCTAAACTGGACAGATAATTTACAACTGATATATCTGTTATGGAGACAGGACGCAGGCATTTTTACCAACAGCTCATCTGAGCCCCAGAGCAGAGTCAAAACACATGGTGAAAAATACGTTTTTCTCCTGTTTCCATGCTGGCTGTGACACAACTTTTGGCTGGGCAGCATGATGGTAGGGAACTGCAAGTTTTGTAGTCGCAGCTCTGGTATTGCTTAATCTTCGTCTTCTGTTTCAGTGGGTCTTTTTACCAAAATATTTGCTGTGAATGGGAAGCAAAGGAAAAAAAGTTGACTGGAAAGGGGTTTTGCCGCACTGTTTACAAACTTTGCACTTTCTTCAGAGCCACAGATTTAAGAGATGGAAAAGCCATATTAAGTCATAGAGGCTGAACTTTTCCAAGGCTTTTAAATAACTTATCACTCTGACAAATTACCTCCAGAGAAATTCTGCGTGGTGATTTCAGATATTGGAGCCCACCAAAGTCTTTTCTGTGCCATCCCCACAGCAGCTACAGTTAAGAAATCAGGCAATGAGCTGTGACTGCTGGAATTAGCCTCCTGCTGCTGACTGCTCTGGGAAAAAGTCAGTGCTAAGAGATGGATACATAGGAGCAGTGGAAGTAACATAGGTTGGTCTTCTCCACATTTACCAAAGCTTGTTGAGGCTTTAATGTCCCTGTAAAAAGTGACCTGTGGTGTGGTGCAGAACCATCAGAGCTCTGATTTTAGGCTGAAATCACTCAAGGCCAGGTTTGCAAAGGAAATTCCATGTATACATAAGCAGGTAGGAATCGAGGAAGACATGTAAAAATGTCCATCAGGTTAGACACTCAACTGTCATTAAAATGCAGAGAAGGCAGACACTGGGGAAGCAAAAGCTTGTATTTTTTCCAGTAGAACAATTCGGAAGCTCTTTAGAAGCTTTTTATAATTTTCTCTTTCCTCTTAAATTTATTCTTCTTCATTCCTTCTTTCCTGGGATTTCCTCTCCCCCAAAGACCACTTCTATTTTCTTCATAGCACTTTGTTTTGACATGGAAGTTCACTGATCATTGAAATACAACAAAGACATTGTTGACTCAATCTTGCCTGGCATTTCTAACATCACTATTTTGGAAAGTAGTGCTGCACAGCTGATGAGATTGATCTGTATTTGTTGATTCTGTGAGCTATTTAGACACCATCTGAGACCACAAAGGTACAGTCAGCCCTCTGTTGGCATGGTCTTGGGAAAGGCTGTCCTCATGGGAATCTTCCATCTGAAATGTTAGTCAGCTAACATGGGATGTGTTTCACCTGATCTTGGGTGTCAGTGTGACACTGAGGCTAGGCTGGATGTTCTATTCTAGTGGAGTTACCTACCTCTACAGGTAACTCCATTGGAGACTTTGTATATTTAGACTTCTGTGAAAACATGAACTTACTTTTTCAGAGGAAACATCCCTTTCAGCTCAGTCCCTCTTTCATATTTTATATTTAGCTCTTACATATCAAAAAGCACATGCACTTAAAGAAGGTGAAGTGTGTTGATACTACTGGAAGGAAACAGTATTAGTATTCTCAAATTACACCTATGTGAGAACTGAAATTTTCTACTCAGTGCCTGCATGGGGAAGTCACTTGTGATACGTAGTTCTTTCGTAGCATCCTATCCCTCTGAAACCTTGGAAGGAGCAAGTCATGGAACTGGTAGACTTGTCTTACAACTGAGACAGGAGAACCTGAACACAGACTTCACAAGCAAGTGAGGGATGGTGTAATGAGTCCACAACAGCTCAGTGCCCCATGTTATGAGAGGACAATATTAATACCAAGGAAACATGGCATCTTTTTTTCTCATCTTGCTCTTGCTGTAGGGGGCAAAGTCCTGGCCCAGCAGTGTGGTCACCAATTCAAAAAAATGACTTCCCTCTGTTCCTGCTTCATCTATGCTACCTGTTGCTTGAGCAGTGTGGGAGGGGAGAAGCCACTGCCCTCGCTATGCCCCAGACTGCTTTTGTGCCATCAACTTGCTGGCGTGAACCCCTAAATGAGGGCCCTGGAGAAAAGTGCTGCTTCTGATTCATTTTGATCAGAGGACTGTGGTTTAGCAGGTCAGAGAAACTAATGTGGTGGGATAGAGAGTATCAAAGGAAGAATAGAAAAGAAAGGGAAAGTGGGTACAAATTATTTCATTATGAACTTTCCATGAAATAGCAAGGGTAGAGCTGGGGATGGGAGGATATTAATTTATAGCAGAATGTTGTTATTGCAGCCCTCCTTCAACCAGTCATGTTACAGGAAGATAAATAAAGCCCAAGCCAAATCTTTCCCTAGGCTAAGCCCACTAGTGTGGAGATTTATGTGCAACTTATATCCAGCCTAATAATTCCACTGTGTGACTGACCGAAGGTCTTCCCTTGCAGGGTAGGATGTTGTTAAAGGCACCAATATTTGGAACTTTAGCACAGCAGGATACTGCCTGATGAGGTCGTTAGTAAATTTCAGTGGCCAAAAGCAACTTGTTGATCTCTGTGAATGCATTGCTTGCAGCACTGGATACGCGGCTATTTCACAGTACAGCAAACATGAGGCTTTTTTTGTCAGTCACCAGAAAAGCCAGGCTCTGTTTGTTTGGCTAGAAAGTGCTTACACTAGCTTATTTTTTTCCCCTGAAACTCAACTTTCCTAACTCTGTATGGGAGGGCTTTTTTTCCAGGCTTTTTAAAGTAATATCAGTATTATGGCTAATGAGGCAGTGGAAAGCAAGCTGGTCCATTCACTGTAGCTAATGACTCCATTCCCGTGAGCCTAATCAAAGATTTGTACATTTAATTGCTGTCAAGTCAGCTCTAGCCACCTGCCATTTCTGCCACACCTGAGCTCCCTTCTTCGTGGCCCACGATTCTAAATGAATCCATCTCTCTTTCTAAGGGAAGGAAAACAGAGCTGCCAAGCAACCCTGAGATGATGCTTTACCCGTAGAGCAAAGATCAAACAGTCTGCTTTGTCACTGAGCAATGTATGTGTTAACTGACTGTGGCACAGATTTTTCAAAAATTTATTAGTCTCATATTGGAGATCAAGGATGTGAGAAACACACTCTTGTCTGGACATGTCCTGGACTTGAAACAGACTTCTGTCAGAGGTGAAAGTGATTTTTGTTGGCTCACCACTGAACAAAGTTGAACTACATTTATTTTTGGTTTTCTCTGATGGAAAATAACACTGAAGCCATTATTCCACTTCTGCAGTGGACTGGTGCAGTATTTTGACCAACCTTTGTCCTCAGCATCACGATTCCTAAACATCCTGCCTTCTCCATAGGGAATTCATGCAGGAAATGTTTTGGGGCCATGTTCACTTGAATGTAAGAGATAACTCCTGTTCATTGTTCCAAGGAAAAAAAAAAAAAAAAAAAAAAAAAAAAAAAAAAAAAAAAGAAAAGGAAAAAACCCCCAGTTGTTTCTAGCATATTGTGAAAAGAAAATGTTCTTTGTGATCCTAGGCAGATCAGCTTACCTCAGTCCAGGCCAATGTGACTCCTAAGAGTCATATATCTAATGCTATGTATTTTTTCAAACTTATTTCCAGATAAATTTTTAAAGTTGTTAGAAAATATACAGTCTATGAAGTCACACTGAAACATTATTGTTTTTTAATTAACTGTTCATTTTTTAGCCTGATTTCCTAGTGAAATGAGAATCATGCAATCATGTGTTGTGATCAGTCTGTCTGGTCATCCCTCACCAACTGTCTTTCTGTTCGTGGTCGAACTGAACCCTAGATAAAAAGGGAAAATGAACGTGAGAGAGCAATGTTACTGTTTCAAGAACATAAGTACGCAGGTGGAGGTGCAAAAGTCCACAAATACTTCCTATGAGTGGCCCAAGTAGAGGAAGTCTGGCAAATGAATTCATGTGTTGCCAGCAAAAGAAGAAGAGAGATGATAAGGGTGCCCCAGCCACAGCAACAAATTCAGTTGAAGATTACCATAAACCACAAAACACAGATTTGTAGAATATGAGGCATCACTGGTATTTATACTCACATAACTACTTCATTTCCTTTCTCGACCCATCACAGAAAAAAAATATATGTAAGATCTTTGAATGGATGCAATGAGATTTTCACACGCAGCTTGGTCCAAATGCAAGCTGACCCTTTTCCCCCCATTGTGACGATGTGGAAAGGCTTTATAATAGCTTTTAATACAATTTACTCCAACTTTAGGAGCTCTTCCTCTGCCAGAAGAGTTTAATTGGCCATGAAATTCTGTGAGCTTTTGCATTGTGAGTTGACAGATGCATGGATTAATTTACCAGGAAAACCAAAGAATAAATTAAAAGGTCTGAAAACAATTGAAGGGTCTGTAGCTATTTGTATCACTCTGAGAGCTTAGAGATAAATTCTGATGCTCATTTTGCTGTATGGCTAACCACTATTGTACTTCACTGCAGTGCAAACCTAAAGAGAACTTAACTTTTTGACCATTTCTGTGATAAGGTGTTTAAAATTTCTGCTCAGAGTATCCTACAATGTCTTCAGGGAAAAAAATGCTTCCATGTGGGAAAGCATCTCTTTCCTTTCCTCTGAGCTGTCAGGTAACAGAGATCCACATACACATGGAGGTGAAACAGATGCAAAGGTTGTCTAGAGTGCTGCCAGGATAAATTCTGTAATGCCTGACACCTAGGTTAGCCATGTGAGCCACCTCATAAAGATATAAACTCCTGGGTTTCTCTGCTTTCTATTGCTGAAACAGACTAGAAAAGGAAGAGGCCAACAACTCTTTCCATCAATGGCTGAAGCATCCTACTAGACATGGGAGAGCTATGCTGTGCAAGTGAAAGTCCATGCACTACCCAAAAAGGTTTCAAAAGAGCTCTCATTTTCTAAGGAGAATAATAAATGTGAGGCTAGGGATTCTTGCACCTCACTTCCATTCCTTTACACATAGAATGCTCAAGGCGGTCCTGATGGTTTTAAGCCTTTCTTTGTAAAGGAGGAACTGAGGGTTCAATTTATTTTTGCTTGGCTGCATTCAGAGTGAGATTTCTAGCTAGCTAGCTAAAGCATATTAGAAGGGGATAAGGTAAGTGGTGCTTTTCCTTCAGTGGCACTCTGAGCGTCTGTCTCTGAATCTTGCATGGGTTCCAGCCTGGTCAGCCTGTGGGGAGGATGTCCAGAGTGTGCCTCACTGGGGAATTGCCCTCAGCAATCCCAGGGAAATATCAGAGGAACCTCTATCTCTTGGTTGCCAGTTGGGTTTAGGCTGAGTGAGGTGTTGAGATGCTCCAGCAGCAGCTTTGCTTTTGCCTGAACCTCTCTGGAGTTTGCCTGCATGTAGCCACATGCTAACAATGCAGGAGCCTGGCTCCCTGCTGCTCATTTGATGGTTCCCAGAAATGCTACCAAAGGCAGAACTGAGCCATGACATGGAACACTGAAGTTCCTCCTAGTGTGTGCAAGGCCATAGTGTTTGCAATGCTACTGCAATGTAATAATGACAGCATTTATGAGGAGGCATCTTTTCACATACTCAGTTGCAGGACAGAGGTCTTTGACCTTTCTCAGAACTGTCTTGCAAAACCTATTGCCACAAGACCTTTGTGGGATTCATGGAAGGGCTAGACAGTGATCTTGTGTAACTGGGAGCCCTCCAGTCTGCTTCTTTTGTTCTGTTTGTGCAGTGTGTAGGTGTGGAGCTATTCAGGACTTTGAGATGAGTGAGGTAGTGTTCGTAGGAGGAGCTTCCCAAATTACAGAGCCTGCACATAGAGCTGAACAGAGACTGTAGGTAAATTCAGGCCCTTCTCCTTTTCTACAAGTCACATCAACTCCAGCCATTAATTAATGTACTAAAGTCAGAACACAGCTCCACCGTGGGCCTCTCTGGGAAGGTCTGAGTGCTGGGAAAGAGATCATGCCAGCCATACCTGGGTTATGGGTGAGATCTGTTGCTTTCTACAGCAAATATGTCCATAGAGTCTCATTCTTGCTTGCCTTTATCTTCATAAAGTGGAAATACAGAATATGTAAATACCCTGAGCTAGTAGTGAAGAAGATCTTGACGTAAGGAAAATATGAAAGGGCCTAAACAAACTTCTGCCTTGCCTGTTGGGGAGATAACTGCCTCTGGATGCATGTTCCCTTTAGGAATGGGTTCCTGGACCCAGGGAACCAGAGGGCTGACTCAGAGTTGCCACAAATCATCCCAGATGTGCTCAGCCTATCTGATACTCATGAACAGAGAGAACTCTCAGAAGCTGACTAGGGCATTCAGAAGAAATTGGGGTGGACTTCTTCCCCTGCTGGGTCCATGGTCAGTTGGACACATTCGCCCCTGCTTGTCCAAAGCAGTGTAGGACCAACTGCACAAAAAGGCAATACAGCACCAGTGGGTCGTCTGAGCCAGGAATGTCAAGAGTGACCTGAGAGGATGGGGAAAATCGGAAGCAAACACCAATGAGAGGTTGGACCGTGCCTTATCCTTACTTGGACTCTGATACACCACTCTGCTAATCCTGCAGACATGGGGATTTTTCTGCTGAATAATTACCAGCCCTTTAAAACATTATATATACTGGCTCAGTTCTTTGTGAGTACTTTTGTTATTCCTTTTGCTGCTCTGGCTGTGTTTTTCTTTCAGATGACACTATTGTTGGTGATGAAGACAAATATGCATTTGTTTTGATTTCTTCCTTAGTGTACACATAACTTACAATTGGAAAGCCTGGAAAGTCTGCAGGATAACCTCATAGATAGCTAAATCCTTTCAAAATGGCAATGAAAACACAATCTCCTAATCAGGAGGGAGAGTGTACTTTCAAATATAGTCCAAAAATGCTTTCTTGGATAACAGTACAATACCATGGTTTTTGTTCAACTCTCAGCCAGGGGTTCAGATTTCTCCCTGGGGTCCAGAAGTTGGAAATCACAAGCCACTTGGCATAATTTCATAAGGACCTCAAAGTATAGCTCCATTATCTCTAACTACAGGAATATATCCTCACATTCAGCTGTTTCTGAATCTCTACCTGAAGCACTGCAGGAAATCGATGAGGGAACAACAGGGCAACCAGCTAGTGTATGGCAAAAACCAGGGATCTTCAGCACAGAGAGGATTGGAACCACAGCCTTCCTTAACTGGAGTTGAAAAGAACGTATTATCAAGAGAGAGGATCCTTGGAACATAAAGGCAACGTTATTAGCTCTTCTACAGCAGCATTTAAATGGTAATTTAACCTTTGCCTGAGAGAATAGATTAAAGGAAGAACTCAGAGCAGCCTTTTCTTTATTTTCTTCAGTTACTCCTGGCTCATGCATTTGCATTTCTGTCTCTGCTCAGAAGCAGAGCTATGGAAATTGAAGTCTCCAGGAAGTTCCTTCCTCTCTTCCTCCTTTTACCCTGTAATTTAGGCACCTGTCTGCTTTCCTCTTAGGAAAAGAGAAAAATTTCCCTCTAGGGCTGGCAAATGCTGCCACAGATAAGAATGAGGAGGGAGCCACAATGGGTGGGATGGGCAGCGCACGTGACAGTCCAGGACTATTTCCTTAGCTTTCCAGTCTACTGTCAATATGACAAATAGTTGCTTTTGGTCTTGCTCATGTGGAAAACTTCCACTGAAATTGCAATTTCTACAAAATCTTAATTATTTTTCATAACTATCTTCTATTTCTGTATGTGCTCTTCAGGAAAGTCAAACTCTCTTTTGTTTTGGCATTTTTTTAAGAAGTGTTCCATTAAGTGCATTCTGAGAACTGCAGCGGGTGTTAAGGGAACCCTTGCAGACACATTATAGGAGGTATAGTTTGTCTAGGAAGTTCGATCCAATGGGTAAAATGAACAACAGAAGGCAGTGGACTACCAAGACCTTGTCAAGGCACTTAGTGTGACTTCAGTTGAACTGGCCTTCAGTGATATGCATTGGTATAAGAATGAAATATTGGGATTTGGAAATAGTCAAACACTTTCTTTTAGGTGATAAAATTGAAACGGTTTTGCATTACATTTAGGAAAATATTTTGGGGGAACTTGAGATTCCTCCAATAATATTAATGCATTACCTTTCATTCTGATTAGAGACAAAACATATATGAAATTTTTCAGGGGGAAAATAATCTGAATTTCTCTTCATTAGGTGAGTAATTTTTTTAACTTTCACTTGTATAAGAACATTTAACACTCACAAAAACTTGTGAGAGAACTCCAAGGCTCCACAGGAAGCTGCACACAGAGCGTTGTCTTGGCCATGAAGAGATACTATCTATCTTCAGCCCATGTTTGCTTTACTGCCACCAAAGGATCTCCTGTGATCAGTAAGAGGGCAGAATTTACAACATACAATATCTTTCCCACAGTGATCAAGTGGAGTACGCTTACTCAGAGCAATTTCATTTCAAACCTAAAACAATGTAACAGGGGATAAACAGAGTATTTCTCTGTAGGTCACAGAATAATAGGTTGGAAAGGACCTTTAAGATCACTGAGCCCAACCAGACTACTCCCAAATAGACACTATGGTCAACTCATAGTATCAGTTTGTCTGGGTGTATCAAATGAGCTCTTATCCAGCCAATTCCCATTGATAAGCACCCATTTCTCAAATATTACCAGAATTAAATGGTGATTCCTTTGAGGGCAATCTGGCAAAGAAGCTAAGTGTGGACTAACCACATGGATATGGCAGAAGGGCTTCTGAGAGTATTGCACTGAACAGCCTGTGCCTTTCTTCTCCTAGCTCCAATATGAATCAGAAGGTGATGCACTCTCTAGATGAGGTTTCAGTCAGTTTGGGACAGATACTGGACATTTTCAAGTCCAGCTCTAAAGCTGAAATGATTTTAAGAAGGGGGGGGATGGAAGTCTTAATAAGACAGACAACTCTAGCAGTTATTCCACTTGCCACCCCATCCCACAAGTCTTTCAATCACCACTTACAAGAGTACAAACACATATTGTAAAGTCAGTGTAGTCACAGAGTCACAGAATATTCTGAGTTGGAAGAGACCCACAAGGATCATCAAGTTCAACTCTTAAGTGAATGGCCTGTACGAGGATCGAACCTGTGACTTGGTGTTATTAGCATCATGCTCTAACCAACTTAATAAGTGAAGAATTGTGGTGTCCTTTAGTAGAGAACTGTTAGAATGGGAGAATCTTTATATATATACATGTCTTTCCCAAATGCATCAATAACCTTTCATGATTAGAAGGAAGTGTTTCACCTCAGAATTGATTTTAAAGCAATTTACTATTATTTTTATTCTGGCAATAAATATCTTCAGTGTCTCGTTCCATGCACTTGTTTTCTTTCCCAAAAGAATGGTCTTAATTATTATTTGTTGTTATTGTTATTAGTGTTACCTTGAAGAAAGGAGTGTAAATATGCATCAATTCTTCAAAAGATGATTTTGCAGTGTCAGCTGAGTACCAGCCAGGCTCTAAGAAACAAGACACCCTAGGTTTGTAGCAACAAACCCAGAAGAGTTTGCAAACCTCTGCTTCCACGTATGCTCTCTGACCATGTCCTCCCATCCTCTCAGAGAAGGGTTCAGGTAAGCACACTAATACCTTTCCCCTCCATCAATCCTCATGCCCCAGGTACTCTGCAATAGCACCAAGCACAGGTTAGATAAAGCCATTGAGGGCCTGGAGGTTCCACCCACCATTACACACAACCAGGTTTCCTATTTACTTCTCATACCTCAGAAATCTTGAAAACCTGATGCATACAAATTAAACCAGCAGTGGGATTTAGGGCTGGATGTAATGAGTATTGTAAACAACTTTTTAACTCTGGGCCTTACGGCTGAAAACTGACCTACCAGCATCATCATATTCATCTTGCTTAGCCTAGCTGCTCCCAAATTTATCTGACACAGCTAATATTAGGATGTGTTTGTGTGCATGTGTGCCCAAAGGAAAAGAAACCTCGGCTGAAAATGAATTATTGTCATTTTCTACCAGGAAAAAGCCTGCAAAGTCTGCTTAGTGTTTGGTTAGCCATCGTTCAGAGAACTTTCTGACTCAAGGATTCTTTGATGTTCAAAACCAGTCTAAGTGTGGAAAGGGTAGGTAAACACACTGATGAAGTGATAGGGTAAAAAAATTCATAGAAACGTCAGGGGAATTTAGAGGTATAAATTTGGGGTGACACATGAAAATGGAGAGTTATGAAGCACACCCATTGCCCTATTAATATAGTATCTTATACTGACCTGTTTTGAATGAGTTTTGCAATTAAATGAAGTCTTTTCTATGTAATATGCTGACGTATAGCAAAAAAAAAAAAAAAAAAATCCCAGTCTTGCAACCAGTCTGTGATACCTTTTTTGTAGATGAGTAATGCTTTGCTGTTTGGATGCCTTGAATATGGCTACCAATCTGTATCAGGGTGGTATTGTCTCGTTATACAGAATAACATCATCAGGTTTTATTTTACTAATTCAGTGACAGTTCTTTGTTGAGGATTTTTTACTTTGGATGTTTGTGTTTCTCAGAGGACCAGCAAAGCACACATTTTCCCTGGAAACATACAGCTGGCAGAGACAGCCAATATCCCTCTGAAGCAAGTTTCTGCTGCCTGGGGGTCTATGCTTTAAGATTTGTGGCTAATGCTGCAAGAGGATTTAGATGCTGTATGCAAAAACATGGATCTCAAATTCTCAGATATGCTGCCACTGGGCCCTGGTGGCACCTGCCATCCCCAGCAACCTTTGTGCTCAAGTGAATTTTCCCAGATGCATCAGGATCTGCTTTTGCAGACAGGAGCACGTCAACCTTGTTCAAGAACACCTTGTTCACAAAAAGGAGGGAATAGAAAATAGGCCTTGGGGAAGGGACACAAGGGAAGAGACATGAAGAGAAGTTGCAGATGATGGGGCAGAGCCATTCATGTCTGAATCTGGGACTGAGTAGAGCAAAAGGAGCTGCCTCCTGAAATGAAGGCTAATGATGTGGTCAAAGGGAAAAGACCAGTAACAAAGAAGGGGGGCACTGAAGCAGTCTGTAACACACAGTTTGATATTTTATATCTGATTTCAACCATTATTTAATTAAATGGGACCAACCTATCTCCAGCACAGCTCTGCCTGCATATACTCAGTACGGGACCTGTCTTGACTACAGTGATATCACCTCAGGATCTGCCTTGCTTGTCCTTTATAGTCCTGTGTTGTCTGACTTCCAGGCCAGCTTGCTAGTGAGAGTAGCACTATTTATTTATTTACTGATTTGGTGGTGTGGTTTTACTGAGGTGGTGTGAGCTCAGCACAACCAGTAGTGATGGCAAGTTTATGTGTGCTGGCTCTCCCCTCCTAGTCAGCCCTGCAGATCGGTCCAGTCAGGGCCTGGGGGCCATGGGCTTGATTTCCTCCACTGCCTGAGGTATCAAGGCTCTAAATGTTGAGCTAATGGACAGGAGGATAATGGGGTGTGAACCCCACCTTCTCTATTAGATGTTGATTGGGAGAGATTTTAAAGGGTCTAAATGACCAACTCTAGAAAAAAAAAAAATAATTAGAACTGTGGTTTCTAAGTGGAAGGAAACATATCCAGACAAGAATAAAGTACTCAAGTCCTTATCAGAAACAGCATTTAAGACCCAGTTTTCTATGTAACATATTCTATTAGTGAGATAAGGTGTCTCCCCACGCAACTTGCTGGGAATTGTCCTTTTACCTCCATTAACAGTATCATGGTTTAGCCCACAGGCACCCTCAGCATCAAACACATTATGCAGGACTGATCCACAGAAACAGAGAAACTGTCCTACGGCAAGCCTTTCCATTATTTTTGGTAGTAATGAATAGGCTACTGAGACTAGTCTCTGGTTCCTGGTATGCATCCTTTTGTTTCCAACATACACAAGAAAGATGAAGTAAAGCACCTCCTAAATGCTTACTCTGGCTGCAATAGAAGTGGCATTTATTATGGAGTAAAAATGCCAATATTCACATGTGTGATGCATTTACATATCTACAGGTAACCATGATAAAACCAGAGTTAAAGAGACCTGAATCAAAGGAGGAAAAGCATGCAGGAAAACAAGGAAGACTGTTGCAGAGAAGGAGTCCTCAGGTTAACTTCACAGCTTCTTACCTGCACATATTTATAATCCATGCTGGTGAGGAATCACAGGGGGTTTATAGATACACAGAACCTCTGGATATAAAGCACAGGAGCTGCTGGTGCACTGCAGGGACCTCACATCTGGCCAGGCTCAATACAAGACAAAGAATACGGGAGAAGATGCAGGGTTAGGTATCATAGAGTTTCAGACTGCAATGCCAAAGGAAACAGAGTGAGATGCTATAGTTACATGCAAAGGGAAGCCACTTTTAAAAGTCAGTGAGAGGTAGACATTTCTGGATGCCAGAATCTCTACGTGGTCAGAGTCTTTATGGATTGCCCAGCAATACAGGCACCTCAAAAGCGCCTTACTACCTATGTGGTTCTTGCTGCAATTAATCCTTGGAGTAAATTCCCTCAGATGAATGGAATTGCAGTGGGGCTGCCCTGCCTGGGTGACTGCCCAGTGGCACTCCACCCTGCCCTGCATGCTTAGCCTGTTACTCATGCTGTGCCTTGGGACACTGGAGGCTTGCAGACTACTAGCTCCGCTGCTGCTTTTCTTTTTTCCACATCTTTTTCTGATCTCCAATCCTAGTGCAGGTCTCTTCTCACCCTGCTCACTCATTTTCCTTCTGCCTCTGCTGTCTTGTTTGCTTGGCCTGCATGTTAGTTCTGTGAGCATGGGCAAGAGTATCTTCATGCACAGCCTGGTTCTGCTCTGTGCGTAAGTGCCCTCAATGCAATTGCATTCTTCCTATTTCCTTGCTTTCCTGCAAAATAACAAAATCTCTGCGCTCAGATCTAAAGATTAGTGATTCTGCCTCTGGCTTTGCATGTTCTGATCCTGTGAAATCATCATACCAAGTGCCATGCATTTTGCAGGAAACCTGCATACTCTTCAAGTTCCAAATCATCTTCCTCCTAAAGACCTGTATTTATTAATTAGGAGTAATCCCTTGTAATTATGAGGAAATATACAGAATGTCTTCCATCTCTGCATGTCTGCAGAGAATATTTCACTAAGTATATAACCTTTGGCACCAGAGACCTGCTTTTGGGAGAATTAGATATCAGAACATATTTGTTTGAGCCTTTAGCCCCCAGGATGTTCACCAAGACAAAAGTCACTTTTCAAGGTCATCTCAGACCTCATGACCTTTAGGCCCACTCCAGAATTTGAAGACTTCCTGGTTAAATAAGGTTTATCATTGTTTGAAAGAATTTGGCCTCTGGCAAGTAAAGGTGAAAAGTCATCTATATTTGAATGTTTTCTGTATAAATGCTTGGCTGCTGCCCATGATTTTAAAGTCATCCACCATACTTATAGCATAAAAAAACCTGTGAAAGGCACAGGAATTCTCTAGCACAATTCGAAAGCCATCAAGTGTGCCGTTAATGAAAAACCAAAGGGGCAGATTCAGTCCCTCTTTATGCATGGGTCAATTGGGAATTGATTTGTTGAAGGCTATGAAGTTACTCTGGATCTAGGTCTGAAAATTAAGGTCGGAGAACCTGGAGAAGGGAGCAGGCTGTGCCACATTTACATCCCTGCTGACACAGCTGTAGAGCAGCATATGTGAAGCTGATACTGGAGGCAAGTACTGCTTATTTATTCTGTCATCTCCTGTTGTCAGTGGCGTGCTCAGCGGCGGACTTCTGTTCACATGTAAACCCAGTGAAGACTGAAGCTGCGAGAGGTCAGATGCTGCTGTCAGTAAGACCAGTACATCACCTTGGGGTGAGTGAGGCAGATTTTGATCAGAGTTGCACAATTTTCCCACTGAAATCACACTACTACCTGCAGAGGTGTGAGAGCCCAGAGTCACAGCGGTGTGACTGAAGTCAGCACCTGACACATGGGAGTTTCTCTGACTCATCCAAGGCAACGCTGATTCTCCAGGTTCACATTAGTGCACTTTCAAATCAAAATTCATTGAAATGGGCTTAAATAGATACAATCCCACATGTAGAGTGACTCCATCTGTTTAAGGAAAGAGACTAGTCAGCTCTGTGGATGAATTTTTTCCTTTATTTCCCTGTGCGTTTGCAGTGTCTGTGTCCCCTGGGTTACCTCCTACTAGCACAACTACCGGGAGTCTGAAGATATTGGGATGTTTTCAAATCCATCTGGATTCTCTCTGTGGTAATAACATACAGGTGAGACCAGGATGAGGTAGAGCTCTGCCTAGTCTCCTTATGCCTGTAAAGAAGGAGTGGCACAGGTTGCTTTACAATGTAAGTCCTGACAGGCTCTGAAACACTAGCCGTTTCCCAGAAGTGGATTGTCATGGGGCCAATAGCCCTGTACTCCTGCTCCTTCGTGCCAGCACTTTCCATTGACATCATGTTGAATGTGCTTCCAGAAAGCACTGGAGACATGGGAACCTTTGAATGAGATACCACCAGAGAGCTCCTGCTGCCCCTCAGCCCATGCTGGATCTCTTCTCTCCGAGATGTGGCTGGCAGTGTTCAGAGCCCTTTGCTGTGTGCAAAGCAGTACCAGGGAGATGGCGATGCGCTGTGCTGAGCCGCATCTCGGTTGTGGGGCCAATCAGCAGTGGGTAGGTTTGTGTGGGGAGAACATGCACTGGAAATATATAATTGCTGGATTTGGGTTTTATTTCAATGAAGAAAAAGGATTTCACCAAGGGATCACCCTATGTGCTGCACGGCAAGGCTGATTTTTTTTTTTTTTTTTTTTTTTTTTTTTTTTTTTTGAGGGAGCCCTTTGTTAAAATCTTGGCAGCACATCTTTGTCGGGAAGACAGAACTGCTCTGTGCTGAAGCTGGGGTTGGCACATCTTCCCAGCATTCGGGGCAGGCAAAGGCGGTGGGGAAGGCTGCCATCTCATGGTGAGCCTCGCATGGCTCCAGCACTCTCAGCTCACCTTCCCTGTAGCCCGTTTCCAGGCCAGGTTGCTCCCGAGGAGCAACGAATCATTTCTACAGCTCCAGAAGTAGACGATGCCTTTTGCCATGGGTTTTGTGCTATAACTTTGAGACCAGTTCTGCCAGAGGCTAGAGGTTACTGTCTCTTGCCTTGTCCACATTTTATGTGTGAGCAAGATGGTAGTTAACGGAAAACCATGGGGGCAAGATAATTGCCCGTCTGAGAAGAGGATGATTGTTGCAGATGGGTTTAGTGGCAACTTTAGGCTGATACGCTATTGCCTGTGACAGCAGCTTTTCTGAATCACAGTCCTGAATGGAAACTCCCCTGGAACCACTTGTGGGTTACAACTCATAATTTTGGGATTCTTTGGTATTCGTCACTAACCTTCTGCTGCAGCTCACACATCCTACGCTCTCACGCTCGCTGTCTGCCCTCCGCCTACTGAAAACGTACCAGCGCTCACCCAACACAAGCTGGATGCTCCCTCTCCAGTCCATGGGATGTGGCAGGCCTGTGGAAGGCTTCAAGTTGTTTCCAGAAGTCTCCAGAAAACTCTGAACATAAATCTGTGACTGAAAGGTTCAGCTTTGGCCAATGAGACCTTCTACACAGAAAGAAAGAAAGAGTCCTTGCTGATCACAGGGAGTCCAGAATGGCAGTGTGGGAGCAGGCAGGTGGCCAGCATCCATGCTGAGAGCAAAAGGGGATAGAACAGAAGGGGGATTTTTAAGGGTAATAAAGGTCACTTTTTCAGGGAAATGGTTAGAAATTTTATCACTGTAAGTGCTTTGGATGAGTCTGTGGTGAGGAAAGGGAGAAACTGCATTTTAAAATACTGTCCAAGTCACACCAGCATTAACAGCTGTCTAAAATATGTGCTGAATATGCACACCCTGGACATGTGTATGAATATGGCTTCTCAGAAGTGAATGGGCCTTACCCATGACCCTGGCTCTTGTAACTGCACTCCTGAGTCCTACATTTGGAGATCTCAGTAACGCTGTACACTTGAAGGAAGAGAATAAAATTTTTCAATTGGAGGTTCTGGCTGGAGAGAACATCTATATTGAATCTTAATTTTCCTGAAAATGAGAATTATTTTATTTTTAAAAGCTGCTTTTTGCAGTGGTGGAAGTGAGTGCTGTGCATAAGCATAGGATGTGAATCAGACCACTGTCAGCTGAAGGGGTCCAGGCTGCTGTACCTTACACATGTTTCACTTGTGGGGTTTTTGAATAGTTTAGAAACAAGAGAGAGGAGAAGCTAACTTTCACTTCCTGAAATATAGTAATATTTTGTGAAGAATATGTGCTCCATTCAAAACCTTCACAACCTTAATTTCAGTCAGCAAATGGAATAAAGGTGTCAAAAGACGCTCCAGTAATGAAAGGGAAATTGTTACATTTTACATGAGGATTTTTCTAATTTCTTTTGTGTTTCTGCACAGATATAGAAGGCCAAGCCTCTCCCGATGTCTTTTCATGTTGTATCTTAATCATATGTTTCTGTCCTGCTTCCCCAAACCCTTCCCCACAGTTCCAATTTTACTGCTTCTCAGCTTGGTGTGTTTGCTTATAATGACCGAAATCACTTCCTTTCCTTCCGAAAAGGAAAAAAAAGAAAACAACACCCATCCATTTTTAGATAGAAGCCACAGGCTCAATTGAATCTGCTCACTGGAAAAGCAGCTGGGAAGGACACAGCAGCAAACAGCTGGGAGTGGGCAGGTGTTGGAAGCTCTTAGTCAGGTTTGTCATGGAAAGCCATAATGTGCAATTACAGGTCAAAGAACAGGGTAGCACACACTGCCAGGAGCATCATGCAGTTGGGCAGTCGCTGTGTGGACTGCTGTGGGAGCTAGCAGGGCTTGGTTAGCTTTTTGAATATTTGAGGGATCAAATAAATGCAAGAACTGGAGCTAGGAGGGGGATAGGAGAGCTTAACTGGTTGATGGTGAGATGAGAGGGAGGGAGAGGAGGAGGACTGTGCAGCTGACAGCCAGGGAGCTGCTGGCCTGGCTTGGCCATCTCACCAACCCTCACTTCCATGCATCCCATGAAGTGCCTGGGTTAAGGGAGCTAAACATGGGTTGCTAATGCTGCTTCTTACATCCCCTGTTTTAAATTAGCCTGCATATGTAGTAAGGTGCATGTGAACATCTGGTTCTTCTGATGCTTCTGGAATGGGAATGGGAAGTCAGCATCTGTTAAATGCTGGGACAGCTGGAAAAAATTGGACAGTTTGGCTTGAGCTGGCACTGAACAGCAAACCCAAAGAGAAACACACTCAAGCATATAGGGGAGAGGAATGAAATGCTATTTACACTCTGTCCTCACATAAGAGCAACTGCAAAGCAAGTTACACTGCAAATGGGGAACCAGCTCTTGAGGGCCTGAGCTAGCAGGGCATTTTCAACAGTGTCTCCTGTAGGAAGCAGATGGGAGCTGAATTATGTTGAGAAAGAGTCCAAGTTCCCAGATCACTGAAAGAGTCTTCTGGCCACCCAAGTGTGAGCTTTCCCAAGAAAAGGGTGCCATGTAAAGGCAACAATTTCAGACTAGCCTCAAAAGGCACTATCTTAACATTAGCAACAGCTGGTTTATGAAAAGTTCTCTTTTTTTTCTCACTGTAGAACACAAGATTTATTTGCTGAATTCTTGGGTACCAATTGCAAGCAGGCATGCTTGACCAGGCCTTTTGCACTCCAGTGTTTGGGACACCATGGTGCTTCAGGGGTCCTCTTGGGTCTTCCAGATCTGGAGCTGTTTTGCAGCTGCTGGAGGACTGCCAGCTTGCAGGTCTTCTAATGAGTGGTGTAGCGTCTGGCAAGTAACTTGTCTTCAAGTGAGTGTGACTAATCATGAATCTTTTCAATAATGCTGACAATCCAGTCTCTCTTCTCTCACTCTGCCCAAGCTTGCTGAAATAGGAGTAAATTGGCCTTATTCTGGCAAAGGCAGGAAATGATGAAGAGCCCCTAAAAGGCTTCCAGTGCTTCATGCCTAGGTTTTGCAGAGAGTGTAATTATCAGAGTTGTTGTGTGTGTGTTTTGAGAGCAGCTAAATAGCTCCAAAGGTCTGAAAGATTGCACTCTGCCACCATACCCCAGATCATTTGCCTGTATGTCTAATTTCTGTACTTGACTGGTACAGTGTGCTCCTGCAAAGGCAATAAGCCAAAGCCTGATAGAGTTCACAACTCTGTTAATGGTTTAAGTTTGTTTTATTGGGTATATCCTTACTCTCTGCATGAGCAGTAGAGCCAGAATGCAGCATTTTAGTTACTGGTCTGTGCTAAAGCTGACTTAGTTTATTTGGTTGAAAAGTAAGATCTTTGTCTTGTTCATTAATGAGTTCCCTTGGACATGCCATACTATACGCAGAAGTATATAGTATTATTTCGGAGAAGAATGGTGTATCCTCCAAATGATACCCACTGGAAAGTAAGTGCATAAGGAAAAGAAAGCATGAGGCTTGGGAAATTAAACTTGAGGAGGGGAAGAATAGGAAAGCATCAGTGAGTTATAGGTGAGAATATGCTGTTGGGAAAGGAAATTTAGTTGTGAGGGCATAGTTCTCAAAATTGTATTTAATATTATTTAATGGGACTTGGAGACTAAATGCTGTTGCAGATCTGAGTCATGCTGTTTGGCGTAGCTGGGTGGATGATATGTCTGAATGCTGGAGATCTCACCCAGCTCTTTTTATGTCTGTGTCACAGCAAAACGTGTAATTCTCAGCAGAGGAAAGTGATAGTTCTTTCTGACATATTGTGACCATCGACCATCACTATGGTTTTCATTTTTGGTTTTCTTTTCTGTACCTTCAGTTGTGTAACTACCTTTTGTGTACCTCTGATATTTGAACTTCCCCCACCTTTTCACCACTCTTGCAGAGGTCTGGAGTAATTCCTAATGGAGCATAGGGCTGCTCTTCCTTTCTCTTCCTTCTCTTTATTTCTAAACCACAGCATTTTGTCCCTATACTGGAGAGACATGGATTTGACAGATGGGCCACTCGGTGGAAAAGGAATTGGCTGGATTGGCTGGCACCAAAAGACTTGGTGTCAATGGCGCAATGTCCAAATGGAAAGGAGTGACGAGTGGTGTTCCACAAGGGTCAGTATTGAGACCGTCACTTTTTTAACATCTTTATGAGTAGCGTGTAGGGTGTGATGGTGTGCACCCTCAGCAAGTTTGTCATGCTGTGTGGTGAGGTCAACATGGTGGAGGAAAGGGATGCCATCCAGTGGGACCTTGACAGGCTTGAGAGGTGGGCCTGTGCGAACTTCATGAAGTTCAACAAAGCCAAATGCAAGGTCCTGCGCCTGGGTCAGAACAACCCCAGGCATAAATAGAGGCTGAACAGAGAACGGGGGGTGTTTGTGTATGGGAAGCTCAACTTGAGCCAACAATGAGCACTTGGAGCCCAGAAAATCAACTGCATCTTGGGGTGTATCAAAAGCAGCATGACCAGCAGGTGGAGGGAGGTGAATCTCCCCCTCTACTCTGCTCTTGTGAGACCCCACCTGGAGTGCTGTGTCCGCCTCTGGGGCCACCAACATAAGAAAGACATGGACCTGTTGGAACAACTCCAGAGGAGGGCCACTAAGTTGATCACAGGCCTGCAACACCTCTCCTATGAAGACAAGCTGAGAGAGTTGGGGTTGTTCAGCTTGGAGAAGGGAAGGCTTCAGGGAGATCTTATAGCACCTTCCAGTACCTAAAGGCGGTCTTCAAGAGAGCTGGAGAGGGATTTTTCACAAGGGCACACCGTTATAGAACAAGGGCGAATGGCCTTAAGATGAAGGAGGGAAGGTGTAGATTAGATATTAGGAAGAAATTCTCTAGTGTAAGGGTGGCTAGGCACTGGAACAAGTTGCCCAGAGAGACTGTGGACTCCTCATTGCTGAAGGTGTTCAAGACTAGGCTGGGTGGGGCTTTGAGTAACATGGTCTGGTAGAAGGTTCCATGGCAGGGGTGTTGGAACTAGATGATGTAGATGATCTTTAGGGTCCCTTCTAACACTAAATATTTTATGATTTTATGATTTTGGGAGCTCATCGGGGACCCAGGCAGGAGGATGAATGGTAAAGTGATATTGTGTTGTACAAATCCTACCAGACAGAACCAGTTTAATGGGTTTCTGCCTAACTGAATCAATAGCCAGCACTGACAAATCCTTGCCAAAGGCAACAGTGGAGACTTAAGTTTCAGTATTCACACTTAGCTATTAACACTGTTTACCTCATACTGTACCTCAGGTAGAATTGCACTTTCTTGTCACCATTTTAGAAGGAGATGAGAGGACGAGGGTTAAAGATGAAGCTGCCTAAGAAAGGGACAGATGCTGCTCTCTTTAAAGTTTACCCTAATGCCAATCCCAGCAGTTTAATGTATGAGGGTTTGTTGGAAGGAAGAAGTATTAAATGCTAAAACTTTGGGAAAACAAATTACTACTGTATAACTAATAAATTGTCAACCTAATGGAAACAAGAAAGTCCAGATAGGACCATGCTGACTACAGGCCACAGAAGAAGGCAGCTTTGCTTTAATAACAACCTAAGAAGAAAAGGAATTAAAACTCTATGAGAACCAAAAAATCTAACTGTGTGTCTCCAGGAAATTCCTAACCCTTTTCATTGTTTGTCTGATCTGTTTTTTGAAGTTTGATCACGGTCACTTCAAGACAGAAGAGATTTAGCAGCTTTAGACAGTAAATCTCTGCTCAACAAATAAATATGTAAGTCTTTCCCTAGATTCTGTTAATCAAGATACACTTGAAACATTTTTGAGATCTTTATTGCTCAGTCTTGTAAGGAATCACCTATTCAACTACAATTAAAAAATTGCCTAATTTGTATTTTACTAAATTGCCCAATATTCTCTTTCACAGCATCAAGACCTCAAGTTTAATATAATGCATTTGCTTAATTGTTTATCTGCTTATTTTTGCTCCAACACACAAAAGGTGTCCAGATTTCTGCTTTACTAAGTCTCTCTGCTGTGGCAGTTTGGACATATGAAATGAAGCAATTTCTGCCTCTGTTGGTATGACACAAACACATCTATCTGGCAAGGAGTCCTCCCCCATGATATGCCTGCATGCTTTTCTTCTCATGGAGCTTGGGAAGCCATGACCCATGAGTCTCAGATCCTATGAGGAAACTTCATATTTCATATACTATGCCACTGGAGTGGGACAGAGGAAGAGAGAGGACAGGAATGGGTATGGCACTTAATGTTTTACCAGTAAGTCCTGACATTGCAGAAACATTGCCAGAAAAGGATTTTATGTTGTGTTTCCATTCATCTTTACCAAATTGCATTGCAGGGAAGATCCCTCCCAAGACTAATAAATGTGAAGTTAATTAGAGGCCAGTGCAGTATCTCAGCTGGATCTAAAACCTAGACCTCAGCAACTGTTTCTGCATAGTCAAACTACTAGGGAAAGGCATCATGCTGGTGGTAACTGAGCCTGTGCTTACTATTCTGGCAAAACTACTCCAAAAGAAGTTCAAGTCCTAAAATTAGCCCTTCCCAACACCTGTCATTGCCCTCAGCATCAGTTTGTTCCTGTTCATGCTATGCTTGTTGAAATAGCAGTGTCTATTCTCGCATCTGAATTTCTTGCATGCTTTTTCTCACTTCTTTAAACTTCATGTCTTTTCTTTCACTCCTTCTTTAGGGATGTGTTTTGCTTTCCACTGAGGATACAATAGAAGCAATATCTGTAGAGTGACTGGTCCTTTGAATGTAAGGCATCGAGAGCAGAGCCAGTGTGGATTATTTTTCTTCTCTTGAGTTCAATATGTTTACAGTGATGTGAGTGCCTGGAGAAAGAGAGTTGTCTGGTAGGGAATTTTTTTTCTTTTTTTTTTTTTTTTTTTTTCCTGTGGCTTTTTATGGAAAAACTGGGGTGAGAAATGAACACCATTTCTCTCTCAAATTGGATTATGACAGAATTTTTACAGAGTGAGAGCGATTATTTATGGAGCGGGTTCTCAGGTGAGTGCAGGTAATCAGAAGATGTATTCAGAGACCTTAGCATGTCTAAGAACTCAAATGAAAAAAAATACATAGTATTTCCTTTTTTGCTTTTCTTGCCTCTCATAGAAGTGCCTTTTCCAAGGGCCAGAAGACATACCAATGAATATTGGCCTAGTAGTGTAAAATATGGTTCCCAAGTGGCATGACACATATATCGTTAGCAATATAAGAGCTACATCAAAGTTAGAGACAAATTAATGAAGTAGCCTAACTTTTTTTTTTTTTTTTTTTGTTCATG